>CM031860.1:31759423-31999625 GCA_018697195.1 Certhia americana
CCCCCCCCCCCCCCAAAAAAAAAAAAAAACCAAAAAAAAAACCCCAAAAAAACACCCCACCTAAAATTACTGATCAAATCTGCACTACAAAGTGGACATTGCTGCTTTGGATTGTGGATGGCTTCATACCATGTTGGTACTACAGACTCATCACATCTATATCTGAGCATAAGTTTTTCTGAATCTGATTGGAAAAAACTCTAAAGAACAAAACAAAACAAAACAAAACAAACAAAAAAAAAACAAACCTAGAGAAAAATTATGCTTCCTATTTTTGAGATGTGATTCAAGAGACAATATAGAAGGGAAGGACTAATTTGCTCTTATTGACACTTTCTGTAGCTCCACTATTACTGTGCAGAAGCACTAAAGAGGTACTACAGCACTTAGACTGACAGCCACAGGACACTATCCCATGGCTCACACAGCCCTAGGTGCAGCATCACACATACTTGTGATGCCAGGCTGTAATTGACACTGGAAGAAGAAGAAAGTGCCAAAGATTTGATATCTTGTCTTCAGAATTGGTTTAAAATACATTGTTAAGGAACAAAATTAAATGCTGGATCCAGGTCTGTCTTTAACTCTGCTACTGGCTTAGTTTGTGACATTGGTTGCATCACTTACTCTCTATCTATGTGGTTCAAGTAGCCTTTTACTGTCTCTGTTTCAAGAACAAAAGATAAATATTTCTGCACACACATACACAAATACAGAACCTCTGTGATGTTCACAATTTTTTGAGGTCTTCAGGTAAAAATAGTTTGCCACAAAATTCAGGAAAGCATTTTCACACATCTTCAACTAAACATATTTAGGATGGCATTTGTTTTGGCATAATTTATAATTTACAGTATTTCTTTATTGGTTTTAAGGTGAATATATCAAAATCATATGGACTCAAATAAGACCTCTGGTGGTGAGTGTGATTAAAAACTGAAATATGAGCCTATTCACTCATACCATCTGTTTTGTTAACCCTCCAGAAGGGAGAAACAGTTCTACATAGTGATTAAAGTGTATGACAGATAATTTTATCTGAACATTTCCTGATTGATTGAAAAGTAGGGAAATATATAATCAAGTAGTTAGGAAGTATATTTACTTCCGAAAATAAACTGTCAGGAATATCAGAATGATTTTGAAACAGCAGAAGTTTTTGAAACCTGAAATGTCTTGATTATCCCCCAGCATGTTGATTCTCCTACTTGAAGAACATAAAGGTATATGTTATAAACATGTATGTCTCATAAGAGAATCTTAAAAGTCTGTCTTCCATATGGCAGGGACTGAGGAGGAAAATGTGAATTCTTTTTCTTTAAGCAACAAATAATTATGGCACTAAATGAAACAAAGGTAACTTAGCAACAAGGCATTCCTTTTCTCATCTAGCATTTTCTAAAGAATTCCTTCTGAGGCCAACCCATGAGCCTTGTGCTATTTATCTGCTTACTTGCATTTGAAGCATTCCACTTCTTTTTAGTGATACTGTCTGTGAAAAGCCAACAAAATATGAACAGTGATTATAAACTTGAAGTGCAAAGGGAAGACCTTGAAATAGCTTTAACTCCAATATTTCTTTACTCTATAGATACAGCTTCTCTAAAGCTGGATGAATCACTTGTAGCAAGTAAGCTTTTTCTCTAAATATAGTCCTCTACATGTTTATGAAGTGTCACTGAACAGACTACCTTTGAAATTAATGTGCAGATTTTAAAGTGTTTGAGAGAGGCCTTATCCAAAGACTAAAGAATGGATGGAAACACTCCGACTGACTTCTCCTGACAAGGGCCAAATAGAGTGTGTAAACATATTTTATTTGATGGATTGTCCACTAGCTGTTTACTGCAAGTATTGTTTAGGAATATAATTAATGCCATTCAATGAGGGTTTATAGCAAGTAAGTCTTTTCAAATCAACCTTTTATAAATTTCCCTTGAAAAGGTAACTATATCTTTGAGTTATTGCTGAGGCATTTAGCATGTCTTAATGAGGCATTAATGTATGAATGTATAATTTTAATGTATTTAATAACTAAAAATCTGACAAAAGTTTAATGCTGTAGATATGCAAACGAGAAATATGTAGCTAAATCAAAACTTACTTAACATGGCTGATGCAAACCAATAACCCATAAATGAACTTGGTTTTAAAGGGATTTTGGCTTTAGGAGTTACTGCAAACGTTTGTAGTGAATCTAAAGTTAGTTTTACCTTTCGCACCAGTTTCACATTTTAAATGATAGATAGAAATGATGAAGTAGATAGATAGATAGATAGATAGATAGATAGATAGATAGATAGATAGATAGATTTGGTATAATTTATGTAGGACATAAAGAAGCATGTCAGTGAGTTTAAGAGATTAATCTTTTAAATCTTGGTCTCTCCTAAAATGACAAAGCAGTTTAAACAGACATTTTAAATAATATAGACAAAATTTTGCCTAAAGAATAAAAACTAACAAAACACAGAATGAGAACTACATCTACAGAATGGGAAATAAGTTTATTGAAAACAACTATGGGAGTCTGTGGTCAGTGGATATGTAAGTGAAAACAAGTTGGGAAGGCAGGGTGTTTGCCTGTAAGTTCAGTGCTGCTGGAATGAAGCTCTATTTCTCCACACAGATTTGGGGTTCACTTGCAAAAGTGAAGAAGGTACAAAGCAGAGCCACAATATTGTCCAGGTACTGCACAAAAATAACTTGCTATGAAATGCTTCAGAAGTGGGACCTTTTAGTATGGCAGAAGTAAGACTGACAGGTGACCTGAATGACGTGTGTTAGCAATGCCATTGGATATTGGCTTATTTTCTTTAGAGGTAAGACATATGATGAACCAGTGACAGGAAACTGAAAGAAAATCTATTCAAACAAGAACTTGGTCACCTTTTACAATATTTTGCTTTTATTTTCAACAATGCAAATTATGAACCACTGGAACAAAGCCACCAGTGGAAACAATGAGTACTCCAGGGTGGGTACTAGCCAAACTCATCTGTTGTCTGTGGCAGGAAGGGAAAAAAAGCAAAAGATATGGTTTGATTAGGCAGTGGCTTCATTAACTTTACTCAGCTGGGATCTATATCAGCAACAAATCATACAGTGAAGCTCATGAGCCTATTTTGAGTTGTTTCTGTTTGTCAAAACCTCTCTTTCTGTTTGATCATCAAGGCAGTGCTGATACCAGACTGAACTTCTGCCAGAATGAGGAGAAAGCTGGAAGAAGGAGTGCTGTTTTCTCTCTGCTCTGAGTTGTAAATCTCCCTGAATCTTGTTTCATATGATACAGAAATAATTCCATGAAGCATAGGATAACCTTCATGGGAGGTACTAGCAATTAGTTTGATCAACTTGCCTCTGCCTACAGTCAGTAGCCAAAGAGATAACATTACCATTTTTAGTGAAAAGCTGAGGCATTTTCATTGTGGAGATCAGATTAGATGATCTGATGATTCCTTCCAACCTCAGGTTTTATGAGTCCTTTACAATCCACTTTGTGTGCTGCCTCATTGGTCCTGTGAATCACATGCCACTGCTCCCATTCCCTATTTTTTATGACTGTGACCTTTATAAGAAGGAGTTCTTGAATAATTTAATGGAAAGGGGGAAAAGTGTGAAAGCAATCTAAAGAAAGGTAAATGAACAAGAGATAAGAAAGCCTCAGAAATGTTAGGACATTTTAAACCTATTTACAGAGCATAATGGTCTGCCTGCATATAGAGACACCATATTTTAAATATGTTTTCTTTCCTGAAGGAAAGGCATTGGTGGAATGGAGTCATATCACTCATAATGCAGCATCTTTTAGGACATTTTTGCTTTTGCTTTAATATTCTTCTTTCCTCAAATTCCAGGCCCATAGATATGATTTCACACAGCTCTAGGAATTCTTAAATTATGTTTAGTAGTTAATGCCTTTGACTAAACAGTGACTTTTGGGCTTTTTCTGTTATATGAAATAACAGTGTTTTTTCAAAATACTTCCCAGATATCCCTTATTTTTCTGAAAATAATTTTCTACAACTCTTTAAAGGGTGTGGCACTTTTCCACAAGTACAATAAATTAACACTGATGATATGTGTGGTTCTGTTGTTTTCTGTTTCCAGGGAGGTTCCCCTGAGCAGGAATATTACTGAAGAAATCCCTGCTGCATGTATATACTGCAACTAAGTTATTTTATGTTGCTTGTGTTACTGTGCAGATGGAGAGGCCTCCTCTTGTGCTTCAAGTGGCTGCGGAAGTGCCATCCATGAAACAGCCTTCAACTTAACTGGTTTTATGCTTTTTAAAATTTCTTTAATTTTTTTTCATCACCAGGGAATGTTAGCATTAGAAAAGTTCAGTTTTGTGATAGATACCTTTATTTTACTTTCTAGATTTATCAGAGCAGTCTCATCTTTTTACTGCTTCTACAGAACATTTTGAATCAATGCTATCTCTGAATAGCTACATTATCTGATGAGTTTTAATTTTTTTCTGAAAGTGGAGGTGACTTATTTCTATGCAGACACTTTTTGTATCTTAATTAATCTCAAAATCATTTTCTTTCCCAGATGAATATACTAATTACATTGTTTTACTTTCTATATTTTGGTCAATTATAGCCACACAATTTTCTTTTGTGAATGCAGAAACTAAAGGACTGTGAACAAAAATGAAATAGCAGCTTCTCCAAAGAATTGTGTCATAGTGAAAATACCTCTATGGTAATAAGCCAAAAGGCATGTAAACACAAATCTTTAGAAAAAAAAAATGCTTAAATCTGATTTCAGAGACACACAGATGACTCAATGATTTTGAAAGTCTGCGATATTACTACTTTGATTTTTGCCATTAAACAAAACAACAGATCAAAAAATAATTTCTCCTTGTCTGAATAAAGGAATACATAAAAAAGTAATCCCTGATAGATAGTCATTGATTTTCTGATATGTAAATATCTACAATATGTTTTGTTAGTTTTGGTTATAGTGTAACAATAATATAATGTGACATTTATTTGCATAAAAAAGCGAACTTATGAGGAAGCTATAATTGTTTCTTTTCTATATATCTGGACTGTAAATCCATGAAATATGTAAATACAGTTAAACATCTTAAATGCAAACATGTATACATTTGTAGCTACACTATGGAAGGGAATAGGCACTCTTTCAATGCAATTTGGCTTCACAGTATAGCAAATATCTTTATAAAAATATTTATAAGAAGCTTGAATACATTTTCATATCACGTGGGCTTTACATTGACTCATCCAGTGCTATCCGTGTTAGCAAATACTTAACTTTCAACGAAGGTAAAGTGGGTTAGATGATAAATCAATATTTGTGCTTCTGCCATTCTTGCAAACCATCTAGCATTTATTTAATTTCTAAATACATGGAATTTCTGTCATGCCAAGATTAGACATCAAATGAAATAGAGGGCTGCTGAACCAATTGTATTAAAAAAAAAAAAAAAGCAAAAACTTTTAATGAGATTTTTAAAAAGTAATGTGATTAAAATTCAATATGTAAAACTTGACCAAAATGATAGATTTTCTTAATCAATGTGAGACAGATAATTGGCTCTGTTCAGGTTATTCTATCACAAAACGAAGGATGTCTTCATCAAAAAATAATAATCAAAAGAAATTGAGTTGAACATTCACCTTCTCTCCTATTACATAGGGGAAGAAAATAAGAGGTTAGATAAGGATTTTCTAAAATGAAGAGTGAAAATAAGTAAGGGGTAACAAAAAGTTTTAAAAAAAATCAGTTCCACATGACCGATTAACAACTTTCTAATTTTTTTTTTTAATCATTTGGAAACAAATTAATTAAGAGCAAAAGTCTATTAACTTTGAACCACAGAGATGGAAGGTTTATTTTCAAAGTAAGCTGCTATTCACTTTTTAGAAAAGATGGTAGAATCAAGTCTCAGGACTGCCCTTGAAGAGTAAAGAATACCTATAGGAAAATCACTGCATTAAGGAGTAGATCTGCCATTTTGACAGTGTTCTCTAATACACTTATTAAGCATCCCGTCAAACCCCATTCTGCTCATCTTTCCATCTAGTGACAAAATGACATCTCTCCCTCTTTCACTTCCACTTTAGCATTACAGTAAACTGCAGTGCGTCTTCAGACACTAAGATGTCAAACTGCTGGGCTGTGAGTGAAGATGAATGCATGTCTCAGCAGAAGGGTCAGGCATAAGAGACAAATTACAGACTGTTTTGCCTTTTCCTGGCAGCAGAATCTGCCCTCTGTTTTCACAAGGGACCTCAGAGATGAAACTTAGTCTCAAAAAACTAGAGAAATTTAGTAAATCAAGCCCATGGAGTACCATCTCACTTTTTCCTTACGTTGAGGGTAAGGTAAGTTGCCCTGCACTTGTGCAGGGCAACTTTAATGAACTCAGTAAGGAAGGCACATTCTGGTCTTTAATATATATGAATACTTATTGGAGACATAAGAATCCATATGTGACATGGACTGGACATGTTAGGAAGGAGATCAGAATAACAGACAAATGGAACCCTTGTAAATTTATAAGACAATATACTTAACAAATTGCTATGGCAAAATAATCTGTAGCCTCAGGGGGTGGGGGAGATAGGGGTGGAAAGAAAACTGAGTATAGATTTTCCTAACTAGGGAAGCATCACATTTTTTACAAAGCTATTTAGAAACTTTGGAGTATATTTTGGCACCTATTCTCTTATTTTGTAGTAAGGAGATGAATGGAGAAGACAGTAATTAAGTATATAGAATTCTTCCTGTTTAAAAAACATGGGGTTTGTCACTAATGCACCATTATTACAGAGAACTTTGTACATGTTTTGAACTGCTTTTGCTATGGAAAAAAAATTACTTAATACTTGAAAAAAGAAAATAAAAAGGGATACAAGAAGAAAATTTTGCCTTGCTTCTGTTAAGATGAGAGGTAATTTACAATTGGCATAAGTCACAAAATTTTAACTTTACTCAATTTAAAGAGTGATTGAAGAACAGACATCTTTGTAAAGGATCCCTGAGGTTCCCTTATCCAATGCTGTTTCATCCTTTGGAAGCCTTTGAGAGTATTTCCAGTTGTGATTTGAAGTTGTGCCATCTATTTTACATAACAATTTTTTTTCCTCATTCAGTACTAGCGATGATGTTTAGGTTTTAAAATATATTCAGAGCAAATATTTGGGAGAACTTGAGAGACAAGATATAAATGCATGACAACAAATATTTAACTAGTTTTAGTGATCTATCTGTATTTCTTTCCCTTTATCTATGTGTATTTCTTTCCCTTAGACAGTTCTGCCTTATAGATGCATTTGTAATACCTAATCAATTTCTAAACCTATGTTTAATATTTCAAAATATGTATAAATGTTTTTACTATCTCCCTTAAAAGTAGGTCTGTAGATAAACATTACTACTAAAAGTAAAAATCTATCTCTCAATATATTAAGTAAAATATTCACACAATATGACTGAAATGCAGAATTTTTTTCTCATTACATTTTTTCCATTTTAGTACATATTCTAACCTTGTGATTTAGTGTAGCAATTTAATAATTTTCCTTTATCTAGTTACATATATGAAATATGCACTGCACTGATGATGATGAATTGATCAGATTTCCATATTGTCTTAATTGCTTATATATTGAATCGGTATATGTGAGGTGGGAAGACACATTGCAGTAACCAAGGGAACAAACTCTTTTTTTGGTGTACCCTGACAGCACCAGGAAGGTAAAAGAGGACACTATATCTGTCACAGAAAAATATTCATGCTCATCATCATAACTTCCATGTGCTGTCCTGCATTTGCCCATTGTTTTTTGGGTTAAGTTATAACGACCAGTTTTTAGAATATTTTGTGCATGGAAAGAAAACAAATTATTTCATGGATGCATTAGAAATACATTGTTACATGATATTCTAGTTTTGAATAAATAACTATTTATATATTAAAATGGTATAGCACTTGGTATTTCATTGGCTGTTGGCCAGATATTAAATCACCAAATTTTGACATCTGGCCTTTATTACAAAAGATTCTGGTTGGATAAAAGCTCTGTGTTTTGGAGCACATGGACTTTGATAGCTGAATGTGTGTGAGGTAGAAGACTTAGTAGGGTTTGAAGATTATTTTGTGTGTCATAACCCAAACTTCTATATTTTTTATGCTATTGAGCACTGGCTTTTTTGATAAAAATGTTAGCAGTGATTATCTAGAGAACAAGCTAGTGAATTATTTATAGTACCAAGATATTATAAATACAAGATACGTGTCCAGTTCTGGGCCCTCAGTTTGGGAAGGACGTTGAGACACTGGAGCACATCCAGAGGAGGCAAGGAGGCTGGTGAGGGGCTGGGAACACAAACCCTGTGAGGAATGACTGAGGGAGCTGGGGGTGTTTAGCCGGGAGAGAAGGAGATTCAGGGGTGACCTTATCACTCTCTACAACTTCCTGAAGGGTTTGTTATACTCAGCTGGGGGTTGGTCTCTTTCTGCAGGCAGCAACCAACAGAATGAGAGGACGCAGTCTCAATCTGCACCAAGGGAAATACAGGTTGGGTATTAGGAAAAAGTTTTTTATGGAAAGAGTGATAAAGCACTGGAATGGCCTACCCGGGGAGGTGGTGGAGTCACCATCCCTGGATGTGTTTTGAAAAAAGACTGGATGTGATACTTGGTGCCATGGTCTAGTTGAGGTGTCAGAGCATGGGTTGGATTTGATGATCCTGAAGGTTTCTTCCAACCTAGAAACTGAAATTCTGTATTTCTGTGATTCTGTGATACATGTGGGTTTTTTTGGTTGTTTCGGTGTTTTTGTTTTTTTTTTTTGTTGTTTGGTTGGTTGGTTGGTTGGGGTTTTTTTGTTAGTTTGGGGGGGATTTTTTGGTTGGTTGGTTGGTTGGTTTTTGTGTTGAACAATGGAGAAGACAATGACATGTGGGTTTAATTCGCAGGTTAGTGAGCAGGAAAGTTTTCTGGTTTGCATGGAATATACATTGCAATGTACTTATTTTGTGGTGACCAGGCAGAATATTGTGTATATAAGCCAGTTCCTTAGCCTGTAACAGGTTTGTAAATCTCTGTAAAGAGACAGGCCACCAAGGATAGGCAGAGACCTCTTCCTTATTCATATACCTCATAAATATATACAGTAGAGATTGAAAGTATGAGCTAGCATGAACAGCTAGAATAAAGACTTAAAGCTTTAGTGGAGATTGAGATGTTATCAAGGTGTTATGTTATTATAACACACACATGGTTATAACTTAGAACTTCAAGGGACTGTGTAAAGACAATGTGGGAATAATTGGCAGATATAAGGAGATGACCCAGTCTGTGCAGAGTGAAACTGAAACAGAAACTGGGAAAGACAAAAAAAAGGATTTCAAAATAACTGGTTTTCATTAAAAGCAGAACTAAACAAGAAATGGGTGATATTGTGCTAGAAAGCTGGTTCGATCATTTGAGGTCTAGACCTGGAATATGTCTCATTGGTTATGAACAGAAGAAGAGATTTAAGACAAGGAGTGAATTAAATATCATGAAGTAACAGAATAAAACCTACCCATGATTTGTTTCAGCACTGGTGTTCCAGTTCTCCATCTAGTTTATACAATGAAATTTAGAGTAGTGAGGTCATATAAAGAGGTCTAAGTATTTTTTTCCTTCTTATTTCATTTTCCTGTCATGTGATTGTCCTTTTTCCTTATTATATGTTCTTGATGTAAGACATATCTCCTGGGCAATTTCAATTTTTTTTACTTGTGGTGACAGAATGGACAAGATATGCCTGGAAGAACTGGGTTCCACGAAGAAAAAAATGCAGCTAAGTATAACAGAACTGAAAAATGAATCAATAATTATAATTTTTATACCATGTGAGATCAGCCAGGACAAGGAACATGGTCAGCTACTTAACGTCCTCTTCAGTTCGTATCTCTCCACTGCAGTGGGTCTCTGGATTGACATAGCACACCTGCGATCACCTTGAATAGCCACTGGATGTCACTGATGATCCACACAAAATCAGCTTAACCCTTTGCGCATTATCTTGTAATGCATGGAAAAGGTCACTTACTCCCATGACCTTGGGGATGTGAATTGTATCACCAGCATCTGCAATGACAGATAAAGAAGAAAATCTCAAAAGAAACAGAGATGTGATCAACTGCAAGGCATACCATGAGTTAAGAAACTTCAAAGTACTATTTGAATGTGAGATGATGGGTACTTTTGACTCTTGAAAAGGTGCTATCAAACCTTCCTATGCATTCCAATATATAACAGCCTAGGTGGGAGAACATCTTTTTTAGTATTGGGCTGTGTTCTTTTCACAGGACATGCAAAATGACTGGAAATTTGGTTTTCTTATTTAAATGTTTCAACAGCTCTGGGATCTTTCTGGAAGGACTGCAGGAATTCCTTCCTTTACCTGGGAATTCTAGATTGCCTTAGCTGTTTGATGAAAAATAAACCATTTTCCAGCATGTTCCTGCTCTCTGAAAGATAAAATTCCCAATGGCAATCCATAGGAGAGAAGTAGATTGTTACCTGCCATAGCAAGAAAAGTAGAAAAATGAGAACAAACACAAAGCATTTATATTCACCAGCATGTTTTTCTTGTAATTGGCAAATTCATGATAGTGATGAACCTGTTCCTTCTGTACTTTACTACTGACTATATTAAGTGAAGAGCAGTGAGAAGAGTACTTGTCTGTTACAGAAACAAAGTTCAAAAGAAGAATTTTCAATGTTTTTGAGTCCATTGCATTCTATTTGGATTTAAATGTTTTTGTTTTTTTTTTTTTTCTTACCCTCATGAAGAATTCTTTTTCTTCAAGCAGAAATTATCATCTTGAGAAATCCATGTATCAATTAACCAGCTTTTTTCCTTTAACATTTCAACTTAATACTTTGCTTGCTGCTTGATGCCAATGTATCCTTTTGTTTGAGGACGGTATGGAGATAGTGATCAGAGCTTTTAAAGACTCATTTACAGATAGGATAAGACACAACACAATGAGCTCTTTTCACTGATACACTTTTAGATAGCTCATCAATTATATACTGTGAAACCAATTGAATCTTTGAAGAAAACAATAGTATATTCTTCAGTTAAAAGCCTCTTTAGTTGCCCTGTTGAAACTGTAAAATTATGTAAAATGTTGCAAGATGATAGTAATTGTCTGTGGAAGCAACTCAGAAACAGCCAGATAATGGTCTATGAACCAGAATCTTGGTTGGAAGGTGAATAAAAATGATTTTGTTCTGAATCTTCTTTCTTTTCACATGGTGTTTCTCAGTCAGCTTCATCATCCTACCTGTGACTTAAGACAGTATCTGTGGAATAAGAAAAGCCAGCTTCCAACCTTGCTCCAGTGTACAGTGTAACAAGGAGCCCAAGAGGCACGTTTCAGTCCACATTAAGGTATTCTGGCCTCCATGGAGAAAACTTACCTTCAAAATATATGATTCCACAATATTAACATTGTTTAACTAATAAAATAAATTACTACTACTGATTACAAAATTAGCTGACCTTAAAAAAAAAGAAAAAGGCATCAGGATTCTTTTTATCAGGTGCTTTCCCTGCAGTGCATTCTGCCAGATAAATACATACAGTATAACAAGAAGTGAAACCTCCATTTATCTTGAAATTAATAATCTAATTATTTGTTCATGAGTGTAATGGTCTCGATTCATCTGTTTTGCGAGGATTTCTTTTGTTACGTCTTGTACATTACTTTCCCATCTATTGTTGTAAACCCCAATGTAGTATGAATAGGACTTGACAATGATTGGACATACTCTTGCTTCAACAAGCCTCCTGTATTGGATTAGTTGCCTCAGCTGGCTCATTCATTTCTCTTCAGAGGAGAAAGAAGGGCTCTCCTGGAGGAGATTCACAGATTCACAATGCTATGTCCCTCTATAAAGCACTGCAGCACAGTAAGGGTGTTAAAAGTGGAAGTGGGGTAGTCCTGGTGTTCACAATGTAAGTTTAAAACAGGATTTTGTTTCGGTGAGGTTTTGCTTCAGACCTGCTGACTGGGTATCTATTAGTAAATGGACATTAATAAATGTTCATTTGAAACAATCAACATGGGAATGTATTTTCTTTGCTGCATCCCATCACTTGACTTCCTTTAACAGGAATTGAGTTCATGTGCTCAGAGGTAGCTCCATGAAGGCTACACACTTGACTATGTGCTCATAAACCAAACTAAAAAGTTAATGGGGACCCACTGTTAAGAGACTGCCCACTCAGTGTAGCTACTGTTTATGCCTTATTATCTCTATTTTAATTTATCAAATATAAATATTGCTGCATATATTTAGAATACACTATAAAAGTATATTCTGTTACATATGCTTTTTTAAAAATTTGGGTTTTGTCTGTTTGTTTGTTTTTCAGATTCAGTAGCTAGATCCATAGGATCTCATTTACATCCTGACACTGACTCATTTAATGATGGCAGGTAGGAAATTTAGAAGAGAAGACAATGGATATGAGAATTTTGTTTTGTCTTCTGGGAAGCACTTCAAGAAGGCAAATCCTTTTCCCCTGTAATCTGCTTTGTGGGCTTTGATATTGCAAGATACAATCAAACCATGGCATTATGTTGGAAAGCAAATAGGATTTTGAAAAACTGTGAAAGAGATCCCTGTACATTTCTAAAGAAAAGAAAAGCAAGAAAATACCTTTCTGAAAGGAAAGAGAAATTTTTCATAATTTTTTCCCCTAGAAAATATCTGTATATTAACTGCCAGTGTGCATGTCAAAGGGCTACTATACATACGTGAAAAAGAACATGAATAGAGAGAATGAAACTACAGAAGTGGAATGTGTACTTACAAACTGTGGGGACAGGTTTATTAATTTGAGACCAGAGGAAAAAAAAAAAAGAGTACATTTAAAAACATCTGTGTGATTGGTGATTTTTTTCAGACGCTGTTTAGTGCAGAATGGACAATATACAAAACCAGAAAATGCAAATGCATCAGGAAGTTTAACCTGGGACTTTGCTTCTCATAGAGGCCTTTATGCAGACAGTGGCACTTGCTTTGTGCTCATACACCACTACCCTGTTTCAAACTACCAGAGAATATTCATGTATTTTTCCAGACTGAACCAAAAATTATTTGAAAATGTCTCCATACCAGGATAGCTTGTGCAGTGGTGAGGTCAGCCAGTGGAAGAGTCTGAATTCAGTAGTCCCTGACTTCACACACTGGCCACTGAACTATCACACATAGGGAAGGACACTGCACTGTCCCCACCTTGTTAGAAGAAAAGATCACTTTCTCTAGGTTTAGTGCTAGCCTCCACAAGAAGATGAAAGGCTGCCAAGCAAGGGCTTGTAATAAAGGAAGGAAGCCCCAGAGATGAGCTGGATTTAAGATGTGCCCTTTCATCTAAGTTCCCTTCTTTTTAGCTTAGATGTCTCTACACACCTGTGTCAGTAGTTGTAGTCATAATTTTGAGGGACCTAGCTCCCTCAATGCAATGTTTGGGGAATAGAGTTCTCTAAACCAGTGAAGTGAGCTCTATTACTGGTGGTCAGCTATCTCACCTGCTGTATAGGTTCACTCTGTTATATTAAATGTAGAAAATAAGGACTAAATTGTAGTTTATTTGGAAAAGTTAGTGCATTTTCCTGTCAGTTCAGCTTTTTGATTATATTCATGTTTGTTGCTTGTTGTTCAAAATGCAGCCTTTTATAGTATACTTAATTTTGTGTGGGGTTTTAATCTAACATACTAAGAGGCAAAAGATCAGAATTTGTAAAAGCTATCTGTTGTGATCTTAGTAGTAAAATTTCTAGTGACTGCACCTGTTGAAGAATTAGCAGAACACTGAGACCCTTTTAAAATCTCACCAAGGGTGAAGCAAGGCTCTGCAGACTTTAATACTGAACAGTGGATTGTGTTGCATTGTGTTGGATTGCCCAGCATCAGAAATTTGAACCAACTCAGAAGTGAAGTTAGAATTGTTTTGACAGATTACTCAAAGGGTGTGAAACTCATTGTTTGCCATTTTATGCTTTTATATCAGGTTTATTGTTGCTGTGGGAAGGCAGAAGTCTTGTCATCCAGCAAAAAGCCTGCAAGTATGTACCCAAGTGTTTTGAACTACAAAGATGACAAAGTGAGTTTATACTCACACAGCTGACAGAGTGAGGGAGAAGCATTTTCTGTCATGTGACTGCAGTATTTTTCATCTAGTATTAGCTACCTGAGAGATGAATTGACTACATCATTCAATTGCTGTCTGAGTCTCTCAGGCTCTGCCAGCATGATGTTTGTGAGGCAGACACAGGCTTTGACTGTGTGAGCTCTGTGTGGATCAAATGGGTGCCAGCTGTAACCTTGCAATTGTACAGATTCTGCTGGCCTGGTGTTGGTTGGGAACTATCAGATCCTGTTAGGAATTTATGTTGGTTTAGGCTCAGGCCCATGTGAACAGGCTGCATGTTGTCTGGCCAGATTTTAATATTGCAGAATGAGCTTATATTTGCTTGGAGGGAAAAAAAAAAAAAAAAAAAAAAAAGGTTGGCTTGCATGTCAATGTAAAATACTGCCCAGACACACATTTAGACAAAATCCAAACTGTACTCAAAAATATATTTTTGTGAGTCATCTGTCTGAGAGGAGGACAAAACCCCAGAGCCCCAGAGCTCTGCCCTGTGTAAGTTTTGAGCATTGTCATCTGCTTGCACTAGTGATAAAA
Organism: Certhia americana; assembly: GCA_018697195.1. Classification (NCBI taxonomy): domain Eukaryota; kingdom Metazoa; phylum Chordata; class Aves; order Passeriformes; family Certhiidae; genus Certhia; species Certhia americana. Next base: position 31,774,162 of record CM031860.1, read on the forward strand.
TATATGTATGTGCCAAAGCCTTCTTGGGTGATCAAAAACTACTTTATCTATCTATTTGCATGTGACATTTTGAACTTGCACATAAAGGAAAACAGGACTGAGCTCTCTTTCAAAGAGTAACTCTTTGTGGTTGCAAACCCCAGCTAAAATGAGTGTTAATGTGAGTGTAAATCAATAACCCTAGTATGTTAACTTAAGAATGCAACAAAGGTGGCTTTCCTTGGTTTACAATCAGAACCCCAGGTATCTCTGTTGTAGGCCACTGTATTCCCAGCTTATTCTGACTGTTCACAGCTCACCTATGTGTAGCCCTGACAGGGATCAACCTCCTAGTGACAGTGGTTCCCTTCTGCACCAAAAAAAGTGCTTCATAGAAGAGAAGCTAAGAAAAACACTAGAACACTGGAAAGAAGGGTAGAATCAGAATTTCTCCACCAAATGATGCTTACTAGTTTGTTTAGTCTTGAGTTTTTAAAGCTGTTTGAGGATGTTGGACTATCCTGGGCTTACTGAATGTCACGTGCCTTAGGCAGTCTTTGGAAGTCCTAGCTGTAGAAAATATGTTACTCTGTATTTCAGTAGAACAAAACTGCATGTAACTAGACAGTGAAATACTTTAAGTCTCTCCTTCTCCTGTGTTATTAATTACATCCACTTACTGTCTCACTTTCTCCGATGTAAAACAATGTTTTCCAATAAATTGTTCTAGTAAAGACATAATTTCCCTGCTCAAAAATAATCTCACCAGGGAAAGACATACGGATCTTCTGAGCAAAGAATATCTCTACTGCTAGACTTCTTTCATCAGGTATTGCCAATTATAAACAGAAGTAAAACTGACTGCTAGCTGGCATGTGATGCTAAGCTTTACACTTTTCTTAATGGTAATTGATACACGCCTCTGAACCCATGTTCAGTCACACTGACTAGTGTGGCCCTTCAGTTTGGAAAGCTGGCATGTAGAACCCATGGATTGTATAAGTGGGGTCTGCTGAGTGATATATTGTCCCCTGAAAGAGCAAACAAGTATAGATTTTCTAGGCTGTGATTCCTAATTTATCCATATAATTAAACTTTTTAGGCTGAACTGTGTGAATTTCCTCCATGCCTTTTCATGTGTTTTTAACTGTGCCTAATGTAGCTATCCTGATCATAATTAAGGTTTCTGAAATTTTAAAAGTAACAATGAAGAATCAATATTTATCAGTCATAACATACCTTCTTTTTCAAAACAAATTTGCTCTATCATGGAAAGCAGCACCTTAGAGGTGAAATCATTCCCTGCCATCCAGTAGATCTCTCTCCATATTCTTTTATCACACTCCAAGCTATTGTTTTATCAGTAACAGCTTAGAAAGTAAGTGTATCTCAGCACAGGGGTTACTACTACTCTGGAGCTACTCTTTGGAAGTTTTCCGCAGCCATGTGTGGTGCACAGGTACAAGGAATTTTAATGACGACATACAAGTGAAAGATCAACAGCATTACAGAATACATTTAACTTTCACAACAGCACTGGGGGAAGCATGCAAAAGCCCAGGCATTTTAGGATGTTGTTACAGACACCATATGATCAAACTTGATGAAATACTACAGAGATCCTCTAAAGTGAGGGAATATAACTGTAGGAACTGTTAAGCTTGGGATGCTTGTTACTTAAGATTTGAGGTCTTTCTTTTGCTAAATGAAATTTTCCAATGGTTTTGACAACAGTTTAGAAAAATTTTCAAGAATATTTGAATTCTAGTATTTTTAAAATAAAATATTCCCGGGGAAATTCCATAAAATATTAATGAAGAAAAAGGAGGTGAAATATCAAGAATTACATAAAAGTATTTTTTTCTACATTTATTTTTCTTGTTAGGCAAATAAAAATGTCTTCTTTTTTTCTGAAAAATTTTAATTTTCCTTTACAGAAATAATGTGCTTATATGACCAGAAAAATGAAAATTAGTTATTCTCAGAATTATGATCTTAGTACTTCCATTTAATTTGAAGCAATTGCCATTACCAAGATCATTTTCACAGCATGAGTAATTTACTTACTATGCCTTTATCATTAATAAGCACAGATGGACAATAAACTGGTCCATAATGTGTCCCCATCCATCACAGCTTTGAACCAAAATGGCTTCAGACAAGGCAGGCTAATCTGGTTTACCTGAGCTGCCCATTGCATAAGCAAGAACTGCAAGAACTCCATCTGATTTTACTTTTTGTGCTTTTCATAGTCGTAAGTGAATAGCTAAGAATCCATATTGTATGTCAGTGGAAAAAACAATTTTGGAAGTTTTACAGTTTTGCAGTCCTGAGCAATGTTGAATCTTTCATGCTGTGCAGCTGCCAAGAAGACTTCAAGCATCATCATATCTCTAATAAGAGAATAGTACCTTGGAAATAAAATGGGAAAGTTCACAATTTTTTTTCTGCCTTTTTACAGCAAAATTATTACTTCTTGTCAGTTACTATTTTGGGTGATCTTGTCTGTAGAGAGATAGTGCAGGCATACCTCTCTAACTGTATAAATAATTACAATTATTATAAAAGATTGGGAAACTAAATAGCTCTTAAACATTCTACTGGATTAACATGGATATGCTATTGCAAATCTTCTGCTAACTTTTCTAACTTTTATTTCTTTTTTACCTGAAAACTTTTACACATTTTTATACCTCATACTCTACTTCTTTAGTATACTTCTAACAATTACAATTTTAGGAATTACCCACTTTTTGATGATTTTTATTTCTTGAAAACTCTTGCTCCCTTCTTATTTCGCAATTTCTTCACTGCTACTCCTGATTTGTCTCAGGATAAAGTAACTTGGCTTCTCTTGTCTCTCTTATGTTTATAAAATACTATCAGTAAAATGTTCTGAAGGGAAATGTTAGCTGTATATATGATTTAAAAATAAATAAGCTCAATTCAGAACTCAGGGAAGGTACAGGGAAGGTTCAGGAGAAGTGCCAAGCTGTCTGCCCTTCAGATTCCAGCCCTGTCTATATTTACAGGATAACAGCAGTAGGGGAGAATTTCCCCCTCTAATTCCTTGAAAACAGTGTTTTATCATACTCTCAGGGTAAATTCCCCCACATTTATTAAATCCTTTTCATCTCAGGTAGGGTTTGTAGCGGATTTGGTGGTGTTATTTAATGTGGAAACTCATGTATCAGCAACTTGACTGAGACCACCAACTTCTTGGCAAAGGACCCCTATACTTTTATTAATTTGTTGCATTATGCTTTCATCAAGAGTTAATCGTTTAATGTGCAGGTCTTGTATTGGCTTTAACTCCATGAATACTGTGCTGCAAATAACAGGCTAGAATTATTATGGCAAAATATCATGGGCTGGGTAAAACACCAGGGTAGGAGAGACTATCATGGAACAGCATTTCACTGCTGAAACAAAAGCTCTCTGTATTTGTAACAGTAAGGAGTTGATACCTACACTTACCTTAAATTTTCAGGAATATACCCATGTCTTTTATAATCACAACAGAATAATGATGTGATAAATCAGTTTTATGCATCCTGTTTCTATTAAATCATGTTAATAATAATAAAATTTTGCAATGAAGGAGACACTGAATTCAATTTTAGCAAAAATCTTCCTCCTGTCCTCTTTCACGAAAAAGATTACATTTAGAGGTGGGAAGTAAATGGAGTGAGATAAAAAGGAAGGGTGTTCCTCACACTGTTTTCGTCTGTGTTTTTCACTGTTTGGCATAGAAGTGTATTTACAGTGCTGAAAGAAGAATATGCATGGGTAAATGAATCAGTGTTTGTAATCTAGAACCTGAAAAGGTAGAAATCTAAGCTTTTGGTTATGAGCTGTAGGGTAGTAACAACCATGGCAGGTGCTTATCATGGATATCCATGCGAGTCAACACTGGCTGAGCTGCTGACACTTGCATCCCATTCAGCTTCTCTCTCTTTTCTTATTAAATCCATTTCTTCCATCTTAGCCCCAAGCCTAGATAAGTGTGCAAGTCACATGAAAGCACTGCCAAAAAGGCTCTAATTGGTGCCTCAGCTGGCACTCTCAGAAACAGGACAAGGAAGGAGACTAAAATACTTTGAAGGTCAGCTCAAAAACATTTTGGGGCAAATGTGGAAAACTCAGAAAACTTCTCCCTGTGTTTACAACTTTTCCAACAGCCAGAAAAATGCTTTTAATAAGTGCCAATTATTCCCTTCTAAATGCTTTTAACAAAGAACACCAAGTTTCTTTACCATGTGAGCTGTAGTTCTCACTGGAACTAAATTCTTTTGCATGTATTTGCATGTATACATCTATCTGCAGCTCTATCTTGTGTGCAAGTCAAGTAGACCTTTATGGCAATAGAAAATAAATTTAACTCTACAAGTATCTGTCATCAAACCTGGCCTATGTAGGCACCAATCCTACTACTTGTGAAAGTTTGAAAAGATGAAATCTTTATTCTTCAAAGCTGGCATTTCAGTTCCAAGAGCAATTATTTTTCTAGAAATAGATATTTCTATCTATTTCTATCTATATAAATATTGCCCGAGTGGGGTTTTTTTCATTTGATGGGTATATGCTCTCTATTATTGTACTGCCACTTCTTTACCCGTACCTCCATGATTAGTTCATTTCAGCACAAGGACATTAAGCTGAAGTCTGACCACTTATTCAGCTGGAATTAGGGTTTTCTTTAGTCTGAAGGCAATAAACAATACTTCCCTTAACCTCATACCACAGGTCTATATGTCAGTTACATTTGCTTCTGAAATGAGTTTTACTCATTTTTCAGATTGACTTCTGACATTCATTGTGGTCTGTACAAACAATATGAAATAACTGTTTGCACAGAACATTTTTAATACCTGATCCTTCAGATCCAGTCTCATTAAAATGACTTTTAAAAAGCCAAAAGTCTCAAGCGATATTTTATTGTAACTTTGTCATAAAAGCTGTTTATTCCGGGTTGTTTTTCCCTTTGTGTGTGTGTATGCGTGTGTGGCTCTTTAACCCCTCACTATGGTTTTAGATTTTTTTTAAGTATTAGAATTTTTTTCTGCCCAATGATTCTCCTGAATTTATTGTATTGATTCTAGCTGAAACAACCCTCACAGTGCTATGCTTTGCTGGGAAACTGTTGATAACACAGCATTGTTTTGGGTACCACTGAGTAGTGCTGGCACAACATCAGTGTTGTCTCACCAACGCTCCTCCCCCATCAGCAACTGAGGCTTGGCAAGGTCTTGAGGACGGTCATAGCCTGGAGAACTGACTTAAACTGACCAAAAGGATATTCCACACCATATGACATCTGGTCAGCAAAAAAAGCTAAGAAAGAAGAAGGAGAGTGTCATGGCTCTGGCCCAGATCAGTGGGAGGGACATGGCCAAGACATTATGATACCATATTACAGCAACAGGGATGGGGAAAAGGGACTTTCTCTTCCGGGAAGGAGAGACATCTCCTTTTGGTGGAACAAAACATGGTGGGCTGAGGAATCTGTCCATTATTCATTGTCTTGGAGTTTCATATGACATTTTTGCATGTGAGTCATTCTTTTTTTTTTTTGCATACTTTTACTAGTGCTTCAGATCCCAAATATCTATTATTTCAGCATACTGAAAATGAATTGAACAGCTGTATAGAGGCTTGTTCAAAAATTTATTGTTACAGACACCAGCTCTGAAGCTCTCTATTAGTGCAGGCATGCACTTGGTGGGAATGCATACACAGGCCTCAACTCACTCTTTTTGTAGTGTGTGATTGTGAGGTTGCCTAGATTGAGTTACAAATGTTAAAGCAGCTGAGTGTTCATATGCTAAAACATCAGTGTAAAGCACTGGTTGGATGAATTTCTGCAGACCCTACAGGACTGGCATTTATGAAGGGGAGATGCAGAACTACCTTTGAGATCATCAGAATACTCTTTCTTCTAATATGGAGGTTCCAAATCAAAGGGCTGTTACCTCAGCTAGCTCTTCTTAGAAGATAAAACTAATGCAAGCACAGCTGCAGAGATGAAAGTCCCAACTGGTAGTGAGTCATGAGCTCAGGATGTGAAATAAAGGGAACATTGCATTAGTAAGGACACAAAAAACTCATGCTGTAACTGAAAAGAAAGTCCAATTTTACTTTGATTGCTACAAAAATGTTTGGAGACTGCTGTAGAACAGGGTCTGAAGTGAAAACTTTATCTCCTTATCATCCTCTGGGTTTCTTTTTTTTACAGCACTGTTGTGGGGAGAGTGAGCTGGTGACATTGTAGCATTTTAAATGGAAGTGGTATTGCAAATGTGGGATCAAAGAGTTAAAGCTATCCTCTTAGGTATTTTGAGAAATGTATCAGTAAATGTTTGTGCTAAAAGAGTGTTGAACTTACTATGATTTTATCACAAAATAGAATAGTACAATTACGTGATTGTGGAGATTTCCTTATAGTTTAGACAGAACTAGTTCAGACTAGAACTGGATAATTCCACTTTCTTCCTATTTAAATCCACTGAAGTAACCCCACTTTATTAGGTATTTTTCTGAGGTGGGCAATTTATTATTTGTCACTTGAAACCTATATATATATGTGTTCCTAAGGAAATCTGTGTTTATCAGAAATGTTGCTATGCATCATAAGTTCAAAAATATTTTGATCACCTTTGAGATAACAGCCAAAAATGAGATAAAAAATATCAATAACAAGTCCTCTAAAGTGAAGAGTAATGATAATCATTGTATCTTTCAAGAACTCTATAGTAATATGATTTTTGAAGGCCTTGTGTCAGTGTCTATTATGTAACTACAACTGTGGTGAAGTAGACCGTGTTATTGTCTCATAAAAGTTCTATAAATAAATCTATTATATAGAAGTACAGAATGGATGAAAATTTTATCTCTTCAGTATAGCTTCCTTTTCTATTGATAAAATTGCAAGCCTTTTGGATACAACTTAAACCTTAAAAAAGAGAAATGTTTAATGTTTGAAGTCATTGTTAATTTATTTTTGTTGGATATCTTTTTTGATACCTTTTTGTTTTACAAATGGAAAACACTTGTAAGATATTTTCGCAGAAAAAAGGCAATTTGAGGTCTAAGCTTTTAGTTTTTTGTTTTGAGTTCTGGTTAAGGATTTTTTTCCCAACAGAACAGAAAAAAGTCTTATTCTTGCTATAATGAAAGCAGTAGAGCTATTCAAATTTTCTCTCTTCAGTATGCTTGTCATCAGTGCAGTGCTAAGGGTCCATTTTCATTCCAATAGGGGCAAGGAATGAGAATGAATCTTCTTTTCTCCCAGTACAGGGTAAACCTCTGTCTCCTCTGGTTCCATACTTCCAGCATTTCACTTAAAATGTACGACCAAGGGAGAAAGAGAACAGAATGGATTGTTAACCATAGTAATTATGGGACTCATTCATTCCTGATTACTTCAGTTCTGTCTCTCATTTATCCCAAGTGTTGGGCACAGCTTTCCTCATCACTTGTCTTTCAGGAGTTGATGTGAAGTATGTCTCAATTTCTGCTTTGTTGGATGGGCTACCCTGCTGCTCCTTCCTGGTTTAGCACTTACTTTGAACATGCCAATTTCCACCTCCTCTTTAGGGTGAGTGGCAAAAGAGAAGTGCTTTATTTACTCAACACCTTTGTTATTCTCCTGCTTCAAACCTTCTAATTCCTCATTCATTGAAAAGAAACAATACATGTGACAAATCACACAATACAAATAAGAAATAGTGAATGATAAATGGCAAATAGAGGTAGCACTTCTCTATCTTTACCTTAAATCCTCTATTCACCACTCTGTCATTACAAAAGGCTCTCAAAGTCACAGAAAACACTTATTTTGAGGTTCCTTTCAGGTGACAGATAGATGGAAGGGAATTCATTATAAATAAGTATAAACAAACAACCTCAGAAGAATAATAATTCAATCCATTTACAAATGTGTATGAATAATATCTGAGCAACTTGAGCTCACTTTTGGAAAAGGGATTAAACAATTTTGTTACAGGTCACATTCATCCCTAGTAATTTCTCCAACAAAAAATGATCTAATTTATGACAAAGTTTGAAGGTAAAAATGATAAGACTTATTGTGAAGTGAATAAGCTGCATATCATTTGGAGACAGCACTTTTATATTTACTATAGAAACTGATATCTATGAAGTGGTTTAATGGGAACAGTATACATAGAAAAAGAGACATGTACATATACCTTTATACTGGTTCTGAGGTCAAAGCCTGTGATATGCCAAGTTTCTGTTTAGTCAGAGACAGTGCAGGTACAGGCTTAAGGAAATTATTGGGAATGTCATATAGATCTAGGTTTCAGTAACTGAGCTGGTTGTTTCCTTAATGTGGGATCAGTGAAAATGAATCCCAAGAACTACCTCTCAGTTGAAGACTGCCATAGCATGGCAGACTATACTCTCAGCTTATACTTCCCATATTTGAAAAGGCAAAATCACCTTCAACTCTGTTGCGTCTCAAGTTGTGGGAGAGCAATGCCTGTTTCCAATCTTCATAACTGAATCACTCTCATTCCCTAGAATTTTCTTATAAAACACATCTGATAGTTTGGTTGTTTCACATGCTCTGGGGAAAACACCACAATCTTTCTCTCTGCTCTCCTTCCCAACTGCTTTGTGATTCCAGCCTGTTTGATGGAAAACACAGCAAAAAAAAAAAAAAAGAGCCTATTCTCCCAAGTCAAGGGCTGCTTACATACCAACTTGTTCAAAACACACATTTCCTTCATTTATTAACTCTTCACATAAGTCAGTAGCCACTATCACAAGGACTTCGCCAGCTTTAGCGTATGTCCATTAGACAGTAATAAAATCAAAGGAAAAGGAACAAGAACCCTATGCTTATCCTGTGAGGACAGGGCTACCCAGCTGTTAGCTCTGCTCAGCAGAGGGGGAGGAGGAAGAGGGAAGAATGGAGGTGAGTGCAGAAACAGCATGACTCATCACCCAGCACAACTGTCTGGGTACAGACTGATACAGGCAAAAATGCCCATGGCAAAAGAAATCCATTTGAGGTTTCCCTTAGGATACAATGAAGAGCACATTTCTTGAGTTAGAATCAGAAACAGAAAAGAAGAGATTCCCTTTTTGAATGGCTTTAATATAACAGAAATGACAGCTCTAATATTCCCTAACATGGAGTTACAAGTTTGAATTTGTTTACAATTTGAATTATTAAGATTCAAAACATTTCATCTCATCCATCATATTCCATCCCAGTGACCATGTTAGCAGCTAGCTCAGAGATTATAAGAAGTGTTACTGCATGAAACACAGTTACAACTGTACAGTTTGAATTACCCTTTCAAAATGGACTCTATCACTATATATGATTTCCCCTTTCAAAATGGACTCTATCTTAATAACCCAGATCAGGTTGTTCTCCTCATGTTAAATCAATTAATTCTATGGAATGATTATTTGTATGTGCATGTGTGTGTGGTTCTTTATGTTTCAAAAAAGATATTTGAAATTTCTATTATAATGAACCTGCCCTTAACAGCCTTGGAAAAGATAAAGAGCACCTATCACCAAAGAAGCTGCACATTTTTTGTGAATGGAACCACAATCTTCACTGGGCTGTTAAAAATGAGGAGCTTGACTCAGCCAATGAGTAGTAAAAAAAAAAGTAGTAATTCAATTTATTAATAAATATGGTAAAATATAAACAAAGGGGAGCTGGGTGCAGAAGTGGGATCTTTCCCTCCAACTGCACACTGAATGCTGAGGCCCGCTGGTAGTTTATGTTTATCTGTAGGCTTTCTTAGTTTCTAATTCCAGTTTTCGTGTCACAATTCTGTACTTCAGATAGCTGGTTTCTTCACAACTTCTATACTCTATTGTGATCCATTCTTCTCAGGATGTGCATCCTGAGACGCATACTCCAGATGATGGGACCCAGCTTTCCTTTTCAAAACCATTAGTCAGTGAGTTGATGTCCATTTTCCTTTCTCAGGCTGGTTTCTTTTTTTTTCACCATTTTGTTAGGAATTTGAGATAGGCTCACTTCCTTCTTTTGTTCAAACTTTTTATACATTCTAAAGCTACATTCTAAAAAATCCTTAATACAAAGCAATATTTCAAAGCTAGAATTCAAAAGTTCCTATTGCAAAACAGCTTAAGGGTTAATTACAAGTAGAAAGTATTTGTAAAAAAAAAAAAAAAGCAATACCTAAAGTTATACGTCACATATTCTTACCACAAAACAACTTAAGATCTATAGTAGTTTATTGTGAACAAAAGATTATTTCAAAAGGCCTTCTTCCATCCTTTGCTTTCCATGTTTATTATAACTCATCTTTATAACTGTCCCATGACTGTATTCCACATATTTCACAATCACAATTACACTAATTATTTTTATTTACCTGACATGAACTATAACTTCGTAGTTCACAGGGCAGAGTTCAGTCCAACCCTTAAGCACCAGAGCACAGTCTCACTATCACTGGTCTCACTTGAAGAATCTACCGCAGGACTGCCAGCAGCATAGTGCATTTGAAGAGAAAATTATTGCAATGACCCAGTGGTTTTTAATGGCTCCTGCAGTGAGAGTTGATCCTCAAACAGCAGTTTTTCCACACACGTACCTTAGATATAAATGAAATAATATCCAGCATAAGAATGTAACAGCATTATGAGATGTTTCTGATGTTTTAGCTTTGAGTTCACTCTTTGTGTTTTCTGGATCAAGTTGTGAAGGCAAATGGTAATAAGAGTTCTGGTTGAGCGGTTTAATTACTTTTTAAATGAGTCCCCTGTAGTGATAACACTCCAGTTTCTTCTGTCATGAGACTTTCTTCTTGACATGAGAATCATCTGGGCACTGAAGGAGGCTGGAGGAGGAGGGGGGAGAGAGGAAAACGAATCCTCCCAAGTAATCCTAAACCAAATAAGAACTAAAATGTGTCTGCTTTCTCTCCCAGTTTGTGTCACAGAAAACTCGCCTTTGTTTCGGTAGTGAAACATGCCAATTCAAATTGGTACTTATCATCTCTCTTGGCAAGTTGAACATCATCAGTGGTAGTGTTTTTAATTGAAACTGATTCATACCATCCCAGCAGAGCTCCTGTGGAAGTCAGTCTTGCACAAGGGAGTGAAAAGGATGAGCTCAATGAAATGAAACAAGGAACTAACCAACTGCAGAGGTCAAATTAAACAATAAATCCATTGTAAACTAAATTCTTCAAGTTAAAATATTTATTGCTCAGACTCTGTCAGTACAACATATTTTGCTTCTTATTGTAGATTCACCTCCTGCTGGCCAGTGCCAGGGACACCACTGTGTCTTTTGTTGTGACCTGGTAATGCAGCTCTTGTCTTTTTAAAGACTGACCACTAACAGAGCTTCATTGTTCTAATATCCTAAGTCAGACAAGACTAAATTAGTTCTTCACTACTTTTAAAAAGTTCCCTTTGTTTTGTTTTGTAGTACTGTGAAGCAAAAGCATCGAACTCTTGCCTAAAAAAAGAAAAAATAAAAATCAAACGAGACCTGCAGCTGAGGCAAGGACAAATTATTTCAATAGGCAAGGGATTGTCTGAGTCTGTATTTCTGTTTTGAAATCTCAGTCCTTTTGCTTTAGATCTTGACAAGCAGCCACACTATTTTCCAAAGGATTTGAACAGTCATACAATTACACACACAGCCTGCATGTGTGCACATATCAGCCCCTCAGTGGTGATTTTCAGTTGGATATTTTATTCTTTGTACTTGTATTTTTTGAGTATGAATTAAAACAAATTCTTATTTTGTGCTTTGTTTTCAAAAGCTTGCCTACAGTTTTTCTTGGCTTTTGTCTTCTCCTTTTATCATTTGAGCAATGGGACATAAAATGAAGAAAAGAGAGATCAAGAAAATGATAGAAGGTTTGGAAAGAAAGATCCGTGAGGGGAGAAAAAGGTTAATAAGATAAGTTGGCTGTTCAGTCTAAAGAAAAGAAGACTTAAGAAAAGTGTGATAGCTCTCTACAGATATGTGAAGGGACAAGGGAAATTATTCTCATTAGTCACCCAAGACAGAGTAATAAATTTGAGCTGTTGCAAGGAAAATGTAGGTTAAATAGTATAAAAATCTTTGAAACTATCAAAACAGATAGACAATGAAACAAACTACCAAAGGATTTTAGGGAGTCACTGCTTTCAGAGACATTCAAGGTGAAATAGCCACTCATCTATTGGAGATGATTTTGGACCAAGCAAATTAAAAGAAGTAACATGACACAGGAAGGATGAAATGGAGAGATGACAGCAAAAGTCCTTTCAAACTCATCTGATTCTGGGGATGAAAAACAATGTTTGAAAGAATGTTAAATACAATAAGGCATGAAGAAGGGTGGATATAAAGTGGCAAAAAGAAAAATGGAGAGAAGATTTTTAAAAGGTTATAGTGTCTAATAGCACAAGAATTTAAAAGTGTAGGTTTTAGATACTAAAAAAAGGCAAAAGAAAAAGCTCATAGCTGCCATTAAGCCTAACTCTTACCAAAAATTACATACTTGGGTGATCTTTCTACAGTCATCTGTGGAGGAATGTGCAAATGCTCTGAATATAATCCAGACCTTTTATAACCTTGTATTTCCATCTTTTGATATGTGCATCTAGGTTGTTGATGGAGAGGATAGTGTTACTAGATTATAATAAGAGGTGTTATGATTATTGTCCAAAACACAAATGAAAAATTTTTTATTCCTCTTCATTTTGAGCTGTAACTTGTTCTCCATATAGAAATAAAAATTTCAGTACAGCCACTTGAAAATGAAGATACCATGCATTATGAGGAAGAATGGTGCAATCTGGACTCCTATCATGTGTAATAAGTATTTATTAAGCATGAGGATCATCTATGACTTCATATTTCACATTCCACTGAGGGAAAAGATTAACATACATTTCCTATACACTTTGGCCTGATAATGAAATTCCAGTCTGAATTGCTTATGAATAGTGACATTCATCCATTGAGAAATACCAAGTGATACATTGCTTACACCTGGTATCTTCTTTACTTTTATTTATATAAAAAAACCCAGTATGATTGTAACTGGAGACACATCCATCATTACTGCACTCTTCTTCCGTGCTGGTCTGGATGAAGAGTGAGAGACATACCAGATTGTTATTATATGGGCTTGAGTGTATATCAGCTCTGCAGCCTTTGCTGCACCTTTTTTATTGAGAAAAGCAAAGGAGTGTTTTATATATTTTTTTGCAGGATCACAAATCAGATGAGGATTTTCTTCAGGATATGTATTTGCACATTTAGAAGAAGCCCAGATTTCAAGGCTCTTTATATAGCAACTGCATGGCAAAGCTACACTCAAGTAGCTGGTAATTTTATGCTCATTTAAGACCTGAGAAATTGTCGGGTTTACTTCCTTCTTCAACGGTTTCAAAATATTTTTTTTCATTTTTTCTTTGGGTTTATGGTAATTTTCTCTAAGGTTTTCAGTCTGCCAGAGCCTCTTTCTATTCTATGGCTTTTCTAGGGGGCTGTTCATAGTGCAGTAGTTATGGTTGCATGCCACAAAATCCACCTGCATCCAGCCTGGGCTTTACCTAATAGTATGGTGAACCAATTTAAGTCTTTGTCCAACATAATTCTTAGCTAAATAGGTTTATATATATGGACAGGACTGAGGAACAAACAATCCAAACTGTACACTCTAATTAGCTTCTTAACATCAGTATTTGCAAACATCTCAGACCATTCTATATAATTTCAACTATTTTATTGTACTTCCTAACTTACTCTTTCTTTGACTCACTTCATAGTCTGTTGTGTCTCTTGATTCTTTCAGTCAAGGACCATGCTAATATACTCATACCGTAAAAATCTTCAAATGCTGATAACTGTGATATAATTAACATTTGCATATTGGATATATGGATATTATTGAAATATTAATGAAGAAACATCCAACCAAATTTTTATGTATAATTTCTGTTTAGCCAAGTACATCCACCTAAACATAAAATCAGAAATTAAGCAGTTCCTCTGGGTAATTCTTTATGATTAGTCTCTGTTTGGTTAATCATATATTTTCCATACATGTAAGGACAGAAGAAGGTGTTAGTAAACCAACAGTTGTTCAAAGTACCATGACAATCTTACACTGTCTTCTGTCTAAACTGTTCTATGCTAGTATTAATATGGAATTAAATAACACAAAAAATTATTTTTGGTTGCTGTGATTTTGTGTAAAGTATTTCTTTCTTTTTTGTTGCTTGATTAATCCAAGACTTAAAATTTAAAGAGATAAAATAAAACTAAGGCTTTTTAAGGAGTCTGAATATTGTGATGTAGAAAGGTAACACGCGGTTTAAAGAATGTTTGTTATCAATTAGGGATCAGATTTTTTTTCTTTTTTTTGTTCTTTCTCTTTGGTCTTTCTTTTGTTCAGTCAGATTTCACACAATTAAATTTCACTGCTTTAAACTGGAGGTTTTCCTGCAACAAGGTTACTGCAGTACTATGGGTTGATACTCAAAAGAGGTAATACATTAATTTTTGACTGTTAGGCTTTTCATATTATTAATAAAGATAATTTATAAATATGTTTTCTAGAAAAGCATAATTTAAATATCTATTGCACTTTATGCCTTTGGAATTCAATTTTGTAAAAAACTTGCAAGCATTTCCCATTTTCCACTAAAATAATGAAAATAAGACTTGAGTAGGGCCCTATTAGAAGGCCACTGTGACATCCTTTTCAGCCGAGTGTATTTATGACCAAATATTTTTTGTATTTATATATGTTCTTTTGTATATTAGTCCACTGCTTAATACTTTTGTTCCGAGGCTTCTGAGTGCACCATTTCCACAAAAGAGTGGAATGGAGTGCATCCCTTTTCACAAAATTGTGAAAATTTAATTATTTGTGCCGAGTTAACTGAGTCCATAGTGATTCCTTTTTTTTCTTTTTCTGTTTATGTAAACTGTTGCTCTAGACTCTAAAAAACAGGAAAGTTTATTTTTTAGATTTCATTTCAAAGCTAATTTAATAACTGCTTAATAACTCTAGTTATCCTTTAGCTAATCCTATGTATCTGAAATTATACATAGCTGTCTTCTCAAAGACTGAAGGTGATATAAAACCCCAAAGACAGGTGTAATGAACCAAGGACCTTCTGGACCTCAATTTACATAGCCAAATCCTTTCCTCTCAACCTTAAATCCTTAAAACACAATTTATTTAATCCCTGCTGTAGTCAAACACACTGAGCGTGTGTAACAATACATCAAAATCATTAGCAGAAAACCTTAAAATAGTGTATTGAATTTGTATAAAACAGCCAAATCCTCTGAGAACTTAGGTGTTACATCTGGATTTTCTAAGGAAGCACTGTTTTAAATGCTGGTACCAATATGGTATTGCTCGTTCTGTTGTCCAAGCACTATAACATAATGTGCTTTCAGCAATATTTTTTCAATAATAAGAAGGTGACTCTATAAAACTCCCAGAGGTGACACTGAAGAATATTGCTTTTCATCTCTATGATGCTGGCCATGCTGCAGTTTTAGATGTGAGTTATACTTCTATATTCAAGGTAATGAATACTTTTTAGTATATTCAAACTACCCCAGTTGCAGGCTATGTTGTAGTTGCAGATCCAGCACTGCACAGGGTCTGGAGTGGTTGACTGCACCCCTCTACAATTATTAAAGTACTGGCTCAACCTTTGGTAGACAACAGGCATGCTTCTTTTTTTAACTGGTGGAAGTCAGCTCGTGTATGAATGCTTAATCTGCAGTGCAAAAATAGCAAAGGTCGTTTGATCAAATTTAGCTGAAAGGTCTGCTGATGGTTTAATTGCCTGAATGAAAGGAGTGAAATGAAACGGAATTAAATTCTTCAAGTCCAAATCTTGAGAAAGATTGTCCATCTACAACCCCATATTCACATGAATCACTTGGTTGTGGAGTAGGATAATGCAACATGCCTTGTATGCTGATCCCTGAAACTAATTTATTCTGGAGGCTCCTGCTCTCCTACTGGGCCTATGCAGTGAGTTTCTGTTTCTAAGGCAGTAATTTTTTTTACTATGGTAAAACTTTCCAAAACACTCCATTATCTCTATTGGATAACACTCTAGCACAGAAGATCCTAACCACCAAAGCTTTAGGCTCTTGAAACATTTTTCGGTCATCTTTGAAAATGGATTTGGAATTCTAACTTTTACTGAGATTCTTTGGTGTTTCTCTTGAGCCCTATCTGGTTTGTACACTTGGAATAATGAGTTTTTAAACTTATCTCTGAATTTAACATTTTGGTCAAAAAAAGGATCTGAGGATAGTTTTGTTATAGTATTAAGTGTAATTCAGCCTCTGTGAAAAGGGTGCCATGAAGTAAATGTCTACACTCCGTAATGATTCAGTAACAATGAACCTGCATTTAAACTGAATTGGTGATCCTGGCAACCTAAAGAAATTTTCAGAGGAATTTTACAGGCTGGGAAGGTTTACATCTTGTTCCTTTACTTATTACTTCCTTGTTATGTTTACCTATTTTTTTCCTGGAAGTTGCGGCTGTTTCATCATTGTGTTATTCTAATTTTATGCTGGCATAAGCTTATTTTCTGTAATAGAATTTCTTTGATATAAAGCAGGAGTGATACAGAGTGAAGCAAAGACTACATTTTAAACTGGCATAGTCAAAAACACCAAGCCTGATACACTTTTTCAATGATAAATTGTAGCTACTACCTCCAGTCAAAAGGAGGTATGTGCTAGTGCACTAAGCATTATGTTAGCCATACTATTAGGGAAAGCTATTTTTCGCCCCTGGTTGAATCTGAGCTGTTATGTGACAGTAATGCAAGATTCAGTGCAGCAGAATGGGCAATAGCTGCTGCAACTGTGACTGCAGCTACTCCTTGTGATTCTGTATTGTGTGAGAAGGAACCTGTTTTGTTTTCAATCAAATGACAGTTGATGTGAGTTGAATAAAGAGCCCTGGGAAAAAAGAAAAATCTAATACCTCATAAGTTCTCCTTCCTTTTATAAGATCTATTTCCTTTTGTCACAATGGATTGTTCCACCTCCCACTGCATGAATCTTCTCTTTTGAGAGTAATTTAACCTACATCTTGGACAGCAAAGAGATTGAAATTACTTCTTCCCAGAAGCATATTGCAACCAGCAGGTTAGCGCTTAGTGGGTACCTACCTAGTAAGTAGGCAACTGCTTGGTTTGCAAGAGATTTGTGCCAAACCAAGGCCTTTCACATTTGAAACTGTAAATGCTAAGTCTTTCATAAGAACTAGGAACACACCCCATAAATTTAAGTTATTGCTGAAGTTGTTGGATAACAACTTTTGATTTGACAAAAGCTCTTATTTCAGAATCTGTTTCTAGGTTTGCCCCTTCTGTACGATACCTGGAGTTGGCTAACATCTTAACTCTGTGAGAAAGTATTCCTTGCTTATATATGTGTCTTTTGTCTGTTTGCAGATTTCTGGAGAAAAAGGAGAAGGATGAGTTTAATAGAGAGAAAATGTGGTCTGATCTTCTTTAGCAAGAGCAGTGACCAAGACACTTTTCATTTTCTTATATTTAAATATAATTAAGTGAACAAACACAGAGGTAAAACTTCATAGGACCCACAGCTCAGGTTATTGATTCTGAGATAGGAAAAAAAAATCCTATTTTTTGAAAAGTTTATAAACATTTTCATCTTGCATCATATGGAATAATTAGAAAATTATATATGCAGGTACTATTCAGATAGACTGGCATTCCCTCATTTATGGGAAGGCAAGTGAATTCTGCTTTTAAGAAAACACAGTATTTTCCTAGTTTCATGTGGCAGCCACTCAACTCACTTCATTTCTTTGCAAAATACAAACTTCAGCATTTCATTTTTTATCTTTTATCATTAAACTCCTACAGCTTGAAAATGATTTTCCCCCTAGAAAATGCAAATCTATTCCTTTGTAGTGAAAACCATATTATACATGCAGCATGTAACTTTCAAAACTTTAGTTAGAAGCAGCAAAGCAAGCTGTCAGACATTTCAGTAATTGAATTTCCTTGAGAACTGCCTTGGTTTGTCAGCTCTGACTTTGCTGTCAAAAGGAAAGAAAACAGCCAGGGAATTAATCTAAAATAACACAGGGGGTATTTTGATAATACCAAGACACAAACATTAAATGTTTTCTGGCAGTGTTTTGAGGCAGGGTTCCCCACCCTTATCCAAGCAGGTTCATTCTAGCCTTGAGCCATTATTATCTTGTGCAGAGTTCTGAGATTTAACTAATGACCTATCAAACTGCAGTACCAGGGATCCTTTCTTCCTGTATTAAGATGCACAATATCATTGCTTAAAAGGCCCAATATACCCTTTGTCAATTACTTCATAAGTGCAATTCATCTTTTACTGCTTCCGCACTTGGATTGCTTGTAAAATGTTTAGTGGTTAATTAGCCTGGAAGGAAGTCCAACTTATGAAAAACCAAGCAGTGGGAAAAAATAGCCATAAAATTAATGGCTTACTCTCTGGTTCTTATTTTATTGGAGAATGTTAATCAGACTCTGTTGGAACTGTACCTTTGACTAGCACTCAGTCTCCTTTATAATCAGCTTCAGAAGTATTCCTTTCTGGGTTTTCCCCTTTGGCCTGTGCTTTCCTCCAAAGGACTTGAATGTATTTGGAAGAGATTGACAGCTCTCCTAACAATTGCAACCATTGCTCTAGCTGAAGAGAAACATGGGGCTACTTTTCACTTTTACTCTATGGGAACCCACCTGGAGTTATATTTAAGGTATAAATCTGTTATCCAAAAAAATGAAACTAATAAAATACATACTTCTGTAGATAAAAGAAAATAGCCAATATTTGAGCTGTGAGACCTTCATTAGGCAATGGATAAAACTCAAAAGGAAAGAATTGTATAGGGAGCAAATGACTGTATTTACAGCTAGCTCTTTATACCTGCAGAGAAGATTCCTAAATAATCAGGTCCCAGGGACAATTTAACCACTGAACATTTCAGGTCAGTCATAAGGATGCTTAGTGCAGGAAAAAAAGCTATACCCTTTCAGTTATAAAATGGATAAAATATTTATGCAAATTTTCCAGATAATATAGAAATTGGTCTGCAATTCTTGCATTGAAAAAAAATACGGCTTTGTTTTGTTTTGTTTTTTTTTTTTATTTTTGCAAGCAATTTGCCCTCCATTTTAGAGCAGGTCACAAGCTTTTTAATATGTTGTAAATACCGTATATCATGACACTGTTGGTTAACCCTGCATGTTGGGTCTTATACAGCATTGAAAGTAAGTAGACCTAGTATTTAAATGTTACTTAATTTAATCAAAAGCTTAAACATTCCAGCTATTCTATTAAGCTTATCTAATCTCTGCCTTTTCTTGTCGAGAGAGCTGTAGTGGCAATAGTTTTCCTTTCAGAAAATAAGTGTGATTGTATAAATTTTCACATATAGTTGATTCATAATCATAATTCTGTGTGGTTTTCCTTGAGTATGTAACAGAAAAATATTTCATTCTGAACACTGATGCATCTGTCGGATAAAATATGCTGGTGCTTATGAGCCTCATGCAACAATACCCTATAACAGCTTACCAGCTTTCCAGTTTCTCTTAGAAAAGGTACTGCATGTGCCTGAGTAAAATCAATTTTATTTTCAATAAACCTCCAGTGCTCAGGGTGCTTGTAAACATCCTTGAAAGAGAGTTCCTCTTTAAGAATTTGCTCCTTGTTAGGCTGAATACATAAGGACATCCAAGTTCCTCAGTGGTACCCCAGAGTATTCCATGTGGGCTCCAGCTGCCCTTCCACAATGACATGAAGCTCAGTCCTCTGTCATATCAGTCACACACACAGCAAATCAGGGAGTCCCAAGCGACAGCAGACTAAATGTGAGGTTCAGGCAACTGATGTCATGTGTCAGAGGAAGTCTGGCCAATATCATGGTCTTTAATAACATATTTTCCCAATCTATTGTGTTTGCAGTCTAACAGCTCAGCTGGTGGCCAGTTAGGTCTTGGAATACTTTTTCCTCAGACCTGCAGAGGTCTCCTGATGTTCTGGCACTATCACCATAATGCCACTGTAAGAATGCATTTGTTCTGCTTGTCCCTGCCCCTGGGCTTCTCTGTCTCAATGTTTGGACCTTATTAAACTGGATCATCTTTCTCACTTGTTTCTCTGTGATATCCATATCAGGTGACAAATTCATATAAGAACTTGTGACATGACTGCCATTTATGGCCATCGTTTTTTATCTAATGAACTTCAACACTACTTTTTCATAGTGGTGGCAGCTCCCAAAAAAATCATGGTTTTCTCATCTTATCTACAGCTTGATACATTAGGAAGATCAAGTGACTCTGACATTGGCATCTTATATTGCCAGAATCTTTTTTTTCCATTTTTCCATTTAATAAAATGTTTGCAGGTACAAAATCATGTCTAGCTGGTGCTCCTCTTGTATATTACAACAATAGGGGGGGTGTCAGATAAAGGCTGTCCAGCTCTTTTTTTCAGGGACAGTGCTATTTTTGCACTATTTCTTTCCAAGCTGTTGAACAGAGATGATGGGAACTAGCTGCTCCATGTCTAAACTATACTTAACTGTAAATGACTTAAGCTCAGTCCCTTAAGGAGGACTTACTGCCATATATTACTCTATAAATTATAATGTACAGTAAAAATAGGTTCTATGCATCATCAATTTAGTTCTTATCTGTTCTTGGAAAACTGTCTGCCGAAAGTGAGACAAAAGGTCTGGAACAGGATGCAACTTTGAAGTAAAAAGGTATAAAATAAACTACAATTTCAAATAGTGCTTTTTACTGTGATATCAGCAGGAGATTTTTCTTGATGTGGCCTATATTTTTGCATATGTGACAACTCCTAAAATCTTTCCTTATGCAACTGTTCATTAAGGGTAACATAACACATAAGTTAATCTTACCTTAGGGTTGGGGTTTTTTTAATACTCCCTAAATTCCCTTCACATATCATTTTTTTCTAAACTCTTCAAGTCAGAATACATAAAGAGCCATCATTCTGGTTTTTTATATTTTATTTCATACTTTATTTTTCTCATGTAATCATTAGCAGTGGTAGGGAGTACAGTGTCAGAGACACCTGTGCTTAATTACTGTCTGCAGGGTCTCAATTTCAGAAATAGATCTGTCAGCTAAAGTTGATTTCTTTTTTTCTCAACTCCAAACAGAATTATTAGATTTATTAGGGGATTTTCTAGGAATTTTTTTGCTTCTTTTTTTTTTTTTTTTTTTTATCATCAATACATATATTTCTGAATGGAGTTGATTTTTCTTTTTTTCTTTAACATATTAGATATCAGTGTTTAGGAATCTAGTGTCAATTTGGAAATCATATTTTTTTTTAGCTAAAAGTATCCCATTTTACTGCTTAGGAAGTCAGACCACTTTTGAATAAATGGCTTACATTCAGGTTTTTCTATTGCTGACTTATAAAGCCAATTTTTTTCTTTTTTATGACAAAAATGTTTGAATTAAATTAGCATTGTTAGCATCCTACAATCAAATTTGAGGAGAAACCAGATCTGTGCATTGCCAATAATTGCTCTCTTTCTTAGTGCCCTTTTTTTCAGCCATGCAATGAAGTGCTGCTGGAACTTGCATGAGTTGTCTTCCACATTTTGGTGGAAATTTCAGCTCTCCATTTTCTCTGTGGCTTGCTCTTAGAAGGTGTTTAAATGACATCCAAAGGTTTGACAACAGCTCAGGTAGACGTCCCTAATCCTCAGCTGGTGCTGCTAACAGGGCAGCTGCCACAGCATGGAGCTCCACGTGGCCGGCTGCCAGGCACTCCGCTCAGCTTCTCGGAATAATCTGAGCTCTATTTAGGTTTCACAGGGCACTGTATCACCCAGAGTGAAAATGTCAGCTGACAGACCTTGCTATAATTAATGTAAATTCAAATTCCATCACTGAAATAATGTTGTCCGACCAGAAGAAAGAAAAATCCACCTTGCAGTTAGTGGTGTGCATAAATGAATCTGCAGTGAATAAAGAACATTTAATGACCATGTCCATGCACATAACTTTCTAAGATGTCCTACTGAGGCCTCTGTAGTTGACTGCAATATTTACTTTGAAAGATGAAAGCTTGCAGATATGCCAGTATATTCTAATATTCCAGTAAAATTAGCCAGGCTAGATTTCAATGTATTTGTGTCCCTTTTATTACATATTTTAATGTCTGACATTAATCAGTTTTTTAGGTTGTCTCAGAAAATTTCAATGTGCAAGGTAATTTTTAGCATGTATATGTGTGTAATATTGTAAATTATTTAAGAAATAAAATATTTTTCATTTTTTCTCCTTAGGAAGGATGTATCTACAAGGAAATATCTACAATAGTCATGTGACAAAGTGGCATGGTCCATTTGAGTTTTACAAGTCTGTACAACAGAAGATCTAGACTGATCTTGGAAGCAGTTGCATAAATAAGTTTATAAGTTTACAAAAACACAAACAAAAATACAAGCTTTAAAACATTTACTTCCTTACCTTTCTAACTGTCATAGTTCCTTAGTACATATTTTGTCTGCTTCAAAAGGAACAGGCTACCAGAAACTTGGCTTGCTGTTTTTTTCACAGTTGGTCATTTAAGTATTCTGTGAAGTTTCTATTATCACCTCAAAAAATTTTGCTGGGGAAAAGATTCTACATTATTTCTCAAAAGGTTCTTTAATACTAAGGCTTTATAAGTTAGTCCCTTTTAGACAACAGCCCTTAATTTTTCATAACAATGTTTAGGTATGATATAACTCTATAATTAGGTTTGATTTTGTTTTACATAAAATATAGCCTTCCTGTGAATTTGTATTGTTAAATCACTCCAGAATAACTGTGATACTATATACTCTTTCATTATGTTGTGTTTTCCTTTCATATTTTGCTGATTGAAAGAAACAGACAGGAAAGAATTAAAACTTAATTTACTTTAATGGAAGATAAACACTGTCTTTCATGTTTTTTCTTTCAATTTTATTGGTAATTTGTAAAATTTAGCAATCTGCAATGTGACTCCCAATGAATAGTACAAATTACAAATCTTTTTGTGTTTAGGCCTGCAAAGAAGAACAGATTTTTTTCTGGAATTCCTAGATTCATCCTGAGAATCTGTCTTGACTGAACTCAGGGTATTAAGATGGTTTATATTTTAGTTCTTTCTCAGGATAATTTTAAGCCATGTGTATATTACTAGGTTGGCTACTCCATCCTCTGGTTTTCACTGAATTCTTAGATGAACACAATCTGTCCTTTTGATTGATTTCAGTTGTGTTTCTGAAGTGGTTCCATCAACTCTTTTTGATCCCTTTATCTCTGTAGTGGTTTTACTCTCATTACCTGTAAAGACTAATCTGAGGATAGTAATGTCCTCTTTGGTACAGACTCATGCCAATAAATCATTTACTTTTCCTACAGACTTTTGATGTTCTTTGATTGCACTCTGGTGGTCTAAAAGATTCAGAGTCTGGCTTATGGGAATTGTGTGATATATTTGAAGTGTTTTTGATATGTTTGGTCGGTTTGTTCTTAAATCTCCCTAAGTTTTTTAAAACTCATGTGTCAAACACTGTGTTTCAGAGACAGTATAAAAGTAGGGATAAAATATACAGGTGACATATTACCTAGTAATAAGGCAGCTCATCTCCCCTCTTATTCATTTCAGTATTTGCCTAAAGTTCTTTCTGTTTCCATATTCTTTTATCTTTGTATCCCTAGGAACAGAGGTACATGCAGAACTATTTCATATGACAGGAGAAATTGTTGTTTCCTCAGTACTAGGGAAATTGTTAAGAAAGAAGGTAAGTCTTACCAGAGGAAAACACTAAAATACTGACTTAGGTAAAACATGGAGTTTTGTGAAGGAACGATGCCTCTTGTAGAAAAATTGCAATAGGAATACCTGCAGATGAATATGGACTAGTTCTTTCCTGGGATAGACACAACATTCTATTCCAAATGCAGTATTTCAGTTCAAGTAAACACAGAAATTAAAAGAAAAAAAATCCTTTGTAAGCAAAAGCTCTCGAAGTATCCTTTATAAATCTGTAAGGGTAGAGATAGAGTGAAGGGGAGACATTAGTCATTAATCCCAGACTATAGTGAGGGGCTGCAGAGGCAGCATCTTTGTTCGACATCCTTGCTTCCAAGATAGAGGGGAAGGAAACATTCTGGGTGAGGACAGAATAAAATAATTACTCCATGCTACAGAAATTGATGAGAAAAATTGGTTCTGAATCACATTCCCTTCAGCAGGAAACCCTCATAGAAGATTTGAAGCAAAAAAATTGTCTAACATATGTGTTAAAATATTAATTGGCTGCTATGCAATATTGAGTGAGCAAAGTAGCTTTTAAGCACCATGTAAGTATTTTTATTCTCTCTTAAAAAATAACAAAATAATATTTTACCTATTTTATTTTAAGAAAAGAAGAGAACTGAATGTCTCTATTTTAGTATAAACCCTGGAGAGTAAACAGTGCAGGTCTGCATCCTGTAGACCATATTATTGTATTATGGCTTTAAACCAGAAATTTTTTGAAATTGATAAAAAGGTATCATTCACATATATACAAGGAACAAAAAATATTTAAAATGTAGAATAGATGTAAATGTATGTGACAAATGAGTCACTGTAAGAAGGGAATTTATTAATAAAACCTTCAAATGGAGTGTAAGCAGGTGAAGAATTATGAATGAAAATATAAAAAATTACCTCGAGGGTACATGCTAAGAAATGAGAAGGAAAAAAATACTTAGAGGAGTTTAAAAAAAGACAAAACAGCAAATCAACCAATAAACAAACACAAACCCTCAAACTTGTAACATTATCATGCCACAGTAAAAGAGGAAATAATAGTTTTATTCTACTGACCTGGGGAACCTCAGCTGAGGTAAATTACCATAGCTCATTTTCAAGGAAGCTATGGTAAATTCTAGGAGATGGAGTTTAGTCTCACAGGCTTACAAAAATAATTTCTAGGAAATGTAAGTTAAAAAAATAAATTTCAATAATAAATTGTTATATAATAGCATCTTTGTTCCTGATGTTGGTCTTAGTTACTGTTTTGTTGAATACTCAAGATAAATATGGTAAAATGATTACACATTTTTGTAAAAATCATTTTTAAAGTATCAGGGTGATCTGAATCCCCCACAAATATTTTGCTTTCCAAAATTTAGCAAATGTTCTGTTCATTTTAACTTTTTCCACAGTTCAGAAATAGACAGCTTTTTTCTCTCTTCTGTAAACTAATCTCCATCCCCTTTTTCATTTTAGTAATAATTTTGGTCTCTGACTCCAAAAGCACTTTATCTTGAGGTAGTTTTCAGTAAATACTTGACTTTTGTTTTAGAGGGAAAAAAAAAAAAAAAAACCAAAAAAGAAAGACCATTTCTTTTTTTTGGTATTTTGAATAGTGTCATTTTCAATCAAGCATGATAAATTTTATTGCATTGAGAGGCACTGCAGTGTTAAAAATGTATCTGCAAAGAGATATTTATGCCTCTGACCAATTTTTTCCCTAGTTTTGTTTATAAACTTTATCTAAAAATATATGTATGTTTTCAAAATCTCTGATCAGACTGAGTAACCATTGCTAACACTTAAATCTTCAGGTTTTGAATACCTTTCATTCCCCCATGTCAAATACATTTGTTATAAATTCAGTTTGCATATATCTTGTGTGTGTTTACAGCAATGGGGAGAAATGGCATTTGTTCCTCATTTGTTGTGTGCTTCATCTGACCCCAGCCACTACATAGCTGAATATTAAGAAACAGTGGTTGGGATTTGTAGCTTTAGAAATATGCTTGATAGAAAGAGAAGCCCTGTCTTGGGGAATGAGATTAATATGTTATACAGTGTGTTCTCAAGTCAGGTGTTGGCAAATGAAAATTTCTGGTCACACTGCAGGTTTGGTCTGTTTCACTTGAAATATGCTTTGAGGATATTGAGGTATAACTAGCATTATTATTATTATTATCATTATCATTATCATCATTATTTTGTGTCCAGATTTCTTGATGCCAACATTTCATATGGGGTGAGCAGTAAAGCATCTACCCTTCCACGCAGGAGTTATTTGTCAGGCTATGTATTGTATTTTCTGCAATAATGTTATATTTCAGAAAATTGCTCAGTTGATGTATGTAGTCAAAATTGAATTAATTAGTGCAGTTTTGATGCATATAAAAGACAATCATGTAATTGTGATATTGCATACTCTTCTGCAGAAAAATAGATCTTTTTTTTACAGTTATAGATAAGGCATAATATATTTGTGATAATGGGAAATAATCTATATATTCCAGTGAAGCAGATAATATTACACTCATTTGTGTGAGAAGCATTTTGTAAAGCGTACTGTTACAGCATCTAACAGAGAATATATAAGGTTGGAATTACCAAGTGGTAATAACTAGCCTTCCCTGTGAATTTTCACAGGAACAAAATGTGAAACAAATGCTATGTCTGAACCTGCTAGAGTACATTTTGTTGCCTAGTTTCTTAAGGAGTACCTATGTTTAAGAAAACAATGAAAAAAATGGAAACCAAATAAATGATCAGTAAACAGTAATATCATAAGAATTTACTTATCAAAATACTGCTTATTTATCAAAATACTGCTTTCACAAACTTTATGATTTTCCTAAAAGTCAACCCAGAATACTGGTACAATTATTTTTTCTCTGTCCAGTTAGTAGTTTTTTTTTTTTTTTTAACACAGAAACATAGAGTGGGATATTTTTAAAGCCCAAAACAATGATTTCTCAGATGTCTATTCATTCTGTGCAAATTTCGGTCACAAATTTCAGTAGAGATGCTGAAGTCATTTGGGATCCTAATGAAGAGCAAGTATTCCCTGCTTAACCTTGCCAGATGCAAAAAATTTCTGTTTTTCACATTCCTGGAAAGAAATCCTCAGCAAAATAAACCCCAGGGACTCAAGTATCATGCTCAAAATAAATCATAATTACAAGCGTACTTTGTTTTTCACAGTCTATACCTCAAGGATAAGGGGGACATTTCTTTCTGTTTTAATGTAGCTGCAATGGTGCATGCAAATGGCATTTGTAGGTTTTTGCATTTTGTCTTGACGTAGGCTGGCTAGGCAGACAAATGTCAATCATTTCGAGCAGTTTCATTTGGTCACACCTCTTTGAAAAACTTTTTATACACATGCTTCTGGAACAGCTACCCTTACTTTTTGCTTCTCTCTTTTTTTTTTTTTTTTTTTTGGTCAGAGGAAACTAAGGATAAGGAGATAGAGGAAGAAATGAGAGTTCTTTATGTTATAAAATATTTGTACATCTCTAATTTGCTATCCAAGTAGAAATCAGGTTGCCTAAACTGAGATGTTTAATTGTTTAATATTCAGTGTTAAAGTGGATGTGTCTCAGTTACTGGAGCCCACTTATAATGCAGGGTACAAAATTTTCTTTTTTTTTTTTTAATAATATCACAGGCCCAAAGGGACTGGTAGAAAAATCCTATTGTCTTCTATGAATCCTGGATGAGGTTCTAAGCAGGTAGTTCTGCTGGCCCAGGAAAGATGGTTATATTCATGTGACTTGGTGAAACGTTCTCTGAAAGAATGTGCACAAATATATATCAGAAAAACTCTTCCATTTTTGACTGACTCCTGAATAATATTGGAAACACAGTCTATTACAAAAGTTTATTCACTGCCTGAGCATAAAAATGGAGTGAACAATCTAAAAAGAATTATTGATTCAAGGATATTTGTTATTTGGTATTTGTGACTTTAAAAAATGTATTTAAAAAAATTGCTTCATGGAAAAAAAATCAACATTTAGAAAGAACATAACTAATGAGTAAAAAATTAGGCGGATAATCTACACATTAGAAACATCTTGAGAAAGTGTTGTGTGATGTTTAGGTGAATAGACTATGAAAGCAGCATAAAAAAAGAAAACAACACTTCAATAGGGAAAATACAGATTTCAGGATTTTGGTTAACAAGCTAACAGTCTTGGTGATTTAAATAGTTATATCTACCTTTAAAATCTAAGATTTATGAAGTCTCTAAAATCTAAGATTTATTAAGTCCTTTTTTTCCATTAAAACACATAAAATTCAAAATGAGAGATTCAGTGGGACACCTAGGAAAAATATAAAAGAGTTTTCTAATTTCAAATTAATATGTATAACTCTGATCACCTGCAAGAATTGCATCTTTTTATTCCAGTTTTAACTCACATACGACTTGAACTTGATTCTTATTTGTACTAGGGACTTAAATGTTTGTGCATTTCTGGAGTTAGTAGGAAAGGCATGTTTTCTTTCCTCTCAATTGCAGCCAGATTTTGCACTATGAGGTTCATGAAATTTTTTGTTTATGAATGGCACGCCAGTGACACATTAAGGAGCAGCTGCTGAAGCAAGTGTAGATGTAATATACCCTACTGACTGTGGCAGAGCTGAGAAAACAACTCAACCAGTAAATCCTGCAGAATCCAAGCATAGAAGAGTGACTCTATCCAATTTTCCCTTTTACTATTTTATCTTTTGAATTACATGTGAGAGCAGAGTCTGTAACAGACTGCCAGTGTGTTGCAGAGAACTCAGGACTTAAGAACTCAACAGAAAACAAAACAAATACAGGAGCAATTAATAGAGCCAAGGACAGCAGCGACCCCAAGAAAATGGTTTACTTCTGTTTAATTGGCTGTACTTTAAAGTATTGCCCATGGTGAGATCCATGTCTGCTAGTGATGTGGTAAATTCAGTAATCATCAGAAAGGACAAAATTTTTCATTCACTTAATTTAATGAATGCCTACTCAACCATTTCATAAAGGAGGAAAAATTTTCAGGGATGTTGCAGAAGACTAAAAATATAATCTATGCTTTAAAGGGGATATTTAAACAAAAGGGTTCAAAAGGAACACCAGGCAAATGTACTTTTGTTTTCTGTTTTTCCCAAAGATAATAGCTGTACATAGGTAACAACTTTACCAAAGCTGACATTCCCAATGTCTTTTAGTAATATAACTGGAGGATAACAATACTACTTATAAGAATCCTTGAAGTACATTCTGTATTTGAGCTTTGTATTTTTGTGAAGACATGGCCTCTTAAAACCTGGAGTGTAAAGGTGTGGGAGGCTGGGAGGACAGATATATTACTATTCTTAGAGTCCATTTCATGAACTCAGGTTCCTTATGGTTTTCTCTACAATAATAAAAGTGACATATAAATCATCAAATACATTCAGATACTTCTTGTAACCATCTTCATAGCCTAGATCCAGAAGTATTTACATCACATATCCAGGGACCAAGAATCAACAAGTTCAAACATACAGTGATATTAATGCAAAAGATCTACCATTTGGTGATGTTTTGCCTCCAGGATGAAGGCAAAATTTTAAATACAAAGAGCACTAAGAAATACTTCCTAAAGGGACAGAAAAGTGATTCAGTTTCAGTCAATAATAAAAAAACTACTATGTATCATCAGGGTAAAAATGGAAAAGAAGGGTAGGCTTTATTGGAGGTAGGTAAGAGCATCTGAATTACTTGTGGCATTTACCATCTAATATGACCAATGTCTCAGGAGGAGAGCAGTGACAAAGCTGCACACACTTAGGCAATACCAATAAACCCAGAAAATTCATATTGCAATTTTCATATGCTCATACTCTTGCAGTACTAGCACAACTGTAAAACAAAAAGTGCACATGAGCCAGCAAGATTTCCAAGAATTAACACTTATTTCTATAATTAATTTTTTTAATTAACTTTTTTCCTTTCATCATTTTGCACCATTACTTGCATTAGATTTTTAGAAGTCTTTCATCTTCTTCAGCTGTATTCATGTGTTGCTGACTTCAACAATAAGACACTTGATAATAATATCCTATGGTGACACAAATGTATTTCTCCTAATATCCCAGAGAATAAGAAGTTGCTGGGAACACAGCTGGGAGTGATTAATAGCACTCTATCTATAGAGGGTCCAACTGTTCATAACACTAATGTAATTGAGTACTTATAATGCCAGGTTTTGTGGTATGATAGTAACCATCACAACAGGCATTTCATGACCTTTTTGAACTTTTCCTCATTTGAGAATGAAAGATTGCATGACTAACATACACTCCCTTGAAAAGTGCAACATTCGCCTATAAACACATTCTTCATATAAGTCACTAAAATAAGTTGGAGCTGTTGCTCATCTAAATGAAAATACATGGTCAGAATGTAAGAGGAAAATTTTTTTCCAAGCTAAATCCTGCTTATGACCAGGATTGTATGGACAGAACTTTTTCATATACCAGAAAATACACATAATAGATTTGCATACTGGCAGTTTGAGAATATTCATATTTTAAACAAATATGTGAGAAGTATACATAAAATGATACTGATATCTAAGACCAAGCCAAACATGGATCTTTTAACTTCAACTTCAAAAGTGCATCTGAGTTATCCATAGTGAAAAATTGGAAAGAAAAATGTAATTGTTTACAGAACATGTTTTCATGGCATTTTTTATAAAAATTCTTTTCACTTTTCACTCATGGAATATAAACTTACTAGAATCTTTGGGATATAATCCTCGAGGTTTGAGCAAACCTTCAACAATAATTCAAAATTGTTCAAATTAAAAACTGTTGAAACTTTCTTTAACAGTTTTTAACAAGCTGTTAAACTCTGCAGAGTTGTATTTATATGCCTTTTCATTCTGAACCACATCAGTGATATTTCTTTCTTCACAGCAAAAGATAAATTGTAATACAATCCACAGAGGACAAAAGAATCATAAAGACCTCATATGAGAAAGGGAATGATTTCTGAGATGGAAGAAGGCACACAAAAACTTTTGGCAATATATTTTGCTACCTGAAGATCCTATACGGGTGGTCCAGACACTGCTGTACAAGGATAGACACTGCTATGCTATACCACCACTTTATCTGAAATATGAACCTTATTGGTGGAATATGAAAAGTAGAAATACTTTTTAAATTAAAGAGTCCTTTTGATGACCAGGACTGTAAATCAAGTACCAAGATGGATCAATCTATGGCATGTCCATCCAACAGAGCCAAATAATTTCAGATTTTTTTCCCTACTTAATTCCAGTCAATTAAAGGATTTAATTAAGAATTCACTCCACAATTTCAGATGTCTTCCTAAGATATTCTGACTTTGCTATATATTACTGAAGAGTGTATGAAACCTGTCTTTTCATGGGCAGAGTTAAAATAGTCTTTTATCAGTAATGATATGCGTCTCACTCTTCGTTTTTGGGATTTTCCTTTGTTTTTAACATATAAGAATTATTATGGTTGTAATGATATTGGCATATAGGAAGTATTAGCAGAAACCCTATTTTAAAATTATAATTAATGCTTTTATGTGCAGTGCTTAAATTTACTGCTGGATGTCAGAATGCTTAGAAAGTGTTTCCTCTTCTCTGGTACCTTTTATTATATGTACATCAAAAATATTGTACTTTTATCTTCTCTTCCACTTTTAGAAAGGCAGTATAATATAAATACAATAGTCAAATACTGCACAGTGACTGGCTTCCTAGGGCTCCCACAGCCAAATAGCAAATGTAATATAAATTTAAGGCCATTTCACATCCTTGAAAATCCCTAAAGAAACATACCTGACAAACAACCTGCCTTATATGTCTGACAGTCTTGCCTTTGCCCCTTCAAATGTCCCCACAGCCAAGACTGAATTTAATTTAATGTGGATTGTATTTTAATTTTTTTTAACACAATCCACAAAAATCATAAAGTCAGTTTTATCATTCTCCTGTTCCAACCTGCTCTGAGTGCTATACCAGGGAATTAATGCTTAAAAAAATCTCAAGGGATGATTTCTTCCTACTTCATAAAAAGACACCACCTTCACACTCTGTTGCTATCAAGTCTTGTGGGACTTTGTGTGTCTTGACACTAGCAAACTTTATGTAATATGCTATTAGGATGTAAGAGACAAGCTGTGTTTCCGACTGATATGTCCCTATTTATTGTTCCCTGCCTTTCACTGCATGCCAATATTTGTCACATATGGTGATAGTACATACCCACATGCCCTCTCCTTTCTTTTATTGTGCATGTGGTGTGAAACAGCTATCCTTTTTTAGTGTACTGTAAATTATTCTTAACTGTGTT
Organism: Certhia americana; assembly: GCA_018697195.1. Taxonomy (NCBI): domain Eukaryota; kingdom Metazoa; phylum Chordata; class Aves; order Passeriformes; family Certhiidae; genus Certhia; species Certhia americana. The sequence continues at coordinate 31,806,350 of CM031860.1, forward strand.
ACAGATTCCAGAAGTGATTAACTTATATTAAAATGGGCAATGTGCTGTGGGTAAATAGGGATTTTGTTTAAAATTCACCAAAACATTCTCTGTGAATTTTTATATATATATATATATATATCACAGAATGACTAAGTTGGAAGAAAACATCGAGACCATCAAGTTCAACCCATGCTGCAACACCTCAACTAGACCATGGCACCAAGTGCCACATACAGTCTTTTTTTAAACACATCCAAAGATGGTGTTTCCACAACCTCCCTGGGCATTCCAGCACTTCATCAATCTTTCCATGAAAAACTTTTTCCTAATACCCAACCTGTATTTCCCTTGGCGCAGCTTGAGTCTGTGTCCTCTGGTTCTGTCAGTTGTTGCCTGCAGAAAGCAACCAATCCCCAGCTGACCACAGCCACCCTTCAGGAAAGAGGATGTGATAAGGTCACCCCTGAGTCTCCTTTTCTCCAGGCTAAATATCCCCAGCTCCCTCAGTCTTTTTTCTTATGACTTTGTGTTCCCAGCCCCTCACCAGCCTCGTTGCCTCCTCTGGACATGCTCCAGTGTCTCAACGTCCTTCCCAAACTGAGGGCCCAGAACTGGACACAGCACTCAAGGTGTGGCCTCACCAGTGCCCAGTACAGGGCCAGAATGACCTCCCTGCTCCCGCTGGCAGTACCATTCCTGATTCAGACCAGGATGCCCTTGGCCTTCTTGGCCACAAGGGCACAGAGCTGGCTCATGTTCAGCCAGCTGCCGACCAGCACCCCCAGGTCCCTTTCTGCCTGAGCACTGCCAAAAAAAAAAAAAAAAAAAAAGATATATAAATATATATATGCACACACTGTATATGAATGTATTTCAAAGCTTCTCTTTGTAGCTGTTAATGTAAATAATGCTTAGATTACAAGTGACTTTAAAATGCTGAAACATCTGGTTTTGGTTGCCTATGTGAAGCAGATTTGTGTAGCAGCCTGCTTATGTTAGAAAGCAGATCATAGATCACGTTGAATGCAACTAGCACTAATTGGCAAACTTGACAGGTTGATCAGAAAGGCTAAAAACTAAGTGGGCAATGGAACTGACCTTTTTTATAAGTTAACACCAAAACACTCTGCTGAGCTAGTGTAGAGAAATCTGTTGACCCTATCCCTTTTCTTTGTAGGGTTTTCTTCTCTGGGGCTGTCAATCTAACTTTTTTAAGTAGCACTTAAACTACTAATAAATAAGTGTAGAAATACAAAGCAAAAGAGTTGTAATGTCCACATCCCCAGAATTACTTGGAATGTGAGATTCTAAATGTATATATCTTAAAATGTATATGATAGAATAGTGTGGTATGGTAATATATTGGAATTGTCATGTATTTTCAGTGAACCTCTGTTGAGTAAAGTGTGTCCTGTGAGTTACATTTGGGAAGGGGGAGATGGAGATAAGAGATCTTTTTCTTCAGAATTTTGTGTAATTTTTGAGGGGGAACTTCAGAGTACACTGAATTGTAAAATAATGAATCAGTATCCTGATACTGCTAAGCCTCCACAAGGCTTTTTAAAGCTCCTTAGGTGGGAAATATATTACATTAATACTGTATTACTCCATCTTACTGGGAAAAAGACAGCTTCTTCCTCAGCAAAGTCCTGTGTCTGCAGCAGCCCTTTTCTAGTTATGGCATAGACATATTTCCGTGGAAAACTTTCATGGCTGTGTACATTATGTCTAAGTAACTATGTTGTACCTTGTATTTTAGCACACAGAACTGAAGCTGATATTTTTATTTGGCATTTGGTTTGCAGAGTCAGTTGTCCTTGAGTGCTTCCAGATGAGTCTTTCTAGCCTGTTATCTTATATTTATTCAATGGCTTTGTAGTATCTCTGCTGAAATGATGTAAATACATTTGTATTCCTAAATATCATAATACTTCTTCTGTTCTTCTTTACTCTCCATAGGCATTATTAGCCCTAGAATTGCTGTGCTTTGTTGTTTGGGAAATCACCTTGGGAAGGCAATCTCTTCAGATGAGTGACAGGCCTTTATCACCTTCTCCACCCCCTACCATTTTTCTGGCTGCTTAAGGGACTCCAGAATTTCTGCTTCAATGGATGGCAAATACCTTTGCAGCACTTCCACAATGTCCTTGTTTAGAGATACAGGTGAGATTTGAAGATGTGGATCTGATGATTTTACTGTCTGAACACATTAATGATGTGTTTTCTTGAACCCATGAATGAAAAGAGGAAAAAAAAGAAATTAAAAATCATTAATTTGGGGAAACCAGACTCCAAATCTAAGAAAAATCATGTGCAAATTGTGGAGATTCAGGCCATGTCCTTCCCAAACACAATCAGCAAAAAATTCTTTTTCATCATAAAAGAAAAAGCAAAAACCATCAGTCAATGTGCTGTTTGTAATCCTTTCATCAGCCATTTATCTTTAAAGTTTATTGATTATACATTCAGTTTTACCCATGAAAATGGTTTGTTTATGATTTCAGTTTTGGCTTTTTTTTTTCTCCTAGTAAATGCAAGTGAGCAATTTTGGTTCATGATTTGCTGATTTATTTTTTCAGATTTATACATATCCCCTAAGTATTTTGAAGGCCTTTGCTTAGGCCTGCGGCTTATGCCATTTTCTATTCTTTTTAATTTACATAATATTTACTGCTAATGATTTGTAGAGCAGAAACTCCCTTACCTGTATAAACTGCAATTCTATTAGACTACAACAGGTAGGAATCTGGTCCAAGAATTTAATGTCAACATGGATGCTTCCCTGGGCTTAGAGTGCTATAGATTTTTAGAAGAGTAGGAATTTTCTGTACTAACCCTCCCTATTGCTGTGTTGCATTTCCTGTATAATTCCTTGAGTTTCACTGAATATTACAGTCCAAGTAAACTTTAGTCATTGACTTCAAGGCTACAAGGAAAGATTATTTAGCAGAATTTGCTATTTTTACCATTACAGATCTATATTTGTCCATATATCCTATATTACAATATCATCATGTCTGAAATATGTACAAAAAGTCATCTGTACTCAAACTACATTTTCTGGATTGCAAAGTCAGAAACATTGCACAAAACCACAGAGCAAGCCAGGCCATATTCCAAACTATTTATACAACCGTTCTGTGTCTCAAAATCATCTGACACATGGTTTTACAGGAAGCATTTTGGTCACATTTTAAAGGAGCTGTGTCTGTCCGTGGGAAATATGCAATATTGGAACTATTGTCTCATCTGTGAAGATGACATTTGGGATTTTTATTTGCCTCAAGGCATCTGTTGGCCTTTAACAACATTTTCTTTTTATTGGTGTCCCTAATCGAATATAAGTGCATATTGAAAAGAAAGTTTTATTACATCAACATTGCCTCCTTTATTTAGAGTAGTTAATTTATATATTTAATCTGTCACCCTCTCATCTTCTTTGCTGCTCTGCAGAGACTTATTTTGAATTTCTGTATCTCTTGCTGGCCATAAAAACCTTTGCACATCCTGGTGATCATCACAATAAATTTTCTGATAGGTAATTAGTGATCAAAACTGTAATTAGCATTTAAGTCATTTAAGTGTTCTTAGATAAGGAAGGAGGGAAGGAAGGAAGGTGCGGAAGGAAGGAAAGAAGGAAGGAAGGAAGGAAGGAATCAGATTGTAAGATGGAGGGGAAAAATGAAAAAGAATCTTTAAAAATATTATCTAATGTAATTATATATTTTGGATAGATATAATTAAAAAGAACACAATCATATTGTTAAATATAATTATACATTTAAATTATAACAAATCATATTTCTATTATATTATTAATATATATTTATTTTATATTTGTGTATATGTGCTATGGACCTCCATCCTCCTCAGGCTGTTGGTGCTGTTTGTGTTGAGTGCTCTGTCTGTCTGGGACCAGTGTGGCTGGGTGAATACATATGTGGTGTACATAGGTGCTGTGTGTTTGTGCCTGCTGGGAGCACAGCCCCTCTGCCAATTGGACCAGGGACATAGAGGTGCTTCAGCTTCTCACCTCTGTAGCCATTGTGGCACATTTTCCTCTGACTGTGTTGAAAATGGTGATGATGATGATTATGACAAAAAAGATAGCAATAACAAATGTTGTAGAAGATATGTTTCTACCTTTGTGTTTAGCTCAGGAGCTGAGATCCCAGCAGTCACTCTGATGTCTGTTTCAAACAAACCAGTCCAAATCCTTTGAGTTTAGGAAAAAGTATGATGGAGTCCATGCTCTTCTTTCACTGCTACAAGCACCAGTGAAAGCTATCTTGATTAAAGATACCCCAGGTACATCTGCAAGGCAACTAGACAACTGCTTTTGAAGCAATACCCTTACTGCAGTAGCCTAAGGTATGTAAGTAAAGCAAATTTTTCAAGAAGCAATAGATTTATTTGATGTAGCTGGAATATGTAAGCAAGCCTTTGGACATATTTTGCTCCCTTGTCAAGCTACAGCTTAGCAAATTTATTCAGGTTAATGCTTCTTGGTCAAACAGATTGAGCAATGAGATGGGGTACCTTTGGGCAACATCTCTGCTGTCAGAGTGCTGAAATCTCTTAGCTATCTCCCACCTTTCCCTGCCTAGCTCTGCAGTAGCACTTGCTGAGCTAAGTAATTAAATCTGTGTGAAGGACCTGAGATAGTTGTCTTGTGGCACCTCTGAGGTCTCAGAATTCAGAGCTCTTGTTAGCATGTGACTCTGTTCTGTATTTACATACCCAGCTCTTTACTGTTGGACTACTACTTTTTTTACTATAAGGCCAAAAAATGGAACACATTTCCAAAAAATACCCCAAGAATCATTTCATGTTGTACATGTGAATGTGAATGTTATAGACATAGGACTAAATAGATGACTTTAGTTATATATTAAAAAACTTAGTTTTCCCAATCCTAGTTAAACTTTAAGAAGTGGATTGTAACTTGCCTTTAAATTTCTCAATATTTAAGGAACAGTTTCAACCGCTTTCTCCAAATACTGGCTATTGTACTAATCACCAGTTTTATACTGGTACAGATACAAAAAAGTCTGGAAGATTAAGTACTCTTCAATATTTTTAAAGCAACTTTTAATTTATTTCTCATCATTGATACTCTGCTTTGGACTGATCAAACCAGTTTTTAGACAGCTTTTAAATTCAAAATTATTTGTCATAAAATGCCTTGAGGAAGGATGATTGTTGTATAAATCTATTGCCAAATTATCTCTAAGGTTGAAAAGATTTCTGATATATTGAAAAGAGTTCTGGTCTACCAATTGCAGTAGTTTTTATGGAAGGCTTAGTCTGATATATCAAGAATCCCTTTCTTTTCTTTTCGAAGACCAGGAATTGTACTTGTTCAACTGTTTGCCTGCTTGTTTGTCAAAAATGTGTGTTATAAAATTAAAACTGTTTCTGTTTATCCTCCTGCCTATTTTCCATGGTTAGCCTGAAGGTTATGCTGAGAAGAAATTCAGTTAGTAGTATTTAAAATAAAGCCGATACTTATTTTGCTGAGTTATATTTTTTATATTCACAAATGAAAAGAATACTGATTGCTGTATTTTTGGGAATATGGAGTTAAAGAATATAGAATTTGAATGCTTTTTAATTTTCTCATGCTTAGATTATATTGCATAGTAAACAAAAAAACATGGCTTTAGAGGCAGAGCATACTGTGAGCTTTGAGTGCTCTGTTAGCTGACACCTGTGAATTAATTCATTGAGAGGGTAGCAGTATGATAAATGGGGTATGAGTAGCAACTCCAACAGGATTTGATCTGCAAAGAACTCTATCCTGTCTAATCAGAAGGCGAAGCTATCGGTCAGTTTTCAGTATACTAGGAGACATGCAGTATTGTACAATGATAAAAGAGCCTTCAGTCTCATGAAATCATGATAGAATCATCTGAATTTTCCATTATATAGTTATATAGTTATTGTCCCATTATACAGTCAACTGAACTTCCATTAGCAAGTCACTCCTATTCCATAGCAGGATTTAGAATTGTAAACAAAGTATGGTTAACCCGAAGCCTTGTAATCCATCTGTGGATTGATGGTGTGAATGTTGTTCTTTGATCTTGTCTTTGTGTGTGTTTCCAGAACTCAGCCAGGTAATCCGATCTTCATGGAAGGAAGAAGGGAATTCAGTAAAATGAATAAGACAAATAGACATTATCACTTCTCCAGATAGTTACATCTTTATAAGGTCCCTTCAGATTACAAAGGCATATCGAGTTTTGCTACATGAAACATAAATGAACCAGCTGATTTTAATACTGTTATCAAAATTCTACTGATAAAAATACATATATATATATATATATATATGAATTGTATTAAAATAATATTTTCTTCTGTGTTCTTGCAGAATATCTTAAGGATAAATGAAACTGGCAGCAATCAAATACTCCCTGAATACCTAAGCAGACTGTAAGTATTTGCAAGGTGTTGTATTGCAGTATGTCTTAGGAACACAGTAATGTTCTCATGGAATTTTGATGAAGGTTATGCTACTGCTCTTCCAAATTCTTTATGTATCTGTCTCGAGGACTGCTAAGAGACTCCAGCTTAGCATTTTACCTTTTCTGCTTTGATTGAAATTTCCTACTGAATTTGATATTTTGCATTTCTAATAGAATCATGATGGTCATTAATAACTTCACATTTTTTCAAAACTGTCACCACACAGAGAGGTTAATTACCCTTGGTGAAAATGAAAAGATATAAAAAGAACAAGGTTGCCAACAAGGCTGAATTTAAAAAAAGACTGACAGGACACCTTTGTTAAAACTTCACAACTTCACAATAGAAGTTCTATAAAATTTTAATGGTAATACATATACTTTAGATAGTGACTTAAACGCAATCCAGTTTTAAGACCTGCATATCAGATGCTCATCAGAAAATCAGAGGCTAAAAATTAATGACACTGACTGGATTGAAAGACAGGGGAGAAGGACAGTTGAAGGCAAGTTTTATTTTCATCTTGCCTGACTTTGTCTTTAAGCAATATTGGTTGCTTCCTTTTTTTTTTTTTTTTTTTTTTTAATATTGTTAATTATCCTGTTCTTAATTCTCCATCCATAGTCATTCATTATTTTTCTGCCTTTTTTTCTCTGTTTATAGGGTTTCTTAACTTGGTCATCACATTTCCTCTATTTTCTGGGTCAGCATCTCCAATAAAAATAACAAATAACATCATCCCAGTTTATGCTTTAAGAAAATCTATTAATCTTGTGTCATGGTTTGAACGACAGGTGTCTGCTAAGGAAGGCAGTTGCCTCCCTTGGAATGGAGAATTTAAATCCCCTTCCCACAAATTATTATAACTTTTGAAATTAAGGGGCTCTCAGGCAAAGATATGGGAATAGGAATAACAATTCTTCATTAGGGGAACTAAAATAAACAATAAAACAAAAAAACACATGCATTATTACAAAGGAGAAAAAGAAAACAAACAAGTAAGTAAACAACAAAACCCACTGACAGAGTCAGGATACAACCTGACACCCTGTGGGTCAGGGTGTTGGTGGCAGTCCCATTCAATGGTGGCTGCAGTCCCAGTGGCAGATGTGGCTCTGTTGAAGGGATGCTCCTGTAGAAAAGTGGAGTTCTTTTGTTGAAGGTCCAGTGATGATAGATATACCTGGTCTTCCTCTGAGAATTCAGTGGAAAGGCTGCCTTGGTGTTCCAACTCCCAGATTTTTATCCAGGTAGGAATACTTGGCTCTTCCCCCTGGCTGGAGCATTTCCCAGTGGGATGATGTAATTTTATCAGTGAGACTCAATGGCCCATTAGCAGAAGATCTCTCTCTGGAGGGAGGCTGGGTTGTGAAGAGATAAGAAAACTGCCCCAGCAGGTTTCTTGACAGTTGGCCATTGACAGACAATTACACCCCACACACCCCAGTTTGATCAGATGGTGACAGAATACACAGTTTTGCACAGTTTTACATTTTGCACTGCAATCCATGACATCTTGCTAGAGCTATACAATTTTCCTAACATAACCATTACCAGATTCTCCTTACTGGATGTTGTGGTTTAGGAGTGGTACGCTCTAATTCAGTGCTCTCTTCCCCTCTTAGGCTCACTCACTACCCTTCCTGCTCTGGTGGGAGATACAAAAAGCAGAGATTACACATTGAGATAAAAGGCCATTTACTAGAAACAGCTATGACATAAGTAAAAATTACTAGTAACAACAACAATATTAATAACAAAAGTGTAAAAAAGAGGGTGATTTACATGCTAAATGTGCACTGAGTCCAATCCAAAGCTACAAGACTGCAGCCAGCACCACCACTCTACTCCATCCACCATGTTTTTTCTCATATGGAAAGGGATGCCTGTTTTTTTTGAAACAATGGGTGGGGGAGAGAGTCCCTGCTTGCTGGCCACTGACAAGATGGTCTTGAGTAACCTCTTAGACAAGCCTCATCAGTTACTGCAAAAAATTAACTCTGTCCTGGCCAGAACAGGACATGGGACTTGTTACACATCTTGTTAAACTCCTTTGTTTAGCAGTACCTTCTTGAATTGCACCTAACAGAGTCCTGTACATACTATAAATATGTTTATAAAGTCTAGGCAGCCAAAGGCTTTTCAATCAGTCCATTTAATTCTACAAATTTACTGAAAAAATATGGCACTTCATAAACATAATTAAATTCTTTCTTTTGAGCTTAGGTGTAACTTTGAAACAACATATGAAAAATTCCTTCACTAATGTTAGAATTTCAGGGTTTATATTATTTTCGACCATAGGAGTTAGAGATTTAGGTTGAAGTTTTAACTTTATTGTAATTTTAATATCAGCATTTTCAGTAATGTCAGTAAGAGCAGAATTTTACCCTTATTCTTATTTATGTCAGAAGAAAAATGCATTTTTCCTGTTACATTAACAAGACAGAACTGTTATTTAAAATACTGTACCCTTGGAAGATGATGAGGAAGAAATAGGTTAAAGCATATATAACATAACTGTGGCTCTGCACTTTTTTTCAGTTTTGAGTTTATTGATTTGAAGTACACAAGGCCAGAAGGCATCACTGCATCAGCTACTCTGTTGTACTGTATATCACAGGCCATTATAATTCAGACAACCTCCACTGAACTTGATAATCTGCATTTGGATATGGATCATTGGCTAATACTTTTCTTCCAGGAAATATAATCTTCGCTAAAAGACACCAGAAGACAGAGAATCTATCACTTTGTTGCTTGTTACCAAGGTTAATAATACTATTAAAATATATTGTGCTTTACTTCTAATTTCAATTTTTTTGACTTCAGCATTGATTCTTGTTATGCCTTTCTGTTCCAGGCAAAGAAGCCCTATAATAGCTACATTTTTCCTCATGAAAATTGGTAAGTCACTTATTTTCTGCAGGTATTCAGTGTCTTCACCTGCAGTTATGATGAATGCATATCTGCCAAAATCAGACCAAAATAATATTGTGCAAAACTGTTTTTCTTTGTTTTTTCAGCAGACTATTGCTTCACATTGGATTTCTGAAAAATCTGTAACTATTTTTTATGTCTTTTAAGTTGTGTTAGCTTGTAATAGGCCCATGATAAGAAAGACATACTCAAATCTCTTTCCCTCTCCCCACAAAGTTTGACATATTAAACTCTTCATTTGCCAATCCCAGTGTGGAGTTTTGAGCTGTTCTTCCAGAATCCTATAAATTTCCCTTACAGAGGGGGAAGAATGATTTCTAGGTAAGAACATAACTTGATTTTGAAAGTGAATGTGGTATGTTACTAAAGTCTCTTGAGCCAGTACTGTTAGTGCCTTTAAATAACCCATATAAATAATGAATCAAAGAAGGGATGTACAAGCTCTTTCATCAGATACTTAGATAGGAATAAACTACTGAGGTTTTTTTTTTGCCTGAAAGTCTGATTATATCAGTTTTAGAGGTGGGAAACTATGTTCCACAGCAGAACACTTTCAACACTTTACTGTAAAGGACAGATGCACCAGTCTGAAGCAAAAAAGGCATCTATAGTTATTAACTATTCATGCATAACATTTGTTACAATTTTCTCAATATGTTCCATTTTACATCATCTTTATTTTTTTCATCTCTGTTGATGCCTAGATTTTTAGCTTTTTTATATATTTGTAGATTTTTGATATAGAATTGTATAGTTTCTAGTACCTTTCCTCATCTTTCTCATATTTTAGAGTAATAAGTTAACCCTTTCTAATACTTTCTTGAAATTCTGTTTAGCCTTATTCCCAAGAAGAGAATTTCTAACAAAGACATCTTGTTTTTCACCAGAGTTTGAAAGACATAACAAGATATAGGACAAGGAACCCCTTGGACCAGCTCCAAAGGGCTGGGACAACTGGCCTCTTATTGGATGTACCTGCTAGACATACTAATTAATTTACCTTATGAAAATTATAGAAGTACTGTATCGTGTGTGTACATGTCCATATTTTTGCATTTGAAAGCTTTCATTAAAAATTGCTTTTTATCTTACTACCCAATATTATTTAGAAAGTTTTTGTCTTTTGATTCTAGGCAACGCTGCAAAGATCAGAAGTTGAAGAGTCAAAATAAACAATTAAATCTTGTAAGCGACTTTTAAGAGTTTTCTCACATGGTAAGAATAAAAAATAAAAAATAAGGAAAAGATTCTACTTGTCTTGAACTTTTCTATTCAGTTAAATGTTTTTATGCATTTTTATGGCCATTTTAGTTTGGTCTGGCTTGAGGGGTCAGGCCTGAGCTCCATACATACCCCATGTATGTTTTTCTAGTCTGGCTTCTCAGCCAGGGCATTCTCTGTGCTTCAGAGAAAAAGCTATTGGTCTTGGCAGAAAAATTCATGTTTATGATGAACAGCTACTGATAGCTTGGCTGAACCAAACTGTCCAGCTTTGACAACTTGAGGTGTAACTCAAGAATCTGTGTTTATAAGAGCAGTAAAGATGTAACTAAGAAATGAACCAGGAAGAAGAGCAACAAAGTTTTGGGAGTCGTATGTACTATTGCACTCATTGGAGTTGTCTGTACCTAAGAGTATAGAAAGCAAGATGTATTTTAACATGAAGTTTTAAAACTTTATCTAAAATAGCAGGCTAATTAATTCTGAAATTTAATTGTTGGCTAAAGCTTTGCACAACAGAGCCTCAGATATTGTGGGTACTCCACATGTTAAAAATCCAGAAACAGTAGCAGAAATAATTACCAGTTATTATTTTTTTATAATAACTTCACTTAGAAATTGAATTTATCTAGTTATTATAGATCCAGTCAAAAATGTCTTGGTGTAATTAAAAAATTTTAAATACAGAGACAAACTTCCTTTTCAGTAGATGCTATATAATTATATTGATTCAAAATAAGTGAAATAAGCTAGACAAAGTCATCAAACATTGTGGAACTGTTTAACAATTACTGTTCTGTATAGTCAATCTATAAGAGTTAAAATTTGACATTGTACCACAATTCTGACAAGGTTGTATACAGTTTTCCTCTATCTGTCAATGTTTTTTCCAGTCAGTTTGACCACACTTAATTCAAAGTATCATTACCTCAATTCCAAGTGAAGTGGAAATAATTTTAAAATTACAGGATATGAAGACAGAAACTTCTTCCATGTGTTAACTTTCTGGAGATGTGTTCTAATATTTTTTCATGCACTGCAGCATAAAACTTGCTTTATCAGGAATTCCCAACACTTTTAAGTCTAAAGCATGAGAGGTTTTTTTTTTAAATTTTCAGTTTATTTTCTCTTCTTGATTCCATTATGTGAGCGTGATAACTGAATCAATTGGAGAAGACTTGATGAAAAAAAGTGTTTACTTCTTTAAGTGATAATACAGCAAACAGGTAAGGAGTCAGCTTCTGGTGACAGTCCAGGTCTGCCTGAGCCTTAAACAAGTATTCTTTGAATTTCATTAGGAAAATGGTGACAAAGCAATTGGGTAGAGGTCTACCTTAGAAGTTCAGCATAACATTCTAAAGGTTAGTGGTATCCCCTTTAGTTTTACTTGTACTTCTGGTACAGTAAAAGGGTACTCCTCATATTAGGTCTCTTTACAATTCCACTTGTATTGCCTTCTGTCACTGTCACTGTTCTCTCTGCTGCCCTACTAACTGCACAGCTGGAGCTCTGATTCGAAGGGAGAATTTTATTTGAATTCTTCACATGAGATCTCCTTTCACATCTTTAGCTTTAACATCTAAAACAAAAACAAACATTACAAATTTATTTGCTGGGGAAATATATGATGTTGGAGACACAAATAAATTAAAATATTCACAACTAGTATTTGTCATTCTGATATATAATGACAGAAGTATTTAATCTGCCCATCATGAACACGATATGGCTCATTGACCTCAAAATACTTTTCAAAAATAAGAACAATTGTCAGTAGGATGTAATATATCTGAAATCTGATGAATGACTTGTACTACCCAGAAAAGTAAATTTAGAATGATTGTGGCAATTGTTTTGAGAGCCAGGGCTAAACTAAGAAACATTCAAACTTGACTAAATGAATGGAAAGTATAGAGATACAGAACTTGGGATTTTCCTTCCACTAATTATTTGTTACTAACTAAATATTTTTTGACAAACTTAATTAACTAATGCTAATGTAGTGTCCCACAATAAGCACAATAGTCAGTAAGTTCAAAGCTGCAATACAGCTATATTTGCACATTATAAAACTGCCCATTTCTCTTTTCATCCAGTAGTCAGGCAAAGTCAGGCACTGAATGTTCTCAGAAGGACAACATTTTTCTTTGATATTGGACTTCAGCATGCACACTGCTCTTCTGCAGATCTCTTTATTCAAAAATATTTGTAGTTCAGAGTTGTTTGCTCTTATAACCTCACTCTTTTAGGCCTCTTTATTGCTTTACATTTTTTTTTTTCAGTTTTCATTTTCTGAGAGCTATTTCATCTTTTCTATCATTCATTCAGTGGAGTATTCTAGCAACTGAAAGTAGCATAAGTTTAGGCCTTAAAAAAAATTTGAAAAACTTAATATTTTTTCTCAGCAATCATTGACTACAAGATGATAAAACAAATTCTAAAGTACACTAAATGTTATTCCCCAGTACAGAGTACAGAAATCATAAAAAGCAGTAACACTGAAATGATACTGCTGATGCCACAAGCTGTAACATGTTTTTCCTAGATTAGTTGAAAATGGATCAATCTTATATTCCTAGCAAACATGTTTTAAATCATAGTATTCTGCTAGACATTTTTAAAATCAGAAATAAAATGCTATTTAAAATAGATATGCTATTTTCTCACAATCTGGATTTTTTTAAAACTTATGCTAAACCTCTTCAATGAGAGTTTCCTACTCTCATTACAGATTACAGAGAGATTACAATTCATATCTATGTGCTCACACACACCACCTACACTTCAAAGAATGCTCCAAATGCTGAACTTGCAGCTTGGAGGCAATCAAAGTAGGCTGATTTATTTATTTCGATTTTTAACTTAAAATGCTAAATTTACTTAGACTGAAATGACAACTATCTGTGATGAGTTTGTTTCACTTTAAACCTCTTCCTTTAAAAGTGCTTTTTTATTTTCTAGATATGTTGCATGATTTATGTCTTCAATTGGAAATCCTTTGTGAATTAGAAGAATGTAAACCCAAGTTTGCTTGTTTTTTTTTTTTTTTTTTATTTCTTGTTGTTTAATATGACTTGTCTATTTCTGTGAGATTTCTACAAAACATCACAATATCTTATGCATGATACAGTTAAGTAATGCAGTGTTTGAAATTTCACTTAATTTTCCACTTTTTGGTAAGTTGAAAGAGATTTCAATTGTATTTTTCTCCTCTAAGATACAGAAATAAAACAATAAAATATGAACATCTTCTGTGTGACAGAAAAATGGACCTATAAGGAGAAAACATACAGCAAAGTTCTTCCTTTAGAAATTTTTTTCTCTCCAGTTCATTTTCTATTAAATGTTTCTGAAAGGAAACTCATACTTGAACAGCAAGGATCTTCAAGGATTTTATTATTTACATCTGTAAAGAAAGATAAGTAGAATTTGTGTGTGCTTTTGCCACAACTTTGAACCTTTTATGTTTAAGACCAAATTCTTAACAATGTAAATTCAGACAAGCTGTTATGAGCAAGACATAATTTCTAACATTGTGCAAAAATATTCTGGAGTGGTACATAAGCTATTTGAAACAGCCATGTCACCAGTCAGTACCTGAAGAGATTATCTTATTTTCTAGAGCAGAACTGCTGTTTACACTCTAATGAACCAATCTGACATCCCATGAACATAACATGTCTTAATCTAGAGAATAGATATTTCAATTAAGGTAGCACAGAAGATGCAGAGGATTACATAAAAGCTAGTGACACATTTAAGCTATTTATTATACTATTTAAGAGTGATACTAAATACTGCCTATTATTATTACAAAACACATAAAATATAGAACTAATAAAATAAATGTACTAAAGAATACAAAAATATGAAAGAAATTGCAAAATAAAGTATAATATAGAATAAAAAACTACTTTAGATTTTCATGAGACATTTAATTTAGAAAATACTGGTAACTCAAATTTCATCTAAGCATCATCTCACATACACTAACAGTGTGACTGGAACAACACTTTGCAAGAAAAATATTCTCACAAACAGTTTTCAGCAGCTCTAAACATTATTTCATCACCTCTTTTCTTCTTCAATCTGTTGTACTCACTTATGGTTTTGTAATTTAAAATGGGTTGTAAACTATTCATTGAAGAGAGTGTGCCTACTGGTCTTGTGCAAAGTAACCCTGAGGTTCCCTCCTGAATACCCTGACAAGACTCTGTCATGCTTATATTGAACATATTAATTTTACAAAACTCTCACAAAATTCATGGCTTTAATAACTGGAATCTGTAAGATTGTGATTGAAATTATCTTAACAAAGGCTGAAATTAAAGAACATTACTCACTCACTGGAAAAAGACAAAAACATATTTGTTCTAAGTACCAGTGTCTCAGTCAGACTAGAATTTTCTTTCTGTCTGAGAATTTGCATGATAAAAGCAAATGATGAATGGACATGGGACTGAAATGTTTGGGAGAGGAGCCTGTGACAGTTCCTTTGAAGCTTTAAGAGTTTATAATGTAAATAAGTGTTTAGGGGATTATTAACATTCACATATTTTACCCCAAAGGCTTTCTGTAAGGTCAACTTTTAAGCAGTAGAAGTATGCAGAAAGAATTGTAAAATGTGTGTGCGAACATGCTCAAAGACTTTAGAGAGTCTGTGCTGTAGAATGTTTTCATCTGACTTTTAATATTATATTATATATGCTAAATTAGTGTACTTAATTTCTCATCATATATATATATATAACATAGGTCTTGGAAGTTTTGAAAGTCAAGGAACGTTAGCAGTTCTTTATGTGAAGACATTTTGGTTCCAGAATATCACCAAAGGACCAGACAAGACTAAAAAAAAGGGTTTTCAAATAAGCTTTAATAAACAGAGGACTAATTTATTATGACTGCAAAAAATGTAACACATTTCTCATAAGTGTAGCTTCATACAGCTGTTATCTAAAACACGTTTGGAAACCAATGCACTTCTTTATACTTCCAAATGCATTTGATATGCTGAAGCACACATTTTAAATTCACAAGTTGAAGAAAATGACCAATGCAACTCCAATTTCCAGCTACATTATTAACTATTAAATATTATTGCTATGATATAAGGGTTTCACTATGCATAACAACTCTGTGAGACTTACTGACTTTTTTATTTGTTGAACATACTATTGAAATGTTGAGAAAAGCTTTTTTTTTCTCATTCAAATAAAAATAAATTATGTGGAAATCTAAGCATGAAATCAATTATATTCACCTTTTTTATTGCATATACCAATGTTAGCCTGAATTATCATTTTGCAGAAAATAAGTCAATCTATTCAAAATATTTTTGCACATGTACTGAATTCCAGGTCTCTGTTACACTGTATCACTGAAATTCCATTAATGATGATGTAACCATTTCTTATATGAAATGCTATAATTTCAACCTGAGTTTTGACAAGCATAAATGTCAGCCTAACTAATGAATTTGGTAATATAATATCCATTCATATATTACTGATATACAGTATGCTGAAGCTACAAAAACTGTCAAACGCTGCTTGTCATCTCTAATCAACATTTGCTATTTCCCCTAGAAATCTAATTCAATTACAACTGTCAAGAATAAATCAAGAATAACTTCTGCAAGTTGAATATTCCTTTGTTTTCCTCACTGTGCCTTGAGGAATTTTTATTTCCCTTTTGTCTATATTTCAACAATTTACTTCATAAGTAAGAATTGACAAAGGGCATAGCAGGAAAGGGAAAGAAAAAATGTTGGATAGCACTCATTCTTGAGATAAGTTAGTTGAAGAAGCTGAATTATTCATACACCAATAAAGTCACACCTAGGGAAGTGCAAAGTTGCTTATCACAAGGCGAAAGAAGGAAATAATCCAATCTGTTTACTAACATGTATAATGCAGCCATTCACTTAATTCTGTAAACATTTTCTTATCAACTTGCTTCTTAGAAAATGAGAAATAAATTGCTTGACTGTATTTATACATAGCTTATATAGCAATTTTCCTTTAGTATTTGTCAAATACTCCAAATAGCCATAAATTCACTCAGTCTGTCTTGGTTTTGCAGTGAAACAACAGTACTGCAGCAATGCCAGAGTCATATGTTTCTTCAGAGTTTTTAAATAATAAGGTTAGAAACACAACTTGGCATTTTTGTTCTGATCTTCTGGATAGTCTCATCCAATTAAAATGCAAACATGGAGATACGAAGAAAATTCTGAATTTGAAATGCCAAAATTATAATATGAAAAAAATCCTATTGACATATAATAAGAAAAGACAGTTTTCATTATCTAAAAAAAGTAACCTCTCCAGGAAGCTGAAATTAGAAATTAATCTTGAACTTCTGCTTCAAAGGTTCTGCTACATTACTCAAAAACTTTTATTTGAAAATTTAAATATATAAATAACTTTTGTACATATACATCAATTAAGTAAAAAGGTCACAGTCAAGACGCAAAATTTTCGCTCACCCAAACCACCTTTTTTTGGGTACTGGGAAAATGTGTAAGAGATGAAACACCTTGAGTTCAAAGGAGAGAATTTCAGTCATATATGTTACTAAGAATTATTCATTCAAGAATTTGATAATTCCATAGAAATTGTTATAATTTCTCCATAGAAATACTTATAAGTAAACTTATATAAATATTAATTTAAGATAAGAAAATTGTTGCTCTACACTTCAAGACATAGATTTTTAAAACTTGAGGAAGAGATGGCTTACAGCATCTTGGATGGCACTGGGCACATGTTGAAACAAGACTCCATTGTTTACTGTAGCTAAAATCTCAGTACACTGTGTGTTCAGTGTGTATTTTCTAAGGGTTTATGATCATGGTTTTCCGTGAATACCATGTCAGACCTGTGTGGTTGGCTTGAGTAAACTGAAGGCTCTTAGACAGCATTGACATCAGCCTGTTGGGCTGTTTTGGGTGGTACACAGCTATATATTTAGCACAGAGGCAGAAAACTACATGTATGGACTTAAATATGCTTAATTAAGGAAGTCTTAATCAGGAACTGAATCCATACCCTATGTATTTTTTTTTTAAATATATATTTATATATAGTCTATATGTAATATTCTCTATATAAATAGACATATTTTTCTTGGCATTAAAGCTAGAAACATGACTTTCCAAACTTTTAAAGTTATCTCCATAGTTCATCCTTGAATAAATTTCATAATACTGAAGGAGAGACCTGAGTAGGCAGAAAGGAGGAGACCACTTTTGAAAAGTACCCTGCTACTCAGAAGCATCAATTAACTAATGAATTTAGTTTATTAATTTGGAAATATATTTAACTGACATAGACCATCAAATTGCCCAGTTGAAGAAGGTGACTTACTGTAACTGCTGTTACAGGGTTTGGTGGGCAAAGCTCTGCTTGTGAAAGAGAAATTCAGTGCAGCTTTCAAATACTGGATATAGCTCAAAGATCAAACTAAAAATTGAAACATGAAAAATTTTAAATGGCAACTTCCTTACCAAAATAATTGTTATATTTGACACAAAGAAAATGTACTAAGCTTTATCTTCATATGACCATAGAATCACAGAATAGTTAGGATAGGGAGGGGACTGCCAAGAGGGCATCTGATCCAAGGCCTTGATCAAGCAGGGGCACTTAGAGCTTAAAGCCATATATAGACAGCTATTTTTTAGACCTCCAGATATTGAGACTCCAAAACATGCAGCTAAATTATTAATTAAGATGTCTCTGTGTTATAAATGGAAGAACACAAATCAGAAGCTAGAAATTTGAAAGAAAATTAGGACTACACATGGAGAAATGTAGCCAATATTAGCTAAAAAGGAGGAGGTTTTATGTGTGTCAGAAACAATTGTAAGTGTAAGTTTTATCCATCAATAATCACATTTGTGTTTTTCTGTTCTTATGAAAAAATCAGATGTTGTATTTAGATTACTTGAAAATGGGTATACTCTTTCTCCCTTGATTATTGTATTAATGTTGCACAGCCTGTACTAAAGTTTAATGGGTTTTAATCAAAGAGTTTACTTAACTTGCTGCCAAATATCTGACCAATGAATATTCTGCACTATTAACATTGATTTTCTGTAACTTTTGGAACACTGGGGCATTTCTCTAGAGACTGAAAGAAAGATGATATTGTGATAACATTCAAGAAAGGTGAGTTGGATGACCTGGGTGATGTTAGGCCTGTCAGTCTGACATTGATCTCAGGCAAAGTAATGGAAAGAGGCTGAGAGAACACTTGATTAATAAAGAAATAAAGGAGGTAAATATAATTAATGCCAGTCAAAATAGTTTTATGGAGAATAAATCTCATCAAACTGGCTTGATAACTTTTTCAACACTACAATTTTCATTTACAATTAAAATGAGATTGATGAAATACACCCATTGCACTGCAAATTTTTCTCTTAATATTATGCTGCACACTGTCTAATAAAAAATAAAGGCACAAAATCAGTCCTACACACAGTAAATAGATGTAAAACTGCCTAGGTAGAAAGTTTTAATGGAGAGTTGAAAAACTTTTAGTAGATAAATTTCCAGCAGGACCCTATCGGATTTGATATTTTTTTGTGTTTTGCTGTTGTTTGTTACCTATGTCTGGTAGGAAAGCATTGCTCCTCATTGAGCATTGACCTAAGATAAATATGGTTGAAATAGTTGAATGAGACCAGTTACTGATATTATGAAGTCTGATTTTCAATAAGGTTTGGTCTACCCAATGAAAAATCTTAACTACATCTAAACATACAGTAAAAATATACAAAAGGAAAATCAGGATTTATTTACAGCAGGGTGGACACTCTCCTTTAAAAGCAGAGGTCTGAGAGGTACTTTGAATAATTTGAATAATAATAATAATTAGTTTAGAATATACATTGACTGTCATGCTGTAATTCCTAGGAATAATGCAATCTGTGAATTCATAAAGAAAACTACTGTGATCTAATGTCTCTGGAAAATCTCCAAACTTTCTTATCTTAGATTGTTGTAATTTTATGTTAGTAACACCTAGTTTTGGAGTCAAACATGTCTTAAATGGAACAGGTTAAATGAAGAACAGCAAAAATAGAGAAAGAAGTGTAGAACTAAGTTTTTTAGCAACTAAGTTTTATAATTAAAGGGGACAGCTGACTGGCAAGAGAAGCTTCTCCCATCTATTAGAAAAATTACATAATAATTATGTCAGATGGCATGTGTTTGAAGATAGATATATTCAAATTACAAATAAAATAGTTTCAAGAGTAGCATGAGATATATTTTAATCAACTGATAAGAATTTGTTATTCTTAAATTCTGAAATGCAGGTTGGTTCCCCCATGCTGCCCTAACTCAAGCAGGAATTAATTTGAAGTCTTACGTTACACAAAAAGAGTATGCTGGATGATTAAATGGACTTTTATGGGTGCAGTCCATGAACAGGGAGATCATGCAACAGGGAGAGATGACTTCTTTGCTTGTACTTGCCCATAAAATGAATTAAGTCTGATCTATCTAGAAAATATTCACTAGCAGAATAATAATTGGATCGTATGTGACTTTTTTGACTAAATAATTACACTGGTAAAATCTCCAGTGTAAATTCACCTATACACCGGGCAGCTTAATCTGTTTTATTAAACCAAATAAATATGCTGATATACATTGGAATTACTGGACATTCATAGAGACTTTAAGATTAAAAAGAAACAACTTTTACAGTTATTCTGTGTTCAAAATTTATACTTGTCATGGGTTACAGTGCAAAATGTAACCAAAACTGTGTATTCTGTCACCATCTGATCAAACTGGGGTGTGTGGGGGTGTAATTGTCTGTCAATGGCCAACTGTCAAGAAACCTGCTGGGGCAGTTTTCTTATATCTTCCATAACCCAGCCTCCCTCCAGGGAGAGATCTTCTCCTAATGGGCCATTGAGTCTCACTGATAAAATTACATCATCCCACTGGGAAATGCTCCAGCCAGGGGGAAGAGCCAAGTATTCCTACCTGGATAAAAATCTGGGAGTTGGAACACCAAGGCAGCCTTTTCCACTGGATTCTCAGAGGAAGACCAGGTATATCTATCATCACTGGACCTTCAACAAAAGAACTCCACTTTTCTACAGGAGCATCCCTTCAACAGAGCCACATCTGCCACTGGGACTGCAGCCACCATTGAATGGGACTGCCACCAACACCCTGACCCACAGGGTGTCAGGTTGTATCCTGACTCTGTCAGTGGGTTTTGTTGTTTATTTGTTTGTCATACTGCATGTGTTTTTTTGTTTTATTGTTTATTTTAGTTCTCCTAATAAAGAATTGTTATTCCTATTCCCATATCTTTGCCTGAGAGCCCCTTAATTTCAAAAGTTATAATAGTTTGGAGGGATGGGGTTTAAATTCTCCATTCCAAGGGAGGCACCTGCCTTCCTTAGCAGACACCTGTCATTCAAACCATGACAATAATAAATTATGGACTGACTAAACCTTGATGAGATATCTTGACCAAGATAATATTTTGAGTAAGAGGAGAAGTATGTTTTGACCAACTTTATGAGAAAATCTTCTGTGGCAGTTTGTTCCTTAATACCCAAACTGTTCTGTGTATCATCACAGGGAAAAGTCTTCAGTGGAATAAGGTGTATTTCTTAATGTATTGTACTTGTGTGCCAATGTTTTTGTAGCAGGAGTGGCTACAGGTGTGTCATCTGGGGCAAGCTGCCAGAAGCCTCCCCATGTCCTTCAGAGCCAGTGCCAGCCAGCTGAGACTGACACTGTTGGCCTAGGGGGAGTCATTCATGGGAGACAGTAGCACCTCTGGGATAATATGTTTGAGAAGAAAAACCAAATTATTGCCCAGAAGTAATTGCAGACAGAAAAGAGAAGTGAGTATGTGTGAGAGGAACAGCTATACCTGCATATGTCAGCTTGTGTCTGACACCACAGTCAGTGAAGGAGGGGCAGGAGGTGCTGAGGCTCTCTGCAGCCCAAGGTACAGCCCATGGTGAGGCAGCTCTGCCCCTGCAGCCCATGGAGGAGCACAGGGATGCAGAGATCCACCTGCAGCCTGTGGGGGAGGCTCACACTGGAGCAAGCTCCTGGCAAGGACCTATGGACTCATGTACAACAGCAGGTCTCCTGATGGGATTTGTGACCTTGTAAGGGACCCACACTCGAGCAGGCTGTCCTGAAAGGACTGCAGCCTCTGGAAAGGGACCTACATTGTGACCCTAGGGGGGACCTACACTGGAATAGGTTGATCCTGAAGAGATGCATCCCACGGAGGGGACAGATGCTGGAGTACTTTGTGAATAAAGAAGTTTGTGGAGGACTGACTTCCATGGGAAGGACCCTACAATGTAGCAGGAGAAGAGTGTGAGGAGTCCTTTCACTGAGGAGCAAGGACTGGCAGAAGGAACATGTGATAGCAGAGGTCTAGATATGAGAAAACTAATCTAGCACATAGTGAGAGAGCTTTTGTTTGTGTCTTGCTTACAAGTGGCAAGCTTGGAAGTGGAAATCTGGGACTGAGTTTACCATAAACTGTAATTTAACAATTTCTCATTGCTACTTTAAATTCAAATTCACTTTTCATCAAGGGCTTTAACCACACAGGAAAAATCAGAGATGGGGACAAAAGCTTTTCACTTACTCTTTTGAAATTTAATAGATTACACCCCACAACCACAACAGGGACAGCTGGATGAGAAAAAGTTTTGACCTTTGCATGTGAAACTAATTATCAAAATGCTTGTCCATGAAACAGATGATAGAATTTGTAAGATGAACAAGTAATAAAATCATACACCTAGTATATCCCAGAATAGTATCCACATCATGAAATGCAGTCTGCATATGCATGCAGACACTTGAATACCCTCATAAACACCTATAGGTACATGAAAGGACAGGAGGGCATTGGGAAATTCTCATTTTTATTTGTCCATCCAGAAATGAAGAATATAAAAGAAATAATGATTTAGCTTTGAGAAAATATGTTATATATTCTTATTTGTTAAACATTCTATATTACTTATTTGAGTCATGTTACTCCAAGCATAAAGGGTAATGTGAATGCTGTTCTGATATTTAACTTTGGACATTCAATAAATACACATTTTAAACATGTACTCTAATATGTTTATTCTCACTTGCAGAATTGATAATAATGCAAGTTAACTGCCTGCATTGGTCCATTTTTTTTTTCTTTGTTAATGGACAACATGTTTCTGTTTGGGTGTATTTCTTTGAGTTTTTTAATTGTGGACTATTTTGCATGTTTGGGATGGAGGTTTGACAGTTCAGGTAGAATATACTATTTTGATTAAAAACTTCTTCTAAAAGTAAAATTAAAAGATACACCAGAAGAATATTTTCTGACTGGAATCCCAAAGCCTAAGAACTACTCTTACATTAATCACTTTAGGAATCAGATTCAATACTGGTACTACTTGCACAGAAGCTTGATAGACCCATGAAAATTGATAATATATTTTTCTGTAAGTCAAAATTTCCTTCACAAAAATGCACACATATAGAATAAAAAATTATAGTGTAAATAAAGGTTTGGAAATTGAAGTGACTCATTGGTAGGTAGATCTTTCTTAACCTTTTATTCTATGGAGAAGACTCAGAGGTACTAATAATGGAAATAATTGTTCATTTTCTCAGGCTACGTATAATGGACAAATAGACAAAAGCAGAAGACACCCCCACCAAAAAAAAAAAAAAAAATAAAAAAAGGATAACATCTTGGAAAACAGCTTTTATTGAACAGGTATATCTACAGAGAAATGGAGAAGAGGATTATGACAATACTCAATAAACTGTCTTAAAAGGGACCGAAAACGTAACCAGATGATTCTGAGATTGTTGTGCACAAATTTGCCCTGTATGTGTGTGTGTATGAAATTTTGAACAGACTCTGCTAACTATTATATCATGTTATTTGCAGTAGATCTTCTTTATTCAGTCAGGGAGACATTTGTGTTGGATCTGCACTCTCACATCAGCCTTACTGACTGTCTAAATTTTTATAAGTATGGTAGCTGCTATCAGTATTTTATTTAGACATAATTTCTCTGAATCTAGCATAGTTCAGTAATCTGATCAAATATTTAGATCTGGAATCCCAATTGTGAATTCTGCAAACAGCTATGTAGGTGGAGGTATTACATGAAAGTATAGGTTGAACACCAGCCCTGCCCCAGCCCCCTTCACCACAACAGCTTACCATCAATAAGAGAATTTCTACTTCATATAACCTGGCAAGAGTCTATATATTCTTTAGGTTTTAAGAGTTTCTATCCTTTATGGGCAAATTTCTCTCATGGTAGTAGTAATGAAGACAACTGTATAAACAAAATGTTTGCAGCCATCAGTGCTAAACTCATCTTAGTAAAAAAATAATATAAAAACTGTTCTGATCAGTTCTGGCTCTAAAATGATGACTTGAAGTGGAGATAAAAAAAACAAGACTTGTGAGGAGCTGGTTGTATTACCACAACCTCAGGGGAGAGAATGGGCAGTCAGGCTTTTTTTCCAAGTAAACCCAAACTTCTCAGTGTGTAACTCTAGCTTCTTGTTATGATCAATGAAGATTTTTTTTCTATAGCTGTGCCTGCCTTTTCCTTCCATGTTATTGATCCTGATCCCTGTCATGAAAATGAACATGCAGGGAATCATAAGAAAAAATAGTAAACATATAGAAAATCCCATTGTGAGACAAAAATAAAATGATTGAATCTATTTCAGTTAGACCCCTATATAAGTAATAAAACCTGTAAGCATACAATAAGGACTAAGAAAAATAGATTTTTGGTACTATTTAACCTCTCATCACAGATTTAAAAAGCCCTATTAAACAGAAAGGAACTAACAGTATGATGCTTTCTAACAACACATGAAAAGTCTTTGGAACTCATCCCTGCAGATGGAACTGAGAAGCTATATGCTAGACATATTTTCTAAATTATTAAATAGTTTGGAAAATGTGAACATATGATTCCTGTGCACCCTCTAAAGATAAATTTATGTTTCTTATAGAATAATGCGTGTGCTTTTTTTATGCAGCTTCAAGAAGTTTTGAGAAGAAATAACTTTTTAGTTAATTCAATTCTCACATTAATACCCAGAAGTTAGGAATGCTATTCCTCCTAAAACATTGAAGGACTCAATAAGAGTGGGAATTGGTAAAAGGGAACCTTAAAATTCTCAGAAGAAATTTACTAGGTGCAATCAAATTACATTTCTTTATCTATGCACGAATATCTCTTAAGTTCTGAGTGATTTTCTCTCTGTTAAAGCAAAATCAAATTCAAGTATAATTTTATGTAGTACATGTAAAAAGTTGCACAAAATTGTCAGCTTAGTTGCAATATTGTTCTCTTATCTGTAGAAAAAATAATGTAAGAGATATTTGGAAAAGGAGGCATCAAAGTGACGCAGAGCTTTTACATTTTAGGAATGATAGTAAATATTTTATTCATGAAGTGTATCTGTTTTGTCCTATCACAAAGCAGAAATAGGTGAACTCTGACATCTCAGCTGAGCTTGCACTTCCACGGACAGACATCGATATTTTTGTTATTGTTTTCTTCTTGGTTAATTAGCATCTGTTATAGCCTTCAATTTTGTGACTGCAGGTTATTGGAAACAAATATAAGCATAAAAAATCATTGTTATTTTTATCTTTTATTTCCCAAACCCCCAAATTTTTGCTTTTTAGTTTCATCACCCACATTGACATCTATCTCATATATCTATGTTATTAGGCAGACTCATTTTGTAGAAAATGGCTTTAAAATTTACAAGATAGCTAAATGGATAATGTCAACTTATAGATGTCAAAAAAAGCCTTTTGAGAAAGTATATGCTTGATTTGTATGAAACTTAATTGCATTTTTGTAAACAGTTTACAGGGAAAAAACCCTAGCATTTAATTTGAACTGGTGTAATTGCTCTCCTCCTCTCATGAAAAATTATGTTGAGTTGTTTTTAATGCCAGATCAAATCTTGAACTATTTTTGCTGAATCTATTCATTTGGGTTTATTCTTCTCTAGAGCATGATGCACTTGTTCTTTGAGGCACTTGTTTTCCTAAATATTAAACCTAAGGCATTTATTCACCACTGGCACCTCCAGGGACTTTTATGAAAAATATCTGAGAAGAATACCTTGTAATTGGTATTTAATTCTTTGGCAAATGTCTCTGGAGGCTACAGATGTATGAAATTTATTGTATATATTGATTTCTTAACTTAGTATACTTATTAGACAACATCTGCAAAAGACAGTAACGTCCCTGATAGTTTAATTGAAAATCAAATGATATAAAAAAATACAAAACTTAAAAATCAGTGAGCTTCAAAGACTAGAAGAACCCAAAATCTATTCCCAGTAATTCTAAGGAAAATAATAAGCAACTTTATCCTAACAGTTAAAGACATATTATTTGACATACTATTATCATAACATCCAAGCCCTTACCTAAACCTGTGAAATTATCCACTGCAAATAGCATATAATATTGCAATTAGTATTGCTTGAGTATATTAGTCATGTATTACTAAAACTGATTAATTTTGAGAAGTGTCAAGTAAAAAAATTGAAAATTGACATATCTTGTCATGAAAGGATGGGAATTCAGGCACTTAAGTATAAAAAATAAATACACGATGGTTTCAGATTAAAAGGAGTAAAGTATGTGAGAAAAAAAGACATTCTAATATGCCACAATGATAAAGATAGAAGTCATAAGTTGGATGATTTATTAAAAAAGAAATACATTTCAGGTTTTTTCCTACTACTAGGTGTTCCAAACCTGATTTTGATAAATGTGCTTGAGTTTAGGTTTTCATTCTCAAGCCAAATTTTGTGTCAGTAGGACCCGATGTACATGTGACTCCTCCCGATCACACCCATAGCAGCCCTCAGCAGGAAATAACTAGGGCTTGCCAAACATACCCAAATCCTTTGCTGCTCACACGAAGTAGTGAGTATGACTGACCTTACTCATTAAGGCTGCTAGATAAACCTACAGCATGTTATCTGTGAGAAAGCATTTTTCTCTGAGTATCCACACAGAAATGATGTCTGCTATGGTAGTTGGGACAGGCAGGGACTAAGGAAGGTTATTTAGTCTGTTTTATGTAACTGGAGGCAGAACTCCCACCATGATACTGGCCCTAATGCCTAACACATGCAGCACTAGAAGCACATGCTTCACTTGCAGATGCAGTTTAAAATGTCTTTCTAGACGAAGATACCAGGGTACAAATATTGAACATCATACCTTACAATTTTTCTTCCCTTGCCTCATGCATCCCAATCTGAGGAAGGCAAAATTTAGTTGTCAGATTATTTCAGACAACTGAGAAGGTTGAATCTCATACACAGTTTTGTATTGGAAATGTTTATTAGAATATGTTGGAATGTTTACTGAGGACATCAGAAAAGTGTTCCACTGGGACAAGGAATTTTAGATGTTGGTTGTCATAGGAATGTTTCAGCAGCTTGAACTTCAGGTGAATGGGCTGCCTCTAATCTGCAGTCACACATGCCAGCTTGTCAAACTGCATCACGTACTAAATAGCTATACCTAGGGGGCACGGCCAGGAACACCGTTCTCTCCAAGTAAATCTGTAATTTGCTTTGACTTCCTTTATGTACAGAATGGATCATGTTCCCTTTCACTTCTTTCAAGCAGGGGTTTCTCTGACTCCCTTTCATGACCTATTTCACCCAGCCTCAGCCTGTGGGCAAACATCAAGTCATGTCGTCCAGTGCAACAAATCCTAGAATCCAGTGGTCTTTGGCTGACTCTCAAAATAATGTTTCACACTTCTAATAGCCCTCACATGTGCTCTCCCTCTTTCTTGGCACAGAAGATATCCCTTGAATCTTGAAATACTACTTATATCACCTCTAAAATCTCTCAGTTCTGGACTTTACCTCACAGGAATTTTCAGCAACTCTCAGACAGGGAAAATGAAAACTTAAACACTTTCAGAAAAGTTTGAATACTATGAATTCTTCAAAAGGCCAAACACATCTGTTTTTTCATCAGCATTTGCACATAAGCATAAAGGAAATGTATGCTGACAAGGGCATTCCATGACAGAATGAAACTGAAAAGTCAACAAATACAATGCTACTTTACTCCTTCAGGAGTTCCTAAAATAGATTTTCTGGGGTTGTTTTTATGCCAATATGTGGGCTTCTGTAGTCAAACAATTCCATATTTTTTTATCTAATTGTAAGGAATCATTCAGGCTTTGAAAATACTACTAATTTAAAAAGGTGTCTATAGTAAAAAAAGGTTTCTTTAAAAAGTATTTTAAATAAACTATTTAAAATAAATAAATAAGTTTCTTTTTGCCCTGCTAAATGCACAGTTGTGGTCTGATTTTCTGCCAAAGTATAAACAAATTGGGGAAGTAATTTAATCTTTTATGTTCAATTCATTCCTAAAAAAATATTTGTTGGGGAGACAGTAACATCATTCAACCTATTCACACATAGGTCTTCAAATTCTTATCCTCAGCTGATGCTTTCTTTTGTCTTTTTAGCATTTTTGCCAAGAGGTAAATTAGTAGCAGAAGATCATTTCTACATGCTTACCCTACCTTAAGGACTTTGGTTCCCCTTGGTTCTTTGAGAAAGCAGGAGAGAAATTGAGAGGAAATACGCCTACCTGAGACATCAGTAACAGCAATGAGTTTGATAAGTTACAGTTGTTGCTTAGCCATTGATTTGGGCCCAGGGCTGAGAATCCCTCTTAGGATCTATATGTCTGGCTTGATGTTCTCCTTCAAATGTGCCAGCAGAAAAAAAAAGACAGGAAGATATATTAGCCTTTCCAGTAATATGAAGTTATGAAATATGATTCACTTTTAGCCAGCTACAGTCTGCTGACACCCTAACCCATGGCTGTATTTGTAACTAGCTATGTGTATATTCTGGCAGACTCATCCCTTTGCAGACCTTTTCTCAGGAAGACTTGTGAAAAGCTCTGGAGAAGGCAGCAAAGCACTCCAGCAGGTGCTAGGAATGTTCTCACACAAAAATAATGGCATTGAAGATTATCATTTTGGCTCTTCACAGGTGCAGCATTACAGTTCAGGGCCTTGTCCCTCTTAAGGGTCATGAGACAGGAAGACAACCCAATGAAACAATGTGTAGTGAAAGCACCTTGTTTTGATGCAAATAACAAAATCTTCCCACTCATTTTTCACAGAGAAATAATATTTAATTGTTAAATATATGTATTTTTAAAATTTAAGTCACTTTTACATTATGAATTTGCATCCATAAGCGCAGTTACTGCATTTCAAGGCTCTGTTTAGGTGCTGGGATTTTTCTGAGCAAAGGTTGAAAGAATTACCTTGTGTATCACAAGAACCTGTTGTAGAACATGAAAACATTAACTTCAACAAAATGTTTTAAGAAGGTAGATTGTTTGCTTTCACAAAGTTTTCTTCAGTTTTATAATGCTTATTTGCTGTAGACTGTTATGAATTTCATGAACAACAGTTAAATAGGAAAGAATCAAGTGAGTAGATGAATGTGAAATAAACATTTGCAAGGTATCTCTGCTACAACTTTAGGAAAAGTCTATTTTGCAATTACACAGTGATTTACAATTGTATTTGTATTTTCTTATCTTGGTGTCATAAACATCCCTCTTTTTGAAGCTGGCATTAATATGAGCTTTGAAAAAGAATACCGATAGCTCTTTTGAATGTTGAACAATATTTTCTTTGAGGATTATGGAAATTAGTTTTAAAGTCTCATTAAATGATAATTTTTAAACCAACTCTAAAACCAAACTCTAAAAATTCTTAGCTAAAATTCAGATCAGTGGAGCATGAAGTTGCTAACACATTGTTAGATAGGGTGTTCGTACTTCTATATTCATATATAAAATATGCAAATATTTTATTTGCATCTAATATTTTCAATGCACTAATTGTCTGATTTGTCCTACAATTATTTTCATAATGTATTTATGAACCAATTTATATATTCTTTATGTTAAATAGAAATTTATTTTTTTTTAGGCAAATTAGACTATGAATCAAGAGAACATTTAGTCTGATGGCCAGATACTGACAAGAATATAATAATTGGTTTTCAAGGTAGTGTAACGGTATTTAAAAGATAATTAACTATAAATTGGATTCCTTAATCATCCAATCACTGCTTAGAATCCTAGTACTGTAATAATACTATGTTTTTCATACAGATCAAAATTTAAACTGTTCATAAGCTTTTCTTATCATGTGATATGCTAAACATGTGACAATTGACTATGTCAAATGTGTCTCAAATTAGACAGCCACTAAACAGATTTATTGTAAAGTCATTTAAAATATCTTTTAAAGGAGCCAGGAGGGAACTGTGGAAATACTTGATAAATCACAGTAATATTAAAGAATGTCAGAAGCAAGCTTGTGGGGATTTGAGTTTGAGTGTCTACTCACTTATTATCAAAGCACATGAAATTTCTTGCCACATCTGAGAGGGAGAGAAATTGCACTAGTCAATGTATGTATTAAAAAAAAAAAATAAGAAAGCAGCAGCCTCCAAAAGGCAAATAAAACCAAGAGAGAAGTTGGAAGATGAAGATAACATGCTATTCCCAGATGAATCTTGCAATATTTGTTTTCCATTCATTTTTATTTATAGAGAATTGGGTTCCTTCATAAATATAGAAATAAAATTACACATAAATGAAGAAAAAAAGATAAATAACCTTGGATACTTTGTAGATTGTTTAAAATAATCTGTTTCAACTGAGTAGTAAATCAAAAGCTGCTTTGTTTAATGTCAACAGATTTCAGATTCTGAACTTGTGCTTCAGTCTAGAATTTATTAACTATGTAAATATTGTTAATTGTAAATACATTATTAAATAGAAACACTAAACAGATCTTCTTATGTTCACATTTCATTCTTCTTTGAAGATCTCCTTATTGTTTGCCAGGAATTACTTTTATTCTTTGGAACAGTTCAGTGATGAGCAAACCTTTCAAAAACAGCACCAGTGATTTGATTTATTTTGAAGGCATTCTCATTAAACTGTGTACTGCTATATTGAAATACATGATTACTCTAAAAGTGCTGACACAAATATTTTTTCATATTACTCTTTAAGTTAGTTGATTTTCTGTGAATGTTAAATCAAGGACATGAACATACACTTCATCTGCATAGAGATGAAGATGCTTCATATATTCATTACTTCTTCCTCTGATGTCAGTTTATGTATATAGATTTTTTAAAGTAAGTGTAATAAGCAAGTTCATAATAAAAATACAGTTTTATAAATCAATAGCACTGTAATTTTTTTAAAAAAAATCAATTAGAGGAATAAACATCTCTATTAGCAATAACTGCACTAATAAACTTCTCAGTAAATATTTCAGCACAATTGAATTAACTAACACCAACATTCTTAGCCTTGATGTGTCTAACTTTTAGTTGACAATTTTTTCTAATTTGGCACCTGCTTAAGGCATTTTTGTTTTTCTGTGAAATAGTTGGAACAAAGTCTTTTAGGCTTTTTCTCAATACAAATTATTTCTTATTCTTTTTTCTAAATGGTATTTCTCAGATGAATATGAACGTTACAAAAAGGACTTTTTGTATTTTGAACATTGACTATAAACACGTTTAGAGTGTGTTAGAAGCATGCAGACTGATTTTAAACATATTTAACAGAGGTTTGTTAAGATGTTAGTCTGTTAATGTTTCTAAAGCCAAGAACTGTACGTTCTTGTGGTTTGCATAGCTGATTTCACACTGATCTGCTAGCAGTGACTGAATAACATTTGTTAAACTGGAACACCACATCCTGAGGGTGTGAATGAGGTTGGACTTTATGGTGAATATTCTGGTCATTGTGTGATTCTGAGCATTGGCATATATAAAACTGTCATGAAATTTAGAAAGAAAATAATTACTATTATCCTTAAGACTCATATTGTTATTTAACAGAATTTTTCTTTCAATCTGTAAACAAAAAAATGTATCAGTAAACATAAGTGGTGAAAAAATGTTAATGCCAACATAGCAATTACCTTTAGTATTATGATTTCTCCAGTAGCTTTTGATTTCTTCACATGCTTCAAAGCATATAGACAGAGGATTTTGGCAAATTTATTCTGTTTTAACTTCTGAGTTCTCCATGCTCTGATACTGTCATGAGGATTTAGGCATTTTTTTCAAATATTTTGGATTTTTTGATATCTTTCAGCAATATCATAAAAGTAATTATCTGATTATTTGTTAGAAGTTATTTAAAACATATTTCTTTGGTCAGTTTGTTTGGTTTTGGTTTGTTTGTTTTTTTTAAAAAAAGCAGACCAATTTGCTTTTCATTCTTCAGTTATCACTACTTCTTGAATCTCATCTGACAAGCTGGGAGGTAAATTAGAATAATTCTTTAGGAGTCATTAATGAAGACATAGTCAGAGAGCACTAAATTTTCTTCTGACTTGTATAGTGTTAGCTACATGTGCTCACTAAGCTTTTTATCTTAATGGGAAAGAAATATTGTTTTACTTATCTTCTAAAGATGGTTTAATCCTTTTCCAGCCACAACAATGCAGATTTCACAGCACCACTGATTTTTTTCCAACAAGTATCTGCAAGTAAGACTAATCGTTCTTCCAACTTCTTTCTACAATATATGACTTCCTCAAATATTTTGGTAAATGTACGAAGATGAAAATACTTACCCTGCAAGTCTTTATATTTGAATACCTTAATTTATCTGAAGATTTCTTTCATTATTTTCTTTGCAGTAGCACAGGCCTTAACTTCTTGAATAATACAGTTTTGGAGAAAAAAGTAATCTCTCCGTTAGCAGAAGAGGTCTCATTAATTCTACTACTAGCGGCAGTAATTCCTGCACTAGCAACTTGTGTACAATCTGTACATTCGAGCACTACAACTTTTTCTGCATTCTAGATGAAAATACCAAAGATTTAAAAGCTAGTAAAGCGGAGATTTGCAGATTGCCACAAGATGAAACAAAAGGTGTGGACATCTAATTAAAGAGAAAAGGTAAATGAGAAAGGCTATTAGAAATTAAAAGATACAGAAGCAGGACCAAGATTAGTGGAGACCCTGTGATATCGCTTTGACAGAGAATTTCAAGAAGAAAGAAAAAAGGTAATAGATAGGAAAGAAACAAAGAAGCTGAGACTAGCAGGATTAAGCAGTACAGGACTGTCTTTCAACACAGTGCAGAACAAAAACATCTGACTTATCAAATGGATTATCTTCCTTCAAACACAGAAAATAGCTGGAAGCCCAAGGACTGCTTATTGGGTTTTGGTTGAGTTTTATTATATTGGTCCAAATCCCTAAGCCTCAAGTGATGTGGGTTCTGCTTGTGTGAGAGATTTTTATTAGCATAGCACTGTTACAGATTTTATGTGTGCTTAACAGATTTCTAATTAATTAATTTTATCTTGGAATGAAAGCAAAATATTTTGTGATTTTCAGTGGAACAGAGTCAGATTATTTGATCCTCAAGCTTTTTTTTGATCCTTCTGGTCAGTAGCAAAAAATTGTCAAAAATCTCATTATAGAAATCTTCATAAAAATCAATGAATCACTGCAGAACAACTTAACTTTGAAAAAACACATATTTTGACAGATTACATGTTGTCAAAAGTATTTTGGCCATTTAAAATTGTCAGATTAACATTTTCTGTGGGGCTGTGAAACTCATTCCTTCCTTTACACTCTCCCTCAGAGACCACATTTCTGAACACAAATATCTACATTTTAGTTTTCTGTAAACTTAGGAGATCTGAGGTAACAGGTCTCTGTGACTAGATCCAGAAGACAAAACTACAACAAAAGTTTTGTGAAGCAAAAGTATAGCAAAAGATGAAGAAATGTTTGGAAAATTATTTCCTTTAATGAAATATTAGCCTGAAAGATTTAGTGTTTTCATCAAGTTCTAGCTCACTTCATTCAAATACATAGGAAAAAAATATAGATATCTTTGAACTTAATATATAGGAATACTTGGTCTTCTGCATAAAGCTTTTATGCAAAGAAGATGAAAATGCACAGGTATGCACAGACACACACACACACACACACACATGCACACACACACTCACACACTTACTTTTTTATATTTGTCTGTGCTTTCAATATTTTCAGCGACTTTATTTGTTTATTTTTTAAGTAAACCATGGAGGTAAAAATAATAGATTGATATCATATGAGACAGATATGGCATAAATTTGCTTGAATATTTACCAGTACCTGTGATTTAAGTGTCAGATAATGAAGCAAACACTTGTAGGGGATTTTCATGGACATCACAGTCTCCTTCAGTGTAGCCAAACACTCAGAGAATTTAGAACTTATATTATGGCACTAGTAATAGATTTCTGTGCTGAATATACTTTTCATATGATTAGAATTTCTGATTCTTATGTCTGGTATTCAAATGTTGGAAAAATATGATAACACATGGTATAGATATTTTAGTATGAATGACTATTTACAGCACATATAAACATCTGTATTAGATGGACTACTACAATATTAGCCAATGCAATATGCACACAAGCTCATACATTTTTCTACCATGTCATAATGCCAAAATGCCAGAATGCCAAAAGTACATTTAGAAATGCAGAAGGCACAGAATATACTGTTCCTTCACGCAGGCTCTCATAATTTAAAATTGAATTTACGTATGCATGCTTCTTAGCAGTAAAAATCCATAAATTAGAATTATATATGTACATACAGAAAAAAATTCTGTAGCATCATTTGCTTTGGCTTTCTCCATTAGCTTTAGAAACACTTTTTGGGTTCATTTTTCAAGAACAGGACTAAATCTTCAGCTACATAAAAAATTAAAGAGGATTAGAAAGCTACCAAAAGTGTTTGCAAAAACTCAACAGAAAATGTCAATTAATGTTCTAAGCTTTTAAGATCAATTCCTGTTTGATCTATGCAATAATCTCCCTGAAATAATTTTAGAAATGCACTAAAATCTTTATGCTATGGACATTAGGCAAATGAAGGCATACAGGTTATGTCTGTGAAAAGATAAAAGAAATAATATTATTCTCCTTGCTTATAAACAAATACATTGTTCTTCACTCCTATTAATTCTTATCACATGAAATTGCCTACAAAAATCAGTCATGTTGCATCAATATAAAGGTAAACTATGCTTATAATGAGTCATAGAAAACTCTTTCCTCCTTTTCTAAAACATAATAAAAAAAGAAATCTCCCCTTAAGATCTTCTTTATTCTTTTGAATCCTCTATTACTCAAGAGTTGTGCTTCTAGGGTAAAGAAGAAATAACCCTTTTATGTGATTGCTTACAAAAGTACTCTAGATATTAATTTTATTATAAAGCATTAATATTTAAATAAATCAAATATTTTTATAAATAATAAATAAAAATGTGCATTGGTTGTAAAGTTTTAGGATATATATAATTTATTAAAAAAAATCTACAAATTATTTTCCTCTTTTTTTTTTTTTTTTTTGTAAATTAAGGTTAATACCTCATACTTTTTTTTTAGGGGAAGAGTTAAAAATAATTTCCCTAAAGTAAATAAGAGAATCTTTCCTGTATTCCTTTAGTAAAATAGTGTAAAGTCACAGACTTGGACTGACAAATCCGAGGATTTCCTTCAATCCAATGCAGTAGTATGTTAAAGAAACAGGTGTTTCACAGAATCACAGAGTGTCAGAATGGATAAATTTTGATGGGAACACATTCAATTGGCACATTCAATCAGCTGTGCCAATTCAATTGGGCACATCTGGCCCAATCTCTCTGCTAGAGCAGGGTCATCCCAGAGCACAGAGCACAGGATTGTGCCCAGACCACTCCTGAATATCTCCAATTGTGGAGACTCCACAATCTCTTTGGGAAAACTGTTGCATAGTCCAATGTTATTCCTAATGCACACCAGGTCACTGTTGGCTTTCTTGGTCACAGGATCACACTGCTGGCTCATGGACAGCTTGGTCTCCAGCAGAACTCCCAGGATCTCCTCCACAGAGCTGCTTCCCAGCAACTGACCAGCCCCAGCCTGTCTGGTGCCTGGGCCTTTTCCCTCCCCAGGTGCAGGACCCTGCAGTTGCCTTTGCTGAATTTCAGCTGGTTTCTCTCTGCCCATCTCTCCAACCTGCCAAGGTCCCTCTGAAGGGCTGCATGGCACTCTGGGGTATTGGCCACTCCTCCCAGCTTTGTGTCATTAGTGAACTTGCTGAGGAGGTCTCTGCACCTTCATCAAGTCATTGATGAACAAGCTAAATAATAGTGAGCCCAGTAAAACTATTGTTTGTCATTAGTCTTCTTACCTAAATTTCTGTAAGATTCTTCCCCTCAGCATTGACTTTCTTAGACAAAAGTCACAAAACCTTTATCTTTAGAAGATGCATTCTAAATGCTGAAGCACTAATTGAAAGAATGCAAAGTGTCTTCAATTTTTTAATTAAAATTTATTTTCTAGAGCTACACCGAACACAATTAATAAATACCATTTAATAATATAAAATTTATACAGCCAGAATACAGAAATTATAGCTATAGCTTATCCAATTTCAGGAAAACTCTTTTTGCTACTTTTACGGATTTGGGTAGCATAAGATATTCCTGATGTCTTTGGGGCATCATTTTATATCAGGAGATATGCATTTCCAAGGGCATCCAATTTTAAAGAATTTCTCTTACTTGTCTTTCAAGGCCCATGTAGAAGTCTGTTCTATGAACACATTAGTTTGTCCAACAGAAAAAATGGCTTTGGTACATAAATTTATCTTTTTTGCAGCCATCTTTGCCTTAGGAAGCCCCAAGGCCATGCAATTCAAATAATATCTGAGAGCATCGCTTTGGTTCCTTAAGTTTCAGCTGACAAGGTGCCCTTGGTGCAAAAAAGCTTAGGGCATCAGACTAACACAGTTTTAGAAAACTGTCTTTGAGAAAACAGAAAGAAGGGATATCTTTAGGAAAACTGTGAGGCTATTGGAATTGAACTTCCATATTAAGTCAGATAATTATATTAAAGCCCTCAGTTATAGCCAAAGAAATGTGAACTTTAGGGTGTTAATCCATGCCAAATAAAACTACAAGTGAATGAACAAACAAATAAACAAGCAAACTTCCACAAAGTTGCCTTAGGGCATCAGCTTTGTTCAGGTAGCTTTTTGCTAGGATACCCCAATGGCATAAATGAATAATAAAAAGCAGTAGACAGACCATATCCCAGGTGGACCACACACACATGAAGTGAAAGATAAAGGAGCTCTGTTTTCACATAATTTTTTTTTTTTTTTTTTTTATTGTAAGTTAGGATGAATGGGAATTGAAAAAGAAAGAAGAAATGGATGTTAATAAAGAAAACTTAAAACAGAAATGAAGATGGCAGAAAGCACCGCAGAGGATGAGGATGAGAAAATAGAGGAAGAAGTTAAAATAGAGAAGGAAGGTAGGTAGGTGGTTCAGCAGGGAATGGCACGAGGAGTTATAGTATTATAACTGCATAGTATTATAACTATAGTATTATAACTGCATGTTATAGTATTATACACCACAGCAGCATTGTATTAGTGCTATATCCTGTATTACATGTATAATAACACTTTTACAGAAAAATGTCTGATATAAACAGACTAAACCTTTCAAAAGAGAAAGTAAAAATGTTTTCATCTTCAAAAGATTATACTTTTACTGAGATATAAGAGTAAGCAATTATAGATCAGCCAGAACACAAGAATTATAAACAGCATAAAATATGTAGTAAAAGTAGCTTGCATTCAGGCAGGTCATATGTAAAAGCTGAATATAGAAAATAGCATCAGAAAGTTTACCCATATTTTATGTTTGTTGATTCTTGTAGCAATCATGACAAATGTCTTTTCTGAGATTTCTGAGAGACAGATGAAGGCAGGGAAGGAAAAAAAGAAGAGGAAGAAAGTTACTATGACAAAAAAAAAAGACATTAAATCACTGTTTCTAGTCCTATCTTTAGAAT
The DNA here is from genome assembly GCA_018697195.1 of Certhia americana. Taxonomy (NCBI): domain Eukaryota; kingdom Metazoa; phylum Chordata; class Aves; order Passeriformes; family Certhiidae; genus Certhia; species Certhia americana. The sequence goes on from CM031860.1 coordinate 31,843,998, forward strand.
ACTGATAATAAACATTTTCCCTCCTTCTTGTATTAAACTAAATGATGATTATGCCATGATTCAGTTCAGTTTAAGCTATTAAATTCTCCAGTGACTGGTTGTTAATGTCTCCACAATACAAATGTTTTGCTGCTTTTATAATCCACTTCTGTATTACTAGCCAAAGTGATTTTATTTATTTAATTTTTATGAAGATATGCATGCAGAAGACACCAAGTTTTCTTGTCTAATATTTTGTCTCTGTCCTTATACAGAATGTAAGGTACACAGGCAGTAAGAATGTTTGTCCCACAGATATTTACCACCTCCAGCAATGCCATGACAGCTTGAGCAAGAAGGGCAAAGGACAGTTCTTCACACCTGGCAGGATAAAGCAAGCTAATAACAATACAGGCTGAGATAAGCACTTGTGACCTGTAAAATAAGGGATATACTACGAGTCTTAGCAATTTTAATCGTCTCCATTGAGTAAGGAAATGCTTCATAGAAAGAATGTTGTTCCAAATTAATATACTTAGAATTTTAAGGAGAAAAGCTGGTATTATCCCAAGTACCCCATTCTTGTGGCTTGCAGAATTTTTATTTAGCTACAAGCTAGTTTCTTTAAAATAGAATGGAGCCAATGTTAAGAGAGATCAAAGCAGACAGGAGGAAAGATTACATATGCATTTTTATTTGACTTTTCTGAACATGAGGAAATAGATCTTTTGAAGAGAGAACCTGAGAAAAATAGACTTCTCATATATTGACTCCATATAAGATATTGATTCCTTATTTGGTGGTATCTGAGGCAAGTTGTTATCTGAAGGACTGGATTTCTGCTAGATGTTGAAAACCTCAGACATATAGCTTTCTGAAGGAATCTCAAAGTGTTTAGAGAAGAAATACTATGGTGTCATTCTTCTCAAAAGCATTCATACAATACATGCTACATAATACTATTACAGTAAGTAAGTAAAGTAATAAGTAAATAAAGAAAGTAAATAAGAAAACAACATTCTGAATGAATTATGTGTGTTTCAGAGTGAATCTGCCATCCTTGTCATATTGCTAAAGGTTTACATTTAAAAGCATTTAGTAAGAGAATGAAGGTGAAGAAATCTATTAAAAGATCATTAGAGTATTTGTGGAGTATAAAGAGTATTTATAGGTTTGTATCATATATATTTGTATGCATATTTGTATGTATAATGCATGTAGAATATACATAAAGTAAAAGTACAAATCATAATAAATTATATCATGTTTTAAAAGTATTCATGGAATTAATGCTATATTTATAAAAATTTTACATCAGTTTCAATGCTTTGGGTGTGCATTAAATCCTGAGTATCAATATAAATGGAGAAGTTAAAAAGGAAAATTATTGGAACAGGTATGTACTTGTATGTACTTTTCACACTTATGTTTTAATATATAAAGGAACATTCAGTTGAACTTTTTAGTTGATTTCAGTCATTAACTTTTAATCGTACAAACACTTGCAGGGACCTCTACTTGTTTACTAGAGGAAAAATAGAGCCTGCTTCTATGTATCTACAGGGTAAACAAGAAAACTCTAGGTGAATTATTTAACTGTCCTTTAATACTTTTAAATCTGAAATTACTTCAAGGGTCACAAAGGAAAAAAAAATGCAAATACCATTATGTTAAAATTGTATATACAGGGAAAATCTATACTCTTTGGGGTTATTCATTATTCTTTTTTAAAGAAAATCTCTGGTGTTTAAACTCTTTAGCACAATATTCCTGCCAGACAGATAATCAATCCATCTCCTTATATGATCCTGTTACTTATTTCTCTAATTTTTGGTAAGCATGTCATCTAGAAATACGAAGTGCTATTTATGTTTTAGTGTTACCAAAACCATCCAAATTATGCTGAAGGAAAAGGGGAAAAAAATTATGAGATTAAGGCCATTAGGTGAAGCCTTTATATTCTGAACAGTGAAAGGAATTTAAATCCTGGAACCATCTGCATAAAAGTGACATCTGAGTGAGATTGAAAAAGGAAGTATTGAAAGGCTGTTAGATAAATGAGGGATTAAGACAAGGATTAAACCCTAGAAGACAGATAGCATGAAAATTCTAGTACATGGTGCAGGTCATAGCATCATAAAATATCTCAAGTTGGAAAGGAGCCAGCAGAGACCAACTCCCTGTTCCTAACAGGAATACTTCAAACTAAACTGTATGAGTAAGAACATGATGCAGATGCTCCTTGAATCCTGACAGGCTTGGTTCTTCCTCCACTTCACTAGCTAGCCTGTTCCAGTGACTGAAACCTGTTCTCCAACCTGAACTTTCCCTGATGAAGCTTCATTCCATTTTCTTGTATCCTATTGTTGGTCACCAGAGAGAAGGTACCAGCAGAACCCTCTCCACTGTCACCTTTCACTGCTGTAGCCTATGATGAGGCTACCCCTCAGCTTTCTCAGAGCACCCCTCAAATTTGTCATTTAATGGAAAGAATTGGTGACAACAGCTGGTTCAGAATCACAACATGGTATAATTGGACAGCCAAGGACTGATAACAGGACAGAAAGGGTCACAACACTAAGGATGTAATATTACATCTTGTTTCAAATGCTGTGTACAAAAAATTGTGAAAGGCTGTGTTCAGTCAACAAGATAAGCAGTGACACCAGCAACAGTGGTGGCAACTCTGTTAAGTTCTGGGGCAAAACACAAGACAGGGGTTTCCCAGAGTCACAGAAACCTAGAACAGCAGAGATCTGGAAAGCCCCAACAGTTCTCTAAGTGAGGCTGACATCATGAGGATGCTGACAGAGTAACTGCAGGAGATGGAGATGGCTCTAGGGAGCATGAGTTATCAGGAGCATAGCAAATGGGGCAGGCAAACAGGACGGGGTGTGTTAGAAGTACAGGACGTGGCAATTAGCGAGGCAGTCTGTATAGGATGGCACAGCCACCATCCTGACTCCTGGGTCAAGCTCACCTGGCAGTTTTTGCCTGCTCAGCTAGAACAGACCCAGCAATTGTTTCCACACAGTCAAAATCCATAACTAGAAGAAGCATGGAGAACCAGATAGAGCTCCGTTAGAAACATGCAGCTGCCCTGCTCTCTGGCTGTAGGGAGTATTTCAGCCTGAAATTAGTATCAGAGGGCAGCAGAGGTGACACCTATGTGCGGTGTGACCAGGTGGGTGATCTGCTCAGCCTGGCGGCAGAGCTTGAAGTGGAGAGCCTGAGAATTGTGAGAGACTGGTGAAATCACACTCTTCTATCCCTGAAAAATGCAGTAGATGGAAGCTTTGCAAGAGTCAGTGGAATTCTGACCCTCTTGTAATCAGGCAGAAGGAGAGGACCTAAAACACAGGGGGAAATGAAAACAGGTCCCTGCTTGGAGCAGCAGGAGAAATTCATTCTGGCCTCCAGTACCTTTGCAGATGCCCTTACAGAATAAAAGGTACGAGGCTCTGGAACTTGATAGCGAAGATGCAGCTCTGTCCTGGGGGTTTCCTAGAGGAAGTCAGTCAATCTCAGAAAATGATTTTTTTTGTATTTAATAACATATTAAGGCATAACATACAATTTTATAATATTTTTTTTTCTTCTGTTTATCTTGGCTTGAACCCAGATGTTCTATTTTCTCAATCACTACTTCTGTCCACTAATTATGCTTTGCAAAAGCAGGACTCGTTTAGGAATAACTTGGGCTTCAAATATGGATGGTCTCTATTAAGTAGTTTTATGGTTCCTAAAACCATAAAGTAGTAGCAGGGACATAACTTTTGCAGTCAGTAAATGTAGATGTCCCCAAACAGTCATTATAGACACCACTGGTTTATTCGATGGAGATAGCTCATTATTTGTGGCTGAAGTATATGACCAAACACTCTTAATGTTATTTGAGAGTTTATTGTGAAAGTATTCAAATGCTGTGAACCATATTTCTCCCTATAGATAAAGATTATTTTCTTAGAAGAACACAGCAGCTTTTTGTTTTTGACATATACAAAACAAGACAAAACAAAAATTGGGAATCTGTTATAGATGTTGTATTTTGTAATATAATGTTGCTTTGATTTTGGTAAAAATTTGTGAGGGGATGGGTTAAAACAGTTATGAGAAAAAATGCTAAGAATAGCATGAAAAGTTTTTACATTTTTTGCCATATTTCAGTGATATTGAATTTGAGTACTAAAAATGGATACAATCTGATTACTTATAGGCAAAAACATGTAAATGCAATCCAGGCAATGTTTATGCATGTGCTTACTCAGGCCAGTGAGACAATTTATGAATTGCAGCCAATAGGTCTATTTTTAAAAGCAGTTAGTAGCTGGCATTGTGCTCACTATTCAAAGGGTAATGGATTATTCATGTAAACAAACACATAATCTACTAATAAATGATGGCAGGATGGGTCTTGAGACCATTTGCAGGATTCATGTTGTCTGTTACTAAATTGTCTCTCCAAGTAAAATGAAGTTTCAATAAGAAATGAGTTGCATAGGTATACAGTAATCAATGGGGTTTTTAGCTTATCATTTTACATTGCATTAGCCTCTGTGGAAGCCTGGGCTTCATTTACAAGAAGTGCCTAAGGTATTTTTTAAACTAAAAATATGGCTTTCTTCAAATGCTATCAGCAATATAAAGTTGAGCAAAAGCTAAAAATGTTAACATCATTGTCAATAAATTCACTTTGTGTCCTTACAATTTTTTACATATACTATAATGAAAGGAGCAACTCATCATCAGACTATCAAAAACTCATGTAAACTAATGGGAGATGGGTGCAATTTGAAAGAATAGAGATATTTTTACTGATTAGTATCATTTCCACAAACAACTGGTTAACAAGAAAACCAAACAGTGTTCATATTTATGTTGTTTAGATATTAGTAATTCTGTAGTTATAGCTATGATGGTCAGAATGTCCTTAAATGAGAGAAGGTGTATACAGAAATGTTAACCAGCTTTTGTCAGACCAGTTGAGAAAGTCTGAAAAAAATAAAAGATTTGGTGGGCTTTTTTGAAAGATTTTCTTCATACCTCTAAGCCAAAACCTCTGAAAAACAAAAAAAAAATTTTTGCTGGAGTTTAAATATTAAATTAGATATTAATTTGTCTTTCAATCCACACTTTATTCATTTGTTTCTTTATAGCTGGTAAATCTCATTTATTTGTGCCTGGAAATGTAAATCCAGCTGCATGTTCCATCATCATACAGCAAGGTGTCAACTGGATCCAAGAAGAACTTTGGAATCCTGACAAACCACTTTGCATTCTTTCAATCAAAAATGTACAGAAAAGAATATCTAGTTATGATTAAAAAAAAGAGAGGAAAAAATGATTCAGAAAGTTTGAAGTTTATTTCCAAGAAGAGGGGGAGAAAAGTAGAAGTATTCTAATAGTTCTTTTTAAATTATTTTTATTCTCCATGAAAAAGCACCTGCTGTCAGCTAGATTGTTAGTGGAAGAAAATATGTGCCTCTCAGAAAAGTGTGTGCAGCGATGCAAGTTCCTTTCTACCACCAAAATTAATATCCACCTGAGACCTATCATTCAAAAGCAGAAGCCTGTAGAATGTACACAACTGCAGGTTTATCCCCTGCAATTCATTAAAATATCTTCTAGAAGTAGAGATTCTTTGTTTTTATTCAGAATACAATGAGTATATACAAAACTCTAAAGAGCAGAATTAAGAGACTCGTGGCTCTAGGTCCTAAATTCAGAAGCAGTTTAATCCTTATTTAATAAAGTGAAGCACATTCCTACATTTTGCCTTGTCCTACTCTGTGTTTATGAGAACTGTCTGAAATACCGATATTGAAGAAGATAAACAGCATTACAAAGTCATGCCATAAATCAATCAGAAAAATTGAGAGGTCTAAAGCACAGAAAACCATCAAAAGAGTGAAGCTGTTAAGGATGCATTCAGTTCACTAACTGAACTCCCAAACACAAGAATCCTGTCTTACCAAGAAGTTTCCAGGTGTATTGCTGCAATCAGAGATGCAGCCTAAAGGCACAGGGGCTGCTGGTGATGCCTAATCAAAGAGAGGAGCAGGTGCTGTGCTAGAATCCCCCTCAGGCTCTAGAGAACACTGCTAGAAATCTTTGCAGCCATAGTGTACCACAGGGAGGAATTCATTGCTAGTGTCTGTTTTGGGTAAGAAAGAGAGGCTAATTGTATTTGTTATGTCAAGACATGGTGTTAGCAAAATGAAAGCCATATGAGGATATATTTTAGGATGTGAGTTTATTCATGCCTTTATACCTGAATTATCCCTTTCTAATGCAGCTCCAGACTTAGTTCCACATATTCAGTTTTGAATGTTGCTCATCAAGATCTTGTGGAAAGCCAATAGATGTATATAACAGAATTTCTCATGATGAAGCATAATTTCCTAACATCTTCTATGATACATCCACAAGATAAATTGCATACATGTAAATACACATCTGGGGTTCATAAAAGCTTTAGGAATGCATTCCACAAAAACGTTGCTTTCAAAAGTATCATTATGTTTCCTCTCACTTTAAATTCAAATAATTTCTGATGAAAGGTGTTTGTAATTAACAAAAATGGATTGGGAACTAAATGAAAACTAACTTTATGTGAGCCAAGGGAACAACAGTAGAAGTAAAAAGCTAGCAGCAGTAGCAGATATATATCACAGCACCCACAAAACCTGCTTTAGTTTTCTAAAAATACATAACAGTGCACTGATGTTTATAAAATATGTTTGAAAGCACAATGCCAGCACCAGCATTACAGAAATGTACAAAGTTGCATGCTAAAAGCTGTGGTTAAGACCATAAAAATACAAATCAGGGCATACTCAGCAGCAACATTGTATTTCAGATCTTGTTCAAATCAGCACGAACATTACACAAATTCATATCAAGGTATGTTCAGAGTAATATCTTGGACTCTTACTGTTGCAGCTAGCCCTTTTCTTTTATACCTCCTGCCTTTCTTCATAATATTTTGTAATGTGTAAAATTCATAGTTCTCATAAAACAGAAACTGCTTTTTCTAATTTACATGTAAAACCAGCTTATGCTATGGTGAAATCCAGATTACAACAGATGTTCATATAAGCAAACACAGAAAACATGTGTGAAATCCATATGAAAAAACTGTGTTTACACAAACTCTACCTACCTTGAAAATGTGTATATTTAATCTGCTTCTTAATAAGAACTTCACTGAACAATTTACTATCAAGTAGCAAGGCTTCAAAATAAATGCTGTTCTTGCTACTTCAGCTTCATGGGAAAGCATATATACATGAAAATATTGGCTAAACAGAGATTTCTTTTTTTTTTTTCAGGGCTTGTGATGTTGATACCTTAGTATACTAGCATTTCTGTGACCTCAAGAGGATCTTCAGTAACTTTATCCATATGTGATTTAATACTTGAGTTTCTCTGTTCTATTAATCACTTTCAGTTTATGCAGAGCTGTTGAAGAAATAGTGGATCTTGTATTGAAATATTCTTATCTCTAGAAAGAACTAGGTTTGTTGCTACATATGATTTGTCATAGGGATAATACAGCTAGCATGTTGTTATTGAAGGAAAACAGGTGGATCCAAACCCTTTCTTAATAATAGAATTTGTACAATAGGAATTTGGCTAGGGAGAAACCTCACATAAACAGTATCTCACATAAAGAAATTATGTTCTGCAATTAGATTGGCTGCTGCATTTTAAAAGCACAGTTTAGGAGAAAACTATGTGTCCAGTTCCATGCCTTTTTGTCACACACAGTTACAAGTCTTAATAGAGCTGCACCACCTATCTAACTGTTGCTGCATGCAGACCCAAATAATTATCAGCCAGGGCAATCAGGCTGTTGTCTCAGCTCCTGGTAGAGACTTCTCAGAAACACTACAGAAATGTGAAATACACGTGAGGAACTGGGTTAAAGTTCACTTGAAAGTACATTGCTTCAAAGAGTATTTTTGGAGACATGTAACTGGATTCTGCAATCCTTCTATTGCTTGCATATAGAAGGATATTTCAAAGGAAGAAAATTATTTTAGGAGGCCTGATGCTTTGGGCTGTATATAGACAAGAAAATTTCCAAACCAATATTTGTTTCACCTGAAGTAAGCCAGTCAGTATTACTGCAGATTCCTACATCCCATATCTCAGGGTGCAGCAATTTTATTTTAAAGATTTAAAGTGTTTATTTCATAGTAATAACTGACTGCTAGTGCTGGATTTTAGAGCAATTAGTCTTTAGAAGATCACAGTCTCTTCCTGACTTTTCTGAGGACAACTTCTTGGCAGGCTGAAGTGCTATGAGAAGTTGATAAAATTTTGGAACAACACTAAAAGCATGGTCCTTATTCTTACGTGTCCTCCCTCAAGATGAGAAAAATAGTTTTCTTTTGCTTTTCTTTTTTTTTTTTCTTTTCTGTCTCTTCTAGGCAATTTGAATACCAGATGACAGGATATTTTCTAACACTAAATTACGTTGTCAAGTTTTTTCCTGGGGAAACCCTCATCAGGTGGGTGCCCTTGTCAAAAGACATTTATGTCTATTCAATAGCAGACTCTCGAAAGCCCGCAGCTCGATGTATGCAAAAGATAGAGATATAGAATGAATCGAATAAATAGCATAGATAGATAAATCATAGAATAGAATAGAATAGAAGAGAATGAATAGATAGAATAGAATAGAATAGAATAGAATAGAATAGAATAGAATAGAATAGAATAGGAAAACTGCTAGACTTGCCAAATTCTTGCTTAGTAATCTATAGGTATCAGAGACAGAATAAAAACAAAAAAGAAAAGCAGCATTAAATGGTACATAAGAGCAAAAGTCAAGATATGTGGCAGGGTTGAATAGGACCTGCAAATAAAAAAAAAAGCATTTCCAACTGTTAATGCCATACAAATTTTTTATTCCATTCAGAAGAAAACCTGCGTTTTATATTACTTGCATGGGTGGTCACTCTACTTGACGGACATATACCATTTTTTTTTTCAGTGGAAGAAAAGGAAATGGAAATAATAATTTAAAAAACCCTCAAAACTACCAGGAGAATAATTGATTCCAAGTTTAAAAAAAAAAAAAAGAAAACAAACAAACCAAAACAAAACAAAACAAAAACAAAACAAAGCAAAACAAAACAATAAAAAAGCCCCCAAAACACTCTGCCTTTAATGCTGTCTGATGTCTAATAAATCATAGATCAAAATCCCTCCTATAAAATATTGAAGCAAGCCTTATACTCCTGAAGTATAGATTGGCACTTTAATGATTTGCACAAATTAAAGACCATTTGAATACAAAATAAATTCAAAATGCTGTACTGGTGTCTGATTTCACTTCAATTTTATAGTCATCTGCTTGTGACAACTCCAATCATAATTTTTCTGAAAAAAAAAGATGAACATTCATAAAGAGTGTTTTTAAATATGCAAACCATAGGAATTTTCACTTTTACAGAATTCTTTGTTTTACTCCCTTATAGACCTCCACATATAAGCCAGATATATATTTTGGTCAGTAGCTCATATGTCTAACCTTCTTCAGCATAAAAATCACCTCTAATCTTCCACAGAATATTCTACATTTTCTGGAATAATTTGCTACTGTTTTCAGGCAGCAAGATTGCCCTTTTATTTTGCAGATATTACTTTCTTAACAGAGTTTCTTCTCCCATTTGTTAAAAAATATCATGCCTTATTTTTTGCAATAAAAAATGTACAGACTTATGCAGGTCAAACATATCAAACAGATAATGAATTACTGTCAGGATTGGCTTGCCAATGATAAGAATTTGAACTAAGGTTGTGAGAAAATTTCCTGGAGGCCTTAATTGTGTACTTGAATAGAAAGCAAAGAATTTTTTTTAATAGGTGACATCTACAAAACACTTGTCCTCTGCTCTCCTTGGCCTCAGAAGTTACTCATGCTTTTAAATTTTTTGTTCTCTTGGTTAAAGACAAAATCCATCAAAACAATTAAACTACAATCAGGCTTCAAACTAAACCAAATGTTCATTTTTCCTCATTATATAAAAGAAGTTTCAGGCCATTAAGTACCAAGCCTTTGTACTTAGACATATTTTTACACTTTTATGAGAACAACTGTTTTATATATATGTGAAACTGTTCAAAAATCCTGTGAAATACAATGCACTTCATACTTTCTTTCACTTAAAATAGTTTGACCACCATATTCAAACTGTTTGGGGCAATGGTCCCAGGGGCAGATTTTTTGTTATTTAAATTGATGAATTTTATTCTACACAGGAAGATTTTTCCCATAAAAGAAAACCTCTAATTGCATTTAATACAAAAGAATGAAGGAATAACATGCTTTAATTTAATTTTGAGCCCCAAAGCAAAAAAAAAAAAAAAAAAAAAAAAACCAAAAAAAACTTTATAAATTCTGCAACGATATTATGTCAAAATTAGCATTTTTCAACTGTCACAGTACTTTTCTTACAATAGATTTTTCAAGTTTAGTCTTAAATCAAGAAATCCTGTGTTCACAATATTTGATTTTAGGATAGTGTCAATATCTTCATTATTTATTTATTCTCAGGTAAGGTATAAACAATTTCATCCATAACATACTTGTAATGAGATTTCTGTCATGGGATAAATTTTGGGCAATGTTCCCTGCTTGGATAAATTGTTCCAGTGCCATCAGACAGTCTGTTCTATAAAGTTATGATAATACCAGAGAGAATACATTTTGCATCCTGGCAGGCAGATTTTCATCAGAATTTTCTAAGAGTGAGCTACATGAAGCAGGACTTGCTAGAAAGAGCCATTGTGAGTTGCCAAGACATTAAAGAATATGCATTGGCAAAGAGAACAGTGTAATCCTGGAATTATCCATCAAGCACTGGTGCATTCATAGCTTCATCTGAATCTGTGTGTAACTTGCAAGGTAAGTCTGGCAAGTTCAAAGAATTACTGGCTTTCCCACAGGGACATCTCTCCCTCTGAAACACCATTTTCCTCCTGCTGTCCTCTTTGAAGAGCAATATTCATGATCAGTACTTGAACTGTGGCCATTTTTAGAACAGTTATGTGTTGATTAGTCCATTCTTTTACCACTGTTTTTCTCCTTTTTGTGTCAGATATAAGCAATTCTGTCCTTAAGTCTACGGTAGAGACTGGCAGATGTTGACAGCTACTGCTTGTAAGTATTTGCTCCAAAGATGCTGGATGTTTGTACACTAGCTCTTGTGTTTTGGAGTCAGGAATTTCTCTGAGTAAGAAAATGTCACAAAAGATTCTTTTCCCTAAAGATGTTTCTGCATATCCAATTTTCTTTTTTTGCCTTTTTTTAAAGGTATTTTAAAAATTTTGTCTGCTCATGTCTGCTGTATTCAACAGATAAGGGGAAAGACCTCATCATGGTTCCAGAGCTTATAATTCCCAGGGCTGTACTAATGCTTTCCCCCTTTATATTGCTGATAAGATTTCTTATTGCTAACACCGACACGACCAGTAAAGCTAGACTTCATATCTTAGATGACCATTGCTGTTCCTCATGCAGTCGGATTCCAAATTATTTCTCTTTCCAGAACAATTTGTACGTGCTCACAGACAAGAAATAAATGAGGATGATCTGACATGAAAGAAACACTTGTTAATTTCAAGAGCTTTTTGCTTTTTTACTGCCCCCACATCATTTAGTGGTATCTGACCCACCCTAGAACAGCTATGGCAGTATGCGTGAGTGTGCCACTATATCAGCTAATGGCATTCTAGGTATTTCCGGGGAAGGATTAATATGGATTTTTAGAGCTGCCATGATTTTAATGTCTTACACATGATATGACTTGGAAGTGCTTCTGATGAGGAAAGTAGGTAAATGTAGGAATTACAAAGAGCTCTAAATACACTTAAGACAGTTTCAGGCCCTGGCGCTATTCCTTTACCTACAACAATCCTTGGTACTGTGGTAGTAAGATGCTTTACAGTCTTTAGCTCCACAAAAAACTTTTCTGTGGCAAGATGGCAAGCAACTGTGGCAAGATGAGAGTTTAAGGATTGAAGACACCAAGGACAAAGTTATTTGGAGCCAAATAAACTGATGGACTAAGGTACCTCATATAATATTGGAATGCAATTAATGCAGAAAACCTCAAAGCTCATTCAGCTGCCATCCCACTGTAAGGATTTAATGTCCAAAGACATTCCTATGTTACACCTTTGGGTGTTTAATGTCCTACAGTAGTACCTTATGAAAAATGTTGAAATATCTAAAGCTTCACCTAATTGAACAGTTGAATATGGAGCATGTCGAAATTTCACTCGCATTCACAATTTGGGTGTCTGTGCAAAAGAAGGAGCCTGTTCCACCTGGTATCCTCAGAGCATGTCTGACCTGAGAGAACTGTCAGATAAAAAGATCCATTCTTCTTAAAATATAGCTGCTGAAGGAAAGTACAATGGAGGTTGTAATGTCCCACTCATTCTATTGAGGCAAGAATAAAACAGCCTGACAGGATGTGAAGAGTCAGGATCAGCTCCCCTCACCACCTGTCGTCCCCACTTGAAAGGAATGGGAGCCATACCACCCACCTTTCAAATGAGGGCTCTTCTAAGGCATGTGAGGCAAGGAACATCTCAAGATCTTCACACTGAAGAGTTTCTGCTTTGCATGGAATATTTGAAAACTCGTGTAGAATTAGAAGATGTCATAAGAATCAGTCTTATCACCTGGGAAGAGCACCCTTGTTCCAGTTCTATTTCTATAACGATTGTGCAGTTCAGTTCCAGGGATATATGAGACTCTTAAAGAGCAAAATGGAACTCAGAAATTCTGCTCTCAAGTCACTGTCTTTTTTGCTAAATAACATTAGAGAAGTGTACTGAAGCCTGGTTCCCTTATCTTAGGTAGCCATAGTACAATTAAAAAGGTGGGGACAAGATAGTTCTGTCAGCTTTCCTGGCAAAAACATTTGTGTTTTGAAAAAAGAAAAGAGACTCTGGAGAGGGGCTAGACCTTTTTTCAATATTTTCCTACCAGCTTTTCTAGGTTAGTGCCTAAGCACTAAGTGCTTTTGCTGCTGGTGTTCCTAACACCTCAGAGTCCCTCTATCTCAGGGGAGTTCCATCATCCAAAGTGGCAAGCAAAGCTGCAGGAAGGAAGCGTTCAAAAGAGAGCAAGTTCATTATGAATACCTTTTTTAAAGTCTTTTATGCCAGTACAATTACAAAGTATGTTAACATGGTTTCACTATAACAATATAACAGAAGTTTCCATCCAGTTTTCACGTGTTTTGCATGAAAGTGGTCTGATGAGACTGATCTGAAAATTATGAACTTCTAGTGTCCATGTAATAATCACAGTTTTTATCATCCTATATATGGTCTTGTTGCATGTTATTCTGTCATATATCTTAAAAGAACTGGAAAGCAGACTTGTTTTTCTGGCATTTTAAGCTACATTTTCCATGATATTAAACATTGTGTTATATCACAGAAAAAATGTTTTTACAAAGCAATCTATCATCAATTTCTTATTCGGGCTAAGTAGCATTAGTTCATAAGAAAAGGAGGTGCCTGAGCAAGAAAAACTCTAAAACTCTTTCCTGTGTTATTTTTATTTAAAAAAGAAGTCTAAAACATTAAAAACAAACAAACAACAAAAAACCCACAAAAAAAAAAGAAGAAAGTAAGCTATATAGCATAATCATAATCGTTCAAGAAAATATTAGAGGATTAATATTGCACTGGTAATGCCCAAAAGTTTTCAGAACCTAGAATCCAAAAGGTATTGAATTATTGCTGGAAAATAAAGCCTTGACAAATAAAAGTCACTGTAATAACCCAGGGTGATGGAAAACTTTTTTTCCAAAAAAATTAGATGTTTGGGCTCATTCAGTGTCCTGAAGATGGATTAGTGAACAATTATATGAGAAAAAAATTACTACCTTCCTGTCTTATAACTTGATGAGCAGACATGAAACCAATCAAGGTCTGACACCAGATCACCTTGGCAGAGAAATTTGCTCAGTGTTTCTTAGAGATGTTTTTACAGTGCAGTGGGGAACCAGCTGTACAGAATACAGTAATTTTGCTCAATTCTTAAGTGAACATGAACTCCAACACTGCTTAAAGACTACTGACACTAAAATGGCTGAATGAAAAATGTTATTGAATGTCTCTGATCTCTAAACTTTGACCTTACAGTAATTATATTTTCAGTTTCTGAGACATAAACATCTTTTTTATATGTCTTTTTATTTGATCCCCATACCGATGCTTTCATATCTGACTATTCAGCATTGTATTTGTACTTTTTCCTGCTGATAACACAGTAGCTGCTGGATTGCAATGAAACTGCAAGATGCTCCAGTCAGAGCCTTGCTAATGCTGACAATTGATTTAGCATTGTAAGCTACCTCAACAGTGCTGGGTTGGTTTTTGTTCAGAGATTTCAGTAGGGAGTTATTTTAAGGGATATATTTCCTTTGTTGGGGCAAAAAAGCACAGTTTGTCTTAATTATCCCTGACGTTTCAAACCTCATACCAGGCACTTCCTCCAGGGACAGAAACAAACCAGTCTTCTCCAGAAACCAAGTGTGAAATGAATAAATAGGTCTCTGGTTTCTTAATGGCATAGTGCGGTTACTATTTTTACTGTCTAGATTTTTTCTTTTTATCTCTGAGGAAATTCAGGGTATTGATAGGTGAAATATTGTGGACAATTAAGAAAGAAAAAAAGCTGATCTAAAAAAGCAATATTTGGTAGGCACTTGGTTGGCTGGTATATTCAATCTGAGAGCTAAGTTTTTCTCAAAGGAAAGAGCAGGAGCAGAGCAGCTATGTATCACAAACAGGCTGCTGCTGTTTTCATCTGCAGTCTGCTGAAGATGATGGTAATTAGAAGCTTCTCTGCATCATTTTTTTACTTTTTTCAGTGTAGATTTTAGGGCAATTTTTGTTTATATTTCATGTAAACTTTTAATGAAATGTCTGGTTGGGGACCTACTATTGTCACATCCATCTGCAAATTCACAAAATCTTGCAAAGAATCTTCATGAGGCTAAGTGTAATGATTCCAGTGAAGGAGATAATAATGGGAAAATATTTTTTTCTTTGTTTAATGCTGGTAGATCAATAGATAAATTGGAAAGCTCCTTTTCTGAGCTGGAGGTAACTATTAGGCCTTGATTAGAAAGGTCTTAGGGCTCTTTCATCTGGTTAAGAAATCCTGTGTTTCATGACAGGTACTAAACTTCAGTGAAACACAATGATCTAGGAGAGAAAAAAAAAGAAAAACACAGGTGTGTCTGTATTTTTAGGCTATTTTTATATGTTTGTGAAGGTGATGCTCTATCAAAAGGAAGTCTGTATTGCTGCTGCTTGCTGTGATTATTTAAATGAAGGCAGATCTAAATTGAAACATTGGTGCACGGGCATTTGTAGCCAAATTCTCAAGGCTATTCTTAACCAGATTCAAGGGCACTTCTCAAGGGCATTTCTAGTCAGATTCTGTGGGGGACCAGTTCCAGGGCATAGAAGACAGTCTGGTGTCTTTGTTTTACTTAGAGTCTCATGCTTGGGGCATCCATGTGAATGCAATGCTTGCTTGTGAATAATCAGAAAAGTTCTGTGTTTTAGTTATTCATTAAATCTATTTTATAGCACTTCATCACCACAAAACAAACTTCAGACAGTGGCCGGCTGAAGATTCAAGATTTTTGGTTCTCACAAAATTGTCAGGGGAAAACTCAGAAATGTGGACTGGATGAGTGAACAGTGAGATGGGTTGAAAATTGGTTGAATCCCAGAGGCTAATAATCAGTAACACAGGTTTTAGTTGAAGGCCTGTTACTGATGATGATGTCCTCCAAGGTTCAATGCTGGGTCCAGTATCTAGCTTAAACTTAGAAGAAGAGGCAGAGGCCTCCTCAGCACGTTGATGGCACAAAGCTGGGAGGAGTTGCCAATACCCCAGAGGGCTGTGCAGCCCTTCAGAGGGACCTTGACAGGTTGGAGAGGTGGGCAGGGAAGAACCTACTAAAGACAGTTGCAGAGTCCTTCACCTGGGGGCAAATAAGCCCAGGCACCAGCACAGGTTAGACTTGAGCTTCTGGAAAGCAGCTTTGCAGAGAGCAGTCTGGGGGTCCTGGTCGTCACCATGAGTCAGAAGAGTATCCTTGGGGCCAAGAAGGTCAATGACTTCCTAGGGTGCATTAAGAAGAGCATTCCAGCAGGATGAGACAGGTGATCCTACCTTTCTACTCAGCCCTAGTGAAGGCTCATCTGGAGTGTATGTCCAGGTCTGGACTGTTCAGTACAAGAGGGATATGGAGAACCTGGATCAGGTCCAGCAGAAGGCAAAGCAGATGATTTGGGGACTAGACTGTCTCATTGAGAAAGGCTGAGTTGAGGCTGTTCAGCTTTGAGAAGAGACAACTGAGAGGGAACCTCATCAATGTGTGTCAGTATCTGAAGGCAGGGTGCCAAGGGGATGGAGCCTGGCTCTGCTTAGTGGTGCTGAGCAATAGGACAAGAGGCAATAGGAAGAACACAGGAAGAACTGGCTGAACATGAGGAAGAGCTTCTCTATTGTGTAAGCAACTGAGCAGTGGAACATATTGTCTAGAGAGGTTTTGGAGTCTCCCTCTGTGGAGATATTCCAGAGCCATCCTGTGCAATGTGGTTTAGGATGTCCCTGCTTGAGCAGGGAGGTTGGATCAGATGATTCACTGTGGTCCCTTCCAACCTTACTCTGTCTGGGACTCTGTGATTCTGATTCTGCAGTGTTTGTGGATTATTTTTATAAAAAGACAGTCTTTGAGTACAGACAGCTGAAACAAGCAGCTCTGCCAAGACTTAATTCCATTTTATGACAAAGCATGTGGCACAATCTGCCAAATGATATTGGTGAGGGCAGAGTGCTGCTATTGTTGTGGATCTGTATTTGTTGAAAAATCTGGACCATTCTCTACTGAGACCAAACCCTAAGTTAATGCTGACAAGGGAAAAAAACAACTATGGAAGAGAGTGATTTCATGGATTTCAATGTTTCTACTGCCATGATAATTAAATTCAGTTAGTTCCTTCTATATCCTCAGTTTGCTAATGTTAGTGCTTAATGAGGGTATAAAATTTGCTAGAAAAGGTTTGCAAGAGAAAGTAGGGAAGCATCATGCAGAAAATCCATACCTTGCTCTGAGCCTTTCTATTACACTGAAATACATACACATATCCTGAGAGGATTGTATGCAAACTTTGTACCCAAACTCAAGCGTGCATGTCTGAATTCTAAAGTTACAGCAGTATTCAAGCACTTCTAACCCCACATAATAGAAAAGAATACCAGATGCATTTGGTGTGAAATGAATAAAATGCAAAACAGCTTTGAAAGGTCCTTGCCTGAAGACAGAATTCTAAGAATGAGTATTCATTTGCTATGGGGATACGTATGAGCTGAAGTTCTCTAAATATTGGATATTTTCAGGGTCATTAAAAACAATGTTATCTTTTTTTGTTAATATTACCAGTAGTATAAGACTTGCAAAAAGACAGATGAGATTTTAAGGACTGTAGCATCGCTTTACTTAGTGTTTAATATGCATTATTTTATAAGCCTTAATTTATAAACATATAGTTGGATAGAGTTCTGTCATTATATCTTATCACCATGATCATCTTTTCTGTCCTCTTGGTATAGAAATTTTGTGCTTATAATTTTTTTTTTTCCAAAATTATTGAAAATTTGGCTTCAATAAAACTCAGTTGAATGTACCAATTTTTGTTTTGCTAATTTAATAATTATTTTTATTCCCATATGGTACTAGGCATACAGTAGAACTTAAAATTACTTCAGGGGTCGGTCACGAGTTAAAATTTAGTCCAATGATGAATGTTTTAAAAATATGACCACAACTTCTATGAAAATACTGTCTACTAAAGTTAGACAACCATACTTTAAAGATAGTGTTCTCAATTGCACAAAGTTACATTACTCAACATCCTATATTAATATCAAAGTCTATAAAAATACTACAAAATTATGATGTTGTTATGTGCCAAGAGATTATTAAAGGATATTAAAAATTCTATAAAATATAAAAAATACTGATTATCTGCTCAATGGCTAAAATAGTGGGAAAATTACTTTGCTTCCATTCATAGTGAGGTAAATGAAAATTTTTCTTTGTTGTTTTGACCTTACCCATTTCAGAAAATAGAGTAGAAAAATGGAAATAGAAAATTAATTTCAAATGACAAAATAACACCATGGTGAATTCTGGAATCTTAAGTGCTATGGATCAGAAAGCAAACATTAACCTTAAATTATATTAGCTAAAATTATTTTAGATAAAAAAATACATTCAACTCTTTACTTAATAGTGAGGCCTAAGATGCTAAGAGAAAATCACTGAGAAGTCTTGTTTCTTTCACCTCCTTCTTTTTGTAAATGACCTCTGGTGCCAAAAAAATCCTGCTACATTTCTTTGTCATAAATTATGGCATCTTAGTTTATATATACATATATGTATATTTATATGTACATGTATGTATGTTTATATGTATATATGTGTATATAAAATCTTTATAAAATTAAAAATTTTTCACAATCAGATCTCTTTGACTGGTTTTAAGAATATGATTTCATTTTTTTCCAGAATCACTGAATTACAGAATAAGCTGAATTGGAAGGGATACACAAGGATGGTGTAGTCTAACATCTGGCCCTGCACATGACCATTTCCAAGAGTGACATCATGTGCCTGAGAGCATTGTCCAAAACTCAATGAACTCTGTCAGGCTGATGCTGTGACCACTTCCTTGGGGAGCCTGTTCTAGTGCCAACCACCCTCTGGGTGAAAAACCTTTTTCTAATACCCAACCACAACTTCCCCTGACACAGCTTCAGGCCATTCCCTTGGGTCCTGCCACTGGTCACCGCAGAGAAGAGATCAGTGCCTGCCCCTCCACCGCACAAGGAAGTTGTAACTGCATTGAGGTCTTCAGTCTCCTCCAGGCTGAACAGACCAATAAAACACTACATAAGCATTGCACTGTACAGTGCTTGAATTATTCTGAATCTTCTAGATATATTGAAGGTTTTAAGACTAAAATTTTTCCTGCAAAATACTTTCCTCATAAGAGGCAACAAATATGTATATTTAGAGCGGTCACTAAACCTACACCCTGTCTAGGCACTATCTCTGTTAACTCTGTTCTTGTACCTGTTTGATTTTAGGAAACACACCATAGTGTTCTTGTTGATTTCTTGCTTATCATTATTTACGAAGCTACAATACACAAAAAGTTACAACTGAAAGGCAGATTAATAATTCATACCTCTATTATAAAAATCTGTAAATTGCATTCCAAGCAATGAGCTGCATCTGTTATCTAAAAATAAGAAGACAGGCACAGCATGGTAACAATTTAGAATATAGAGTATTGCACGGCAGGAAAGTTCCCATTGAGATGACTTTGGCTTAGAGGAAAGTCCTAGCTGTCTACCTTCTTTGATTGAACAGTCTCATTTTTTAAAGTAAACACTACTGTATATTCTGTGAATATTGCCTGTCTCAAAGAATGTCAATAATTCTTTCTGACAAAGCCAAACTGAAAAGAAGAGGTTAGGTTGAGGGTATAGCACCTATTGTCTAACAAAAATTAAGGGAAATTTCTTCAGGAAGCTGTCTGTTTCTGATATATAAGAAATATTGCCTAGAGACTAGAGTTATTTGTAATGTATTCTGTGCTGGAAAAATTAATAATTTGTATCAACTTCAGTTAGAGAAATGTATTAGTTGACTTCAACATTCAAGGTTCTGAAGCTATTACAAAACAATCTCAATTCTGTCTGCAGTGTGAATGAAGAGGAACAATATATCACCTTAACAACTGATGAAATCAAAAGGAATTTTACCAAATTTCATTTAGATCTTTGCCACAGGAATATAGTGGCAATCTCCCAACCAGTCTACCCTGCTCCTAAAAAGGTCAACGTCTCATGGCATTTTATACACAGGCCTATAGGTGTCATCCTAGGAAGAAACTAATGACATTTTGTCCGTGTTGACATTGAGGTCAAATTTCTCAATGATTTTACTGGGAAGTAACATGCAACATGCTTTGATTTTTTCCTCCAACTGGATTTTCAGAAACTAAATTTAACTAAGTGCATTGTCCTTCTTATGTGAGTACAGTGACTAAATAATCATATACTTTTTCTCAGCATTTCGGTTCTCTATTACAAAAGTTCCAAACAAAATACTTAGATACAGAAGTCCTTAAACATCCTGAAGAATCTGGCTGCTTACATCATAAACCAAGTACCCAAATTAGTGAAAGGGCATTTTGGTTGTTTGGAACAGTTTTTAGTTTTATTTTTTTTTTAGATTAGCATGACTCAATGGCATCTCTATGCTGAAGTTCTATAAGAAATAATTCATACATACTACATGCAGCAATGACTTTTTAAAATAATGGTAGAAAGTTCCCCAAGTGCAGGTATCAGAAAACAGATCATTCAGTTAAAAGTTATGGTCCTGCTTGCTCATGCTGCTTGTAACCCAAAAATGTCTCTTCTTCACAGTGGAACTACGCTCACAAGAAACACTGAGAAAATAATGTTCAAATTTTTCATTTTCCTTCTACCCTGAGGTGCAGAGGCAAGTATTTTGGGGAAATCTCAGATGCAGAAGATTTATTTTGAATTCTGCCTGGCAAAAGACAGACAAATTGGAAACTTGATGTTCTTCTGCTCAGATATCTAATTTATTAGATAAGCAGAAATATGTAATAGAAATCTGCTTCTCCTTTCTTTCTGGGACTAAATAATTAAATAAATAAATATAAATAAAGTTGGCCCAAATTCCCAAAACTGCTACAGTTTTAATGCAGATAACATCTGCAAAACTTTCCTTAAACCACTGGCAAGAAAAAAAAAAAAAATCCTGATTTTTGCTACAGTAAACTGTAAGACATTCTACTTTCTGGAGAAAAAAATATGTTGCTTGGAAGCTTTTACTGGAGCAAAGATACTAAATGGTTTACAAACTGTATTAATAAGTCATTGATAGATGTAATACACAGGTATCAATTTCAATAGTACAATTCTTTTGTGGTAGATTGTTCCTAGTCTTCTTGTAGATTTCCTTGCAATGCCATTTGCTCCTGATTTACTGTCCAGTAAGCCAGGACAGTCCAAATGGCCAGGATGGGTAAAGGTGATGCACTTTTTGTCAGCCTCACATGGAATGTCTCAGTTATGAGAAAAAGCATGTCTGAGAGCTGAAACATTTCTCAGGTTGTTTGTTCAGCAAGGCAAGCTGTCCAGGCCAATTCTATTGGAAAGTTAAAGTGTGATAATGGAAGGTCAAGTAGCTCTTTCCCCTTTGGTTACAATGAACACATTGTATAACTCTGTGAGCTTCTTTAAAACACCTGTTTCATACACATAACATTTAGGTCATGGAGGTATTGTATGATGCTAATTTAAAATAATTTTGGTGGGGCTTATGAAAATGCATGAAATCTTAGTGCTCAGAGCTTAGCTGAAGGTTAAATACTGATTGAAAAAGTTGCTTGTGAGTTACAGCACACACCTTTAGTATTAGGAGGACATAGACTGTAAGGTAAGGAGAAAGGGAAAAGCTTGCTTTGCTTGTAGAGTGCAAGTCCTACCCATCTTCTGCCTGAGATATGTTCAAAACTTATGGTCAATGGTGAGATGATGGGAAGGCCATTCCTCAGTCTGCATCTCCTATTCAGTGGGTTTCCCCTCCTCCACAGTCAGGAAATATAGACAGGGAAGAGAAAAAGTGATCAAGGCTAAGATGCCCTCAGCTTCATTTTCACATTCCCTTGAAGAGTAGGTTTCACAGAACAATAACAGCACTATTATCAGAAAAACCCCAAACAGTCCCTCTGGAAGCCTTAGAGTGGTCTCTCCTACAATTAACTCATACAGCCAGTTCTGGATGGATTCAGTCAACTTATTTTCTAATATGTTCTCTTCAAAAGAGATTAAGCAATTGTTCCTTGATATGTATTAATCATGTGTGATAAAATTAAATGAAAAATTAAGCTTGAAGGTAAATAATAGCAGAAGGTTTCAAACCTAGATAGAGAAATCACCATTTGTTCTGTTTCACCAAAAAGGACCCAAGCTTTCAAAGCCATGATGTGTCCTAAAAAGACACAAAACTTTTGTTCAGTATTTCAACTTAAAAAAACCCCAACATTTCAAAATGGGTAGTAATTATCTAAAACCCTGCTTTTTTTCCTAATATGAATATTTTTGCAACACACCAAATTCTTAGTTTCTGTAAAAGGCACAAAAATCCTGTCCTACAAATTATCACTCATATGAGCACTACATGTTTAAACAAACCTTTGAGCCACTCAGTTTACTTGCCTAAGGATACATTACATATGTCCACTTCAGGGCTATAACTAGAGCAAAATAGATAATTTTGTTTGTTCCCACAATGAATTTTTCTGCTTTATAGTCGACTAAATTTTCAGATGTTTATAAAATAAACCCCACAAATTGTAACTTCATTACCTTTAGCTCTTTTTGTGCATTATTTATGATGCTAATACTAAAAGATGGTTTTCTTTACTTCCTATTATATCCTGATGCTTTTGTTGAAAACAAATGCTATTAGGCACCATTCCAAAGAAGTTTTAACATTAAAGTGGTAAGTTTGAATAAAAAGATTTTTGAGTAAGGAACAACAGTAATAGAGTTTGCACTGTGAAAAACCTCAGTTCTTTTAAAACTGTATCCTCTGCACATGGAAAATAGCAAGCAATGTATGTCTTTACTCATAAGTACTTTATTCAGAAGCATGTTGCCTTCAGGTCATCTACAAAGAAGGTTGTTTCATACATTTGTCTTTCAACAGACATCTGTGTTTTATTCAAATTCTTTCTAACCAGATTCATAGTCTCTGCTCACAAAACCATCTAATTCCAACAGTAAATAAACAAACCGAGAAGAATTCTGTAACCTTGTGTGTAGGATTAGATAGTTTCTCTGCAGCCATCTTATGTCCTTGGATGAGAGAAGCTGCAAAAAGAATGCAGAGAATTTCCAGTAAATTCTGCAGCACAGAAGGGACAAAGACAGACTATATTCAATTCTGATGCATTCACAACTATCTGTGTGGGAAAAGAGGCAGCAGTTTTCTTAAAAATGTGATTTATGTGATTTTCCAATCTTTTGGAAAAATGTTATAAATTCACTCATAGAATGCATTAATTAGATATAGCAGTCCCTTGCTAGTATCTTTAGATTCTTTTTCTTTTTTCTGTATTACCAGGTATGTAGATTTGACAGAATGTAAGGTTGTCCTAATTCTCTATGGTTTTTAAATTGAGGAATAAAAAAAATAAGTGTTCTGTTAACATACCTGTTCAAATATAGTTTTGAATAAATTGCAAAATTACTCTAAAGGGGGTGGACTATGATCAATATTTAGATGGTATTGAGATGTAAAGTTATTTTTCCTGTCTCTTTTTCTTTTTTTAATTCAGCCTTCCCCCTTCCCTCTTCCCTCTTTCCCATTCTCTTCCCTTCCTTTCCCTTCTCTTTCTTTTCCAGAATATCAAAAACTGCTTAATAATAGTAAATGCTTGTTTAAAGTGTTTTCCTCTTCCTGAAAATTATCATTAGCTAAAGAAAATTGTTTGTGTAGATCCAGGAAAATTTAGCACCTCCAGATAGTACACAAATATATTGTGACAAACCAGTAAGCAGGTGATGGCATTCAAAAAGTAGCTGAGGTTCTTGCTGTCTGGAGACTGGATTTTTTTCCCTTACACATTCTCCAGAACCTTACTTTTAGCATCATTCAGGTACCTGTAGATTAATACAGTGCAATTCAGTATTGTGTTTTAACAATTTCTTTAAACATTAAAACTGTTTACTGCAATTGGACTGAATATTGCTTTTCATTTGCCTTTAAACATATTTATATCTAAAGGTATCCAACAAACTAAGCCAGACTTTGCTGCATAAGTAATAAAGAAATTGTACAAGCCAGTTTTTAATTAAAACAAACCAATATTTCAATAGCTAGCACTGCAAAAGGACACGAAAATAAAAATTTGGAAATGATTGCTTCATTGAAATGACTGGAAAATTATTAGAGTTTTATAGTACAGAAGGAAACACCAATGAATTACTTGCAGTAAACAATTTGTTGGTGGAATCCAGGGCAATTCTATTTTATTGTACACAAACTGAACATAATCTTCATTCATTTGTCCATTTAAAAAAAAATGACATGTTAATATTTCAACATGCGGAATATTTGTTAGAATGCCAACTGTCTGTGTTTCCATGGAAATTTTTATGCAGCTTATCACAGGGCATTCTCCAAATCTGAGCTGGGTTATTTGTTGTTTTCTTATATATGACTTATAGCTCACATTATGTTGTTTTCAGTTTTAATTTCAACATTGTTTTGCTGAGCCCACTGTACCAACAATGAGTATTGGACATTAAACATTATAAATTTTAACCACTTTTGCAAACAGGAATTAAAAGGGCAAACTCAGAGTACACTGGGGATAAACTATTTTAGCTCTTGTTACCTGCTGTTGTACATTTTTCCTTGCATTCCACATCCTGACAGAAAACAAACCTATACATTCTTATTATCCTGTTCCTCTGCCCACAATGTGCACTTCAGTAGGAGGTGCAGGTGTCCAGTGACACTGAAAATCAGGCAATTAGTGTCTCTATTTTGGTGGTGAGGCCTGATTAGCCTTTGCCTTGTGAGTAACCCCTTTGACTTGTGAGAATTATTTTCATGCAGTTTATTGCTGTAGTTAAATTTCTAGTTTCTGCTGGGGAACAGTTTGAAGCTGCTATTTTCTTTTTCCAGTAGATGAGTTGATATTGTAAATAAGCCCTCCATGTATTATTAATAGTAGATCATATTATAAAAGGGAGTCAGACTCTGAGAAATACATAGGGCTTTTTCCTGCTCTCTTACAGCAAAAAGGCGACTCTTAAAGTCAATTGAGAAAGAAGCAGTGGCTGCCAACAGAAGGTGGGGTTGACTAAGGAAGAAGAAAGAAGAAAGGAAGGAAGGGGAAGAGGAGAAGAAGCAGCACTAATTTCTTTAGGGAAAAGGACAAGGAGTGTAACTGACCATAGTGAGCATGGACCACAGACTGAGCTATTCTCCAATAACTCCTTGTCCAGACAGTTCTTACAGATAAGCATGGGTTTTTTCTGTTTAGTACTGCCTGAGTGGCTCCACAGATTTCCAGAAGAGAGAGATGGAAGGATAAGAGCTCTCTGTGTAGACTTACTAAATTATTTTCTGTTTTTCGTAGCGTATAGAACAGCAATCAGACATTTTCACTAAAGCAATGCATCTCTTGTAAGCCTATACAACCATTTCTCGGTGTTTATTGTGGAATGCCGGTACAGATTTTGATGCCTATATTCAGTTGTACTTGCTCTCTTCTTTTCTTATGGTTGTAAACCTTAAAACCATGCCAGAAGTATTGTTTTGGCTGGTATTCTAATTTTTACTCACAGCTACAAGAGAAAAAAATGACATCACTGTTCGACGACATGGAGCAGCTGTCAGGTGAATAAAAACTTGTACTGTGTCCATGGCTTTCATGCAGAGGGTTCAGCCCTACTTATATCCCCACCTTGACTTCACCTGTGCTGAATCACCTGCTGAGAGTATTATTTTTATAAGCCCTAAGCACAAGACTAATTTGTACAGTAATTCTGCAGAATAGATTTTCTTTGTCATATCACTGTGTCTCATCTGTTAAGAAGAATAGCACCTTAGTTACTGCTGTAATTCTCTTCTTTGTCTTAGCGTGCTTCTGCTGAAGTCTGCAGAAACACTCCTATTTCCTTGAGTGGGAGGAGAGTTTTGTCAGCACTTTGTGAAAACCATATGCTGAGTGCACAACTAGCCATTAGCTTTAATCTGAAAGTATAAATTTTGCTTAAAAAATTTTCTAGCACTGTAGCAACATCCATTAAAATACTGAATTTAATGCATACAGGCTCCATAAGCAGCACATAATTTTTTTTTTTTCTGGAACCACATTAAAAGGAACAGTGGATGACACTCCAGGAAGCAACATGAACCTTGGTTATAAAACAGATACGATTTATTGCAACTCACATGCAGTTTCTGAATACAAGTAAGAAAACTGAAATTCCAGAGATACAACATTTGACAGGAATCAAGAAAACTCATGCTATCATGGTCTTAAACACCAAAGATCAAAACTCTTGTCTTTGGATCACCACATTTCAGACAGCAAAGTTCTGTTTTCTTGACATTTCTGATGCCTTTAACACTAAATAAAATCTCTCTTTTCAATTTTTAATTGCTTTTTTTTCTGTAAGTGTTCACTGTCACAAACTAATACCAGTCTTTACAGCAACTATGCCTCAAAACAAATTAGAGTGTTACAGTAGATTGTGTGTTTTTGTAGCATAAATTTCTCCTCTTAAATTCAAGACTACAGGGACCTTATTGCTATGGTGCACTGAAACCTACATGGAAAGTCATTTATTCAACTACAACTTAAAATTCCCCAATTCCATTATTGTTAGACCCATCAGCAGAAACAAAATCTTGTTGAGGATCCCCAACTGCCTTGAAGAAACTGTTGGATGAAAATCCATGATCCTACATATACACATTATAAAATATAATCTATCATATCCAGTTAATAAAAAGCTTTTCTAGAAATTAAATGGACAAATTCTATCAAACATGATGTACCACAATAATAACACATAATCAATAAGCAATGGAAACACCCAGTCACAGCTGGAAGAACATCTTTCACAAGAAATACTTCACCTCTCAGTCCAGGATGTCTAAAGGAATGTCTACAGAATAAATTCAAAACAAAAGTCTGGGAACTAAATTTCACCACTTACTGGACATTAAAAACTGTAGACTTCCATGGAAATATATGTTATGAGTTTTTCCCAGGGGGCTGGAAATCTCTCCAGATGGAGTAAGACTAAAATATTTTATTGCTTATTGCTGCTAGTCTGCTAGTGGTTTATTGTCACATAAATTCTGATTAGCAAGTTCACTTTTAATTCAGATCTTTTTTTCCTGAAATCTATTTATAAGATTTTCTTCTATGTAGAAGTTTGATAATTCTATTCCAAATCTGAACTACAAGCATGAAATTAAATGTTCCCATTTTCACATTTTCAGATGCATTGGTCCTGGAATAAAATATATTCTCTCTTTCTACAAGTTTTACTAGGAAGTTCAGCAGACTCGACCAATTTGGATTCAAATTGAGCAACAATAATCACTGATCACATATTTGGCTGAACTCCAGTTTGGATAGTAATAGATAGTAATAATGGATAGCAATAGAGGTCATACTGCCTCTTTTAGGACTTCTAGAAGCAAACAGCAAGTATCTGATTCCTGCTGACTGGCCTAAATAATGTTCCATTCAAAAAGATTGGATTTTTTAATTTTTATTTTATTTTATTTTTTAAGTAGGTACTTAAAATATGTCTGTTGTAATTTTTGTCTTTCTCCTTTGTGGGGTGAAGAAGACATAAAAGACACACCTCAAAATTCTTGGCAAAATTTTGAGAGCTGGTGTCTCCAGAAAGATTGAATGAAACTGTACCTCAACAGAAAAGACAGAAGAGAGGGATATTTCCCCCTACACTTTTCCACGAAGTTCTCCCTTCTGTTTCTATGAGTTTGACACAAAGACTGGTCAGTTGACTTCATCTGAGTCATAAGGATACTCCATGGCTTTAGAGCCCTGCTTGCAACACTGTGTTCAGCAGGTCTTGGAAGTCATTCACTTCTTGTCTTCAACATGCTTCCTAGACATGGGCACTCTGTCTGCTACTTCTTCATTGGATATGTAACCCTAGAAGCCTGAATTATTGATGCATGCTAACTGATCTTGGGAAACATTTTGACAGATTTCCAGACTCAGGTCTAAAATTAGGTTTTAAGGGGTATTTGAAAGGAACAGTGTATAATATAAGCCATAAATTTTACACACCGTAAAATTTAAACCTTCCTTTTTTACTTTCTAAGAAATTTTGTAACTGCAACACTGTCTCGTTGCACCTTTCTCTTAATTATTATTCCAGGGGCAGGTCCTCAGTTATTTTCAGTTATGCAAGAATTTCCTCCTGCATTTTCTATTGTACACATTCTGAATAACTGTTGATTTCCCTTTTTAGGTCTTGGGGAGTTCTCATCTCCATCACTAGGAAATCCTTTCTATATTTTTCTTGTCTTCTTCCCAAACCATTCTCTATGTCTTTTCATCTCTTCTCTAATGTCCTTTTCCTAATAACTACTTAAGTAATTTTACATCATTCAAACTTCCTTTACAGCAGGCATACAGAAAACCTCAGCCTTCAGCTATTATGTTCTCCTATTATATACTATCAACTGTAGAAAAGAGATTTTGCGTCATTCTATTACATATAAGAAATTTTTATTAGGTGAACATTAGCACGAAAAAAAAGTGTTTCATAAAAATGACTCCATAAAATGAAACTCAAATCTCTGAGGATCCAACAATAGATTCCACAAATATTGTTAGTCTTGAAACACAGACAAGATAAGAATTCAGTAGGGCAAGATAGGGAAAGGAGGGAAGAAACACTAGCTGTAATGATGTCCCCTGAAACTTTTTTCTTTACAGCTCATTGATTACATTCATATCTAAAGTGATTTTGGAATATTAATGCAAGGGTCCAGTACTCATCAAGCAAGGGTAAAGCCACCCCATCATATGACTTTATCATCTTCAAGAAAATAATAAGCAGATCTTATGATTTTCTTGTGGTTACAGCACAAACAACAATGCAATCAGGTAATAAATAAACATCTCCCACAGATCAAGGCCATTGAGGTACAGTTTTGTCCTTCAGCACCTCTGACTGCCAGTGCTCTTGGCAATTGCAGTCCTGGCATTTACCTTCTGAAACAGGCACAGGAGAAATAATTCAATCAAATACCAACTATCCTTTCCTTTACTCTTCTAAAAAGTCCCAAATATTCCAAATATTTTTTTGTTCCTGGTTTCCTCATGTGTGCTCGAGTAAGGAGAAAATATGAAGATTTATGATCTGCATTTTTTTTACAGATAAATCTCATCCTTACTACTAGAAATAGATACCCTGCTTTATGTAGTGCCATTCAAAACTTAACTGGAGAATTATGTGTGGTATATGACAGGTATACAGATAAAAGATACTCAACTCTTTGCAATGTTTTATCTCTTTTTTTTGATAATGCAAATAATTGACTCAGCTAAAACAAACTACATGCCTTTCTCTAAGGTAGATAATGTCAAGATATCTGAGTCCACTCTACATGGTTGGCACTTTGTGGCATTTTCATTTTGTATGTGTGATTTAAGAAATGAACATGTTTTTTCTGAAGAACAAATCAATCTTTCAAGTATCAATTTTTCAAACATAGAGATCTCACTAAGGAAAGAATATCATCCTGTGTGTTCAAGAGAGATTATGCTTAGGAGGATAAGGTGGAACTGCAAATATTCAGATGATTTATTATCATTTCCCTGAAATAAGGAAACAAATGGAATATGAGGAATGTTATCTCCATCTCATGCGCTAAGGAGCAGGCCCATACAATGATACACAGAAGCTTTATTAAAAATTCATTAGACTGTAAAGTCTCTCATTTTGTAATCAGAATTAAGTAGTTTTCTAATGTCATTAGCTGGAAGTCAATTTAAACCACTATCAGCAGTTGCAACACACTCCAAAATGCTAAATTGAATACAACAAATGTTTTCCACTTATTTTTTATTAGAAATATTAGAACTTCTTATTATGACTCAAATCTACATGGTAGTGATATATCTAAGAAATAAATTTCCCCTGACTTTATTTACTAGTCACATTTATGTTGGTCAAAGAAGGCAAAGGAGTTTCAGAAACAGAAATGCAGTGTCATGTTTAATTTCTGAGCCAATAGAATATTGATGAATGGAAAAGCTCAAAACTGTGTGCAGTTTTCTCCTATAGGATAGCCAGGTCCCTTGACAGTAACAGCCAAGTGAAGTAAGATACAGTAAAGAGATCCTAGAAAAAAGAAAAAGTAACTTTCAGAAAAAAAAGCAAAAAAACTTTGCAATATGAAAAGTATTGTGTTAGTTAGGAAGATAGTTGATCCTGGTAGAAGCCATGTCTTCTCATGTTAGTAGTTGTCTTTGATTTACTTCTGTACTAAGGGAGTAGCTGTAATATTAAATAGATTTTTTGTGTAGACAAATATACATTTTCTTTTTTCTTAAAAAAACATGCTTATACCTAAGCATAACTAAATTTACAAAGTACATAAGGAAAAATAGTTATGTAATATAATTATTTTAGTTTGAGAAAAATTGTGTTCTAAATTAGATTTTTTGAACAGGATCTAATTTTCTGGGAAGAAGAAAATGGATACTTCCCTTTAAAGAAATTAATCTTTCTTAGGGAACTCATGCAAGTTATCAAACAAATTACTAGCAATTTTTAAAAGTCCTTTAGCTGATTGTGCATACATCTCAGTGGCATTAAATGAGCTCATATGTCAGGTAGAAACTCTTGGCTTCTCATATGGCATATGCAGTTTTTCATGTTTTCAAAAAAAAAAAAAAATCCCTCTTAGATATTTTAACATAATCAAAATATATAAGAGAATATATCTTTTAGAGCCGTGAATTCAGTATTAGAAATGGCCCCCACATTGAGTTCTTGGCTGGCCAATTATATTCAGAAATTTTGTGTAGATTCTCTTCTAAAATTTGCATTATCTGACTTCTTACTTTGGCTTTGGCATTTATTCTAAAATAGTTTCCTGCAGCCATAGTCTCCACTCTGTATTGTTGAGTGGTCCTTACAAAGTGATTAATTATTCCATTTAAAAACTATTCAGTCTTTTGTACCTGAAAGATAGTGAAGCTACTGAGGGACTTTGCATACTGCATTTCCTTGCACTTCAGAGACAAAAAAATCAAAAAATCTGAAAACATCCGACTCAAGCTGGATGTGGGTGCATCTGTTTTGGAGAAAAATGTTGTAGGTTTTTTTTCACTTCTCAAGTAAACAACAGGTAACATGTACACGTTCATTTGATTTCAACTAAAGCAGTATTTCTCTTGAACACTAGCAATGAATGTCAGGAGAACCTGGCATCAGATGTAATATTTGCTAATATTTTATAACAAATATTTAAGATATGTGTAATCAAGGACACCTTTGCATAAAAGGGCTCTTATCTAACCTAGTCATCTGTTGTAATAGGTTTGAAAAAGAATTTATCAGAGAAACTCAGATTGGAGGATCTAAACAAGCTCTGCTGGCATGTTCAATAAAATGTTTGGGAACAGTATATATGAGGAAGAGGAAGGGCAGAAAAACAGAAGTGGATTTACTGCTGCAGAGTCCTGTGCTGCCACCAACCGGTTTTCCTGTTGCACCCAGGACATGGGCAAATCCTCAGGTGATCCCTACTTGTCCTGGATCAGCAAGAATATTCACTGCCAGTTCTTCAACAGCTGGCAGAGTTGCGGAAGTTATGGTTAGGTACCCATCTACCTATGTGGGTAATTAACATGTGGCCTTCCTGAGCAAGCAACACCATTTTCCTCTCCCAAGATAAAAATTGCTATCTCAAAGCCCAGGTTTGAGAGGCTATGAACTTTAATACCAAATCTTTCGCCGTGTTCCCATATAGTTCTTTACACCCTCATACACTGCTAGGATCATAAGCCATCATGAGATCATAACAGAGTTTAAAACCGGTTATGGAAGATCACTCATTTCAGTCTTGAATCAAAAGGTACATTGAACAGATCATGAAGAATTTCATCCCATCTGTAACTCAGATTAAGTCTGGTGTGATGGCACATTTCAGTAAGGAGCTGAGTGGGGCTAGTCAATGCCTCTTCATGCATGCTTCAGTCCATTGTGTGTTTGCTCTTTATGCAAAGTCTTGTTTTTACCCTCTGTCACTGTCATTTGACTTTTTAAATTTCATTCTCAAATTTTTTTAATTGAAAAATACCAGCCAAGAAGCACTTCTGAACTCAGACTTCACTGATGGCACTATATCAAACACTCATTTCACAGATGGGATCTATAGCAGTAATCAATGTACACAGGTACAATTGTTCTGAAGATGCTAGAGCAAAATGCTAACTTTATATAAACATCTGAAAGACTGCAATTCTTCATGTGGAGACAAAAAACAGTCTTATTGACAGATAATGGACCATTTTAGAAAATCTGTTCATTACAGTTATATGGCCCTAAACACTCCACCTGTGTTTTGATTTATGCAAATTTAAATAATTTTAACCTATTTGCATTATTCCATTACTTTTATTTTTTATGGGATTATCTCTGCTACTTTTCTTCTAATCTTATGGTTATAGCGTTAATACGTTTCAATGTAACCAACACGTACAAATTTCTCTTTGCATTTCTTATATTTAAATTGAATTCCTATGCAGTCTTTTGAATAAAAGGCTGTAAATTTACTGAGAAAAAACAATAAGTAAGTTTTTAGTCTTTATAGGTCTTATTTCAAGTAACTAAATCATGACAATATAAATACTTTTTAATATGAGTGATGTGGTTTGATGCCTATTGTAAGACAGATGCATCTAAAGAAGAGAACGGCCTATTCTTGTTCCCTCTTGATGGGATTATCCAGCCATAAATGATGAATTTCTGTGGCTTAACATTTCGTTCCACTGATTATTACCAGCACAGTGAAGTGGTAAATACAAATGCTAATTTCAACATACTTTCAAAGCAAATTTTTGAAGTTTGATAGACTCTCATGGTATTTTAAATTAAAATTCAAGGTACTGTAAAATCCATTTTGTTTACAAACAAAAAATAGCAATACAAATGCAAAAGATGCTGAAATGTAAAGCCTATCAAACAACACTGAGAATAAAAAACTGATGGGAAGACAGTTAATACTGTCTTTTTCTAACACCAACCAAAGCAGTGATAGGAAGTGTGAAAAGAATATGGGAATCAAAAATCTCACTAGTTTTGTGGGAAAGAAACCATCTTTTCCAACTAGCAGCAATAATCATATTCACTTTAGGAGGCTATGTTTTAAGACAGAGAATACACCAGAATATTAGCAATTAGTGTTTTTTGTCTTCTTTTTTAGTTGCTAACTTCTCTTCTCACTGTATGTTCAATATTTCTTTGGATTATAATTACTCTAGAGATATTTTTCTTTTTCTGAAAATTATAATAAGATCATATATTTGTAGAAAAAAATTAAAAATTTAGAAAGTTCTGCATAACCTTTATAAAATAACCTTTATAAATAAATTGAGGGCTTGAGCTCCTTTCTATTTATATACAACTTTCTACTTTTCTAGTCAGTTTTGTTCTCTCTTTTTCCATTTTTTTTACCATGGGTTTTGCATGTATTTCTATGAAAGAAAATAATTTTACACAATTTTATACACCTATATATATAACTTCATACCATATATGCAATTTATAAAGTTATTCAAAAATATATCATCAACTCATTTTAGTTTAATGCATTTATTCAGGGAAATTCACTTGGTATTTTGGAAAATATACTCAGATGTTGAGGATATTGAAATCAGGAGTCTTTCAAATTCTTTCCAGTATTAAAAAAATGAACAAAGGGATGAGTGTTCAATTTCTGTAAAAAACTGTAGACTTTTGGCATTTTGGTAGATATGATGATTAACCACATCAGAGATTGAAAACCACAGTTATCCAATACTTTGTGGAAAGTTTTCTTTCCTCCTGCAAACTCTGCTGTAGAGCTGGACATATGTGGAAAAATGGACAATACAGAAGAGCTGTCCTTTGAGAAATGCCTACCATCTTTTCCTCACTTTCACTTTTGTGTGTGTATTTTTGTATGCCTGTTTTTTTTTGTACAGCTGCCTAACTGAGGTTAAAGATTTTTTGTTGTTTTTTGCTTTTGTCTTTTTTTGAAGCATATACCTACGGGTCAAAGCAAAGGTTTCCTTTACAGGGAAACATTCCAGTACCACTGAACGCATGATAGATATGAAGGAATCTATCTTTTCACAGGAAATCTTCCATCTCATTTTTCCCCCCATACATCTCATGTCTGCTTTTCCTTACACAATTTCATTAACGTGGCAGGTATCCTCTGTTGCCAGTGAAGTGAGCAGCGTATAAAGAAAAATTTGGGGAAAAAGGGAGCATGCCTTTTGCGGCAGTGTGATGTTGGCAGTATCTAGGCTGCATTGGGATCTGCCAGCCTACCTGCTGCTCAGAGGAGAGAAGCCACTATCCAGGAATCAGAGGCACACAGCAATATCTGTGAGAGTGAAGGGGTTACACATTTTTTATTCCAGAGGAATAGCCAGCAAAGCTCAGAGGATTTCCAGCTGTGTCCTGTCTAGAATAAGAGAGAGTCTGAGCTTAATAAAGCTCATTTGATTTTGCTCATTGATTGTCATGTGTATTTTAGCATTAAAATGTTCACAAACTCCAGTATTTTCAAAATGTGAAAATGAAAAGGTGGTGAAAGTTGTGACATTGTTCTGAATCTGAATCTGAATGAATTCTTATCAGTTTTTCCTTGGCAGGGCACAAACACATGTGAACAGCAGCCTAGTCACTACTTAAGTGACATTTAGTTTAAGCCCTCAGTGAATTTTACTAATACAGAAACCTAAGGTCAGTCATTCCGTTTTCTCTGGGAAGTAAAGTCAATAAAAGAAGCTTTTCTCCCCTTGCCAATGATTTCCACCCTCTGTGACTTACTGCCAGCTGCAGTGACAAAACACTGCAAAAATGAAGGAGGAGCCTTAAATAATATGAATCCTCCATGCAGTTCTTAAGGGAGAAGGAGTGGCAGGATTCAGAGGCCACTTATGTCAGCTTTGCTGCCAGGGGAAATAACATGGAGCAATAGTCCTGTGCTTATGGTGTGTGAAAAGTAAATCTCAGCAACTGCTAAGATTTTGAAAGAAGCTTTGAAAAATGCAGAACATATCATATATCTCCTTTAGATTTGGCCTTTCACTTATGTGGAAGATGCTCAGTCTTAAGTGCAACAGGCAGTTCAAGTGGAAAAATAAACCCTATAGGTATCTAGCTGCAAGAGTTTGAAGGATTACAGTTTAAATTATTAATTTAAGAAAAAATTGACATCCTGTGAACATAGTGGACTAAGAAGTCTGTAACACTCCAATCATTATGAAGGATACTGCAGTGATGATGGTACACTGGAAAAGATATGCAAACTGTATCACCCAAGTATCATTATAAATCTGCCTTTGAATCAGATACAGTTAACATTTCCAGAAGCTGGCATTCTTTACATACTGAATAAACTTATAGTTTTTAATTTCCAGTGGCACAAATCTGGCAGTTGTCACTAGGTGTAAAATCAAAGCAAAAATGATTTAAGTAAGTGCCTTTGAAAAGTACAAGATTTTTCTTCTCTGTCTGTATGTATTCCCTGTGACATGAGGCTCACCTTATTCCCTTCAACCTTGTCAGTTTCCATCACTGTTAAATCTCAGCAGAAACTACGGGTTTAACCAAACAAAAACAATTTCTTCAGTTAGAAAAAAAAACTGGGCTTTTTTCAGGTCTTTGATTTTAAAGAGTTTGCAAACATTTAAAAATAAATTGTGTAATGTCCTTCTTGAATAACACTTCAATATAGTGTTACAAATTAATGTGGAGTTCCAGAAGCACTCACATTAATGCAAAATGAGTTCATCACAATTACCATTATTACCATAAATATCAAAGGAATTAATAATGATTAGGGTGATATTTTTAAGCATTCTTATTTAGTGCATTGTTTGTAAAATTCTAAGATTATGATAGTTACTGTAAAGCTTCTCCTTGGCAAGGTTCTCTTCCCAATGGAAAGATAGCCCAAAGCTAAATGCTTCTGAAGTCCCTCTGAAATCCTCAAAATTGGAGTTAGGATGCTTTGCACATACATTAGCTTGGATATTGCTTTCCCTATAGTGTGAATTTCAACAGTAGGCTTGATGGAAGCAAGAAACCCCGAGAAATAAGCATTCCAGGCAAACTTCATTTTTTTCCTGAATCTCTGGATGGTAACTAGCATAGTTACTCTGTGCATGTTGTTTCTAGATGTGTGATTGGTGAAGAAAGCTCAAGGAGGCCTTAGTGAATTCTATCTAATTCTCTGTTTACTTGTTCAGTAATTTAAAAAAAAAAAAGTCAAATGGTATAGCAGAGAACTCTTTCAGCTGAAAACCTATTGGAATTTTAAATTTTTTATAAGAATGAGATGTATAATACTATCATGCTTAACTTTCTTCCAGGGAAAATTTTGAAAGACATAAAAAATTTCAAATTATGTCTCTTCAGTATGTTAATGATGGCAGCATGGCCCTTTTGACTGTTTATATTGCCTTAAACATCACCTTTGATTTTAGATATGAATTGCTTAGGAAAGATAAGGAAAAAGTGGCTTACAGACATTACTCCTGACTTCTTCCTCCCACAGTGACTTTCAGGCATACAGGGTAACGAAGTCATAGGCATGGAGAAAAAGTGTTATAGGCATGATTTACATCAAGATAAATCTGCTTCTTTGGACAGTCCAAATCTTTCAATTTTTAGAGAAGGCAATGTGCAGAGGAACAGCCTAGAAAACGAAGCCAGCTGTGTAATTTTATTCTGAGTTTCAGTAGATTTACACTTCTTTCCCTTACCCATCTCTTTTCTAGTTCATAAAATGGGGCAGTCAGTGAAGATCCCACTTCTCATCCTGTCATGGTTCTATACTCTTGTCCTTAATGAGCTGACACTGCTTAAAACTAAACAAACAACAACAACAAAAAGCAATAAATGATCAGGTCCCAGTACATCAGCTCCCTGCTTGAAAAATGATGCATCCATTGGACCTCAAAGGCTGGCATAAGGGAATGGGAGGGAATCTGTGGCTGGAGAGAAGTGGGAACTAAGAGCTCACTAGATTCCCTCTAACAACTTTCTTAGGATATAAAAAAAACACAAGCAAAGCAAAAGTTATCAAAATTATCAATCCATATCAGTCCCTTCCTATGGAAAATCCAGACTTTTAAAGTGGCACTTTTTATACGACAGTCTTTGTAGAAGGTTTAAAAGCCTCAGCTCTCAGATAAGTGGTTGCTTTTTGTCCTTTCAGTTCCACTTCTATATTTTTTCTCTAGTGAGAAATATTTGAAAATCCTAGACTTAAAATTTCCAAAGTGTTTAAATCATAAATGTTTAAGTAATTGCTGAAAACAAAATTTGCTTTTTAACCTACTTACATGGTTTTAGAAATTCTGTGCTAGATGGTGTGCTAACATTTAACTTAGAGATGAAATTTACTTAGTACAGAGGTCATGCACCAGTGTTATAAGCTTAGAGGTAGTTGATAATTTTGTGTTAAAATCAATTTCTAGTAGGAAATATCTTTTTCCTTTTTTTTCCTATGGAAGTGTTTTTATGGTGGAAAGATTGAAAATGATGGGTCCCTGGTTGCTCACCTAGAAGGCTGATATCAGTTTCAATTTTTACATGAATGGTCCAAGTTCCTGGACCATTTGCTGCTTTCAGCAGGGACAGGCAGACTGAGCAGCTGTGGCTCTTTGGCAGTGAGGCTGAAATGATGAAAGACTCCTATCAATTTTTCTTAGCGAAAAAGTGAACCTCACAAGAGTGTTCTATCTGATACTCAAAACAATGAAAAAACACTTTTCTTTTTCTCAGGAATATTTCATTTTCCTGGAGCATCTATCATGTTTTTTAAGCTTTTGTCTTCTTTTGACTGAATATGCTTAAGTATAGGGCTTAGGCCTTTTAGCTGCTGGTGATATGCTCCTGAGGGCAGATACACAGGCAAGGTGCACTTCCAACATTCTGTGGTGACAGGCTTGGTGCTGCTATGGTCGGGCATCATCACAGTAAGCACTTATGGGGAATGGGATTTTACTGACAATTATAGCTGAGAATGGGCCTTCCTCACTTTCCCCAAAGTTAGAGCTGCCACTGTCCACAGGGAAGGGAATTTCTACAAATCTAAAGCATCTTTCTTTGCAGTGCTTGAGGCCCTGAGCTATGACAGCACAATTCAGTGTGTGGTGGTTTGTTTTACGTGTGTATTTCTTAAATGTAAACATGAATTCCCTAAGTCCAGAGCTGTTGAGAGGCAAGAGTGATATAGGGATCCTTCACACATTGTGATCTGTTGCTGTTATTGGAAATTTTTCTACTTGTTTGGCATTATTGACCGTCTCCCAGAAAGAAGAAAAGGGGCCATAGGTGAGGAAAGTACATTAGTGACTGATGACATTTGAACTCCTTGGTAGGGCAGTAATAAAATCAAGAAGTTTGGAAGAAAGACAAACTATTAGAAAAATACCAGCCAGGGATGTCTAAAAATTCTTTTCAGAAAAGGTAAGGGGAAGAGGTGTAAAGATCTTGATATTACTGTTTTTGGTGCAAGATAAATTCATGGCACATTGAGAGTTCACCTTTGATTGTATTTTGGCAACTGCCATTAAATTAATACTTCTTAGTATGTCATAAAGAATTACGTGAATTGCAAAATGCCTCTGTTTCTCC
This sequence comes from Certhia americana, assembly GCA_018697195.1. Classification (NCBI taxonomy): domain Eukaryota; kingdom Metazoa; phylum Chordata; class Aves; order Passeriformes; family Certhiidae; genus Certhia; species Certhia americana. The sequence goes on from CM031860.1 coordinate 31,882,588, forward strand.
AGCCGACATAAATATTGTATTAATTAAATCTATTAAGAACACTGAAATGAGATTTCATTAGCTAATATCCCCTACTAGGATAATTATGACTAATTATAGTTATTAGACTAATGGTTTTAATCCTCAAGCACAATGTGTTACAGAAGGTTAAGAGGCCTAAGATAAATTGAAAATCAAAAGTATGATCAAACTCGTTTTTGATATTTTACACAGTTACTATCCTAGAACGGTAACTATGACAGCAACTGTTGCATTTTTTGCAGCTCACCTCATGCTGGGAAGGAAGATAATTTTTTATGATTTGCTAGTGATTTTATATTTCCAGCAGGAAGTGTCCTGATTTCTAGACTGTTGGTGCTAATCAGTATGAAAAATTAACCTCTAACATGTTCTCATAAAAGAAAACTGCATAATTTTATTAAAGTTTTCTGCAGAGAAGAGTGTCATCTTAGAAAGGCAAAATAACACTCATATTAAAATGTGGTTTTTATGTAGCTGCACAGAACTATTCTTTTGTATGTACATGCTGATGTCTCCTGTAGAGAGGCGCGTACTATTTGAAAACTTGTGTTAGTAATTTAATATCCACTAGCACATGAGTAAAAAATGTGCAATACATGCCCCTTGAGTCCTTCTTTGGGGGAAAGCCAAAATCTTACCAGACAATAAAAAAATCCTATGTTACATAACAGAGACTTTTTCTTCCTTTGGGGCTAGACACATGGATTAAGTTTCTTGGGGTTTGGCCTGTGAAATTCAAAAAGATTTTACATGAAGTAGCATTGTCACACAACTGGAGTGTGACTGGGATTACCAGCTGCCTTTTGAGAAAACACACACATAAAAATGGCTGAGCTGTACTCAGCTCTTGAATGGATGGTCATAAGGGACTATCTGTATTCAGAACATTTACTAATTTTGGATCTTGGGTAGATAGAAATGACCTAGTACCAGGGAAAAGAAAGAGAGACTCCAAACTGTATCTAATCTGGGAAACTCAGAGTTTACCTAAAGTTAGAAATTTGCATCTAAAACTTAGTTCTATATATTTTAGATGACAGCTATCAGAGAGAAATCAAAAACAGGTTTGGATATGCAAAACCTGTAGGAAAAAGACACACTTTGAGCTAAGTACTGTAAAGGGTGATTCATTTGCCTTTTTGTGCCCATGCAGAACAGCAGAATGGGGAGCAGATAGAAATATCTGCCCACGGTTCCCCTGGAGCTGAGCTAGTGTATCTTGTAGAAGATTATATGGCTGTTAAAATGCTAAAACATTTCCATGTCAGAGACAGAGCACTGTCATGTCAACTACTTTTCTGTTTCTGAAGATTTCAACATAACATTCTGAAGATTTGGAATGTAGTGAGAATACAAGTTTGGACAATATATTAACTATAGAGTCAAATGTATTTTTTAGTTACCAGTGAAATTTTAGAGATTAAAATGGTTTTATTTTAATAACAATTTTTTCATGTTACAAAATGAAGTCTTTATTATCTACTCATGCTAAAAATACAGTGGAAAATATTTCAGTTATTTGAGTGAAAGAACTAGTTTCTTATAATAATTGACCTTGCTTCTCTGGTGGTTTGTTCTGGCAAATCTTTATTTGAGTTTATTCCAGAAACTTATATCTCCACCTGTTTGTTTGCTTGTCTTTCATATTGTAACATCTGAATTTCTTCTTTTACTTCACTATCTCCTAAATACAAGTTTTATAATTGCACAGAATATTTCTTTCAGTGGATTCTGTGATAATGCTCCAGTTCTACCTGAGTTTTCATGTCTCATTCCTGTGTAATTTCCTAATATGCAGTATGTTTCTCTTATCATAATAACTCTACACACTTGCCAAATCCTCTGCTTGGAGGCCTGGAAAGGAAATTGCATATGTGATTAATCAAAGAGTTGGCATGCTCTTTCATAGCTGGTTCCCTTTAAGGCACAGCTATTAGAGTTAAGAGTTTTCTTATCGTTAGGTAATAAAGCAGAGTTTCTGCCTTGGATAAATGACACAGAGCCACGGAACACAGAAGATGACATGTTGAATCAGACTAATGGTCAGACATGGTGTAGCTGTGATGCTGAAGAATTCAGAACTAGAGATGAGATCCCTGTAACAAAAGGGACTTCTCTTCCTAACCCCAGGCAGTCACTGTTACAACCTGTACCGTGAAGCATTAAGAATGACATCACAACCATGTTTTTTAATCCTTGGCAAGGCAATTGTGATTCCTATTGTTTGGAATTCCTATTTCTTTTTCTTTTCTGAACCCTAATGTTTTATGTCTCTACTGTATTTCATGACAGCTACTTCAGCAGTAACGATGTGCTTATAAAAGTTGCACATGCACAAAACTAAGAATGCTCAAAACTAGAAATTAAGAAATATCACTAAGAAGTTGCTCATGCTATGCACTTTCTGATATTTACTATCATGCATTTTAACAGTTTGTGCTCAGTGATGTTGTAACTTAACCCAGCAGGTGTCAAAACACCACCTATTTCTTTGTTCCGTCCTCTCTGTGGGATTGTGAAGAAATTTTTAGTTTGAGATAAAGATGCTCTAATAAGACAGAAACAGAAGGAAAAATAATAATAATAATAAATATATAATAATTGCTGGATTATAGAAAACATTGTTGCACATAGCAATTGCTCACCATTTGCCCACCAATGCCCAGACAGTTCTCAAACAGTGGTCTATGGCCCGCTTTTCCCATAGTTTATACATTGAGCTTGACACCACAGGAATATGGAATGGAATATGGGTAACCCTTATGGAATAACCCTTTGGCCAGTTGGGGTCATCTTTCCTACCTCTCTCTCTTCCCAACTTGTGCCTTTGAGGCTGTTTGCTGATTGGATGGTGTTAAAAGCTGGAAAGCCTTTGACTTAGTGCAGACACTGCTTAACAGCAACTAGAACATTAGTGTGTTACTGACAGTATATACATTCTAAATCTAAAACTATAAAGCACTATAACAGCCAATAGGAAGAAAATTAATTCCCTACAAGTCAAAAATAGGGCAATACCCACTCCTTATTCTATACTATTTATATCATACCCAGGCCTCACATTTTTCAAGACATCCTTTCCTGTCTTCTCTATACACCCACAGATATCATTCCGTAAATCTATGGGCTAAATCTTGAAAATATCCATAGTTTTTGATTTATAAAATGACTAATTCCATACATCACAGTAGTTTTTTTGAGGCAGGAGAGGTGGACTGTTTTGTTTAATGAAGCCAGCTCTGGTTGGGTGGAGCCACTAACCAGGCAGCTTTTGCTATAAGCATATCCTAATGTTTGAAAATCCCAGCACAAGCACACATTGCTATCAGTACAATCTTTAACAGACCATTGTAATACTTGCTTTTCCCAGAGGCTGGTGCATGATAAGCTCTGTGATACACCCACTCAGTGCCATGCTCTTTGGCCCAGGTGTCTATGAGGTTGTTTCAGAAATGAATGCTGTTGTATGACTCTTGCTTCCATAAGAGTTCCTTTTCAAAGTCCAGGCTTGTACTCCAAACAGTGGCATGGGGTGTGGGATATATTTCCAGCCATCTGGTGTTTGCTTCCACCATTGGAAGCATAAGGCGCTCGCCTGGACAGGTTTGTGGGAGTGTGATATAATCAATCTGCCAGGCCTCCCCATTTATATTTCAGCCAACCTCCTCCATATCAGAGAGGCTTTAACTGCTTGGCCTGCTTGATTGCAATGCATGTTTTGCATTTGTGGATAACCTGTGCAATATTGTCCATGGCTGAACCCACATCTTGATCATGAGCCCATCTCATGCTGCATCTCTTGCTTGATGGCCTGAGATGTCATGGGGCCCTCCAATTAATCCTTATGCTGCTAGCCCAGACCCATCTGTGTTACTTCAATACTAGCAGCCTGGTCCATCTGCTGGTAATGCTCATCAGTGCCCCCACTTCTGTAATATACTTTTAAAAACAGTTTCTCTACTGGAGCAGCAATATGCAGTTCATGGTACAGTGGGGCGTTTTCAAAAAGCATAATCTTCTCCTCTGGTGATACTCCAAAATCTTTGCCTTTTTGCCAGCCCATGATCATTTCCAAAATTCCAGGGTGACTAGGTTTTCCTGTCAGAGCCTATTGTGTGATCAGTGTGACACACTTGGAGCATAAGTTGAAAAAATGTGTAGAAGAAACTGTCCCTTTCAACAACAACCACTCCAGTGTCAAGAGAAGCTGTGTTTCAGGAACATTAAATGCTGAAGCGGCTCAAATCCCTGCTCAAACCCCTGCATACATTGCCAATTTTTCTTTTTCAGTTGGAGTATAGTTGGCCTTGGATCTTTTGGATTCACAACTCTAATACTCTAAAGTCCAACCTGAAGTATTCCCTGATGCCTTCTGCCAGGGATTCCAGGTAGGGCCATTATCTCTGACTGCTATGTAGAGCACACTTTTTATATTTTGTTCTGTCTGGATTTGCTGAATAGCTAGTGGATAAAATATTTTCTGGCTAATGTTTTTAAAAGCTTGCCATTGTTTAAAACCTCATTTTAAATTGTTCTTCTTCCAGGTTACTTGACAGAGAGGGCTTACATTCAGTCTGTCGTTTGAAAAGTCCATTTCCCATAACCCCATAATGCCTAAGAAAGCTTGTGTTTTATTTTGCCTCTTGGTAAAGAGACAGCTGTTATTTGGTTAATTGCATCCATTGCAATCCATTACATCTATGAGATCTGGTGACATCCATATTACCATATTGTTCCTAAAAATAGGACTTCCTGAGCAGGTCCCTTCACCTTTGTATTATAGCAAAATGGGTGTTAAGGATTCTGACTGTTCTTTTCCTTTTTCCTTTCTTCTAAAAACTCATTCTGTGCTGTTGCCCCATATGATGATGTGCCCCATTGATGTGTTACAGGTGTTCTGCTATGCTGTGCTCCAGTGCAGTCTGAATCAATTCATGACAAATGTCACAGCTGTGTTTGTAATCCAGAGAAGAACTGCACTCTATAAACTGTAAGCTTCATAGCCCCAGAATAGACTAAAAGGTTTTTTTATGTTTTCCAGAAGCCCAAAAAACAATGTGGTGTGTTCAAATTCTACCCCAAAAATTCTATCTGATATATTTTAAGGTTTCAAAGAATTTGAGTCACTGAAACATATTACTTTGCAAAGAATCTATGAGAGTTCAGCATTATTTACCATGTTCATCTACTAAGAACTTGCACATATTTTTCAAATTAATTTACCTTGTAATGGAGTGAACATAATGGTAAGCAGACAACAACATTATCTCTTGCAAAGGTAGATTTCCAATGAAGACTGAGGGGTCTTTTTTTTTTTTGGGGGGGGGGGTTGTTTGTTTGTGTTTGGTTGTTTGGTTGTTTGGTTGTTTGTTTTCTTGCTAGCAATTCAATATTTTCACATTCCAGTTCTACTATACAGTTCTGACCAGTTATTGTGATTTAAATTCTCATTTTGTTTTGGCATCAACTTCTTAATCTTTTTTTACATCTCAATTTTTGACAGTGCCTCATCTTCATTACTAGCCAAGAATAGCTTTAGGGCAGGTGTAAATCTGCCAAGTCTGGTAAAGAGGGATAAAAAGAACTCATCTGCCTTTTCTGTAGTATTCAGGAAGAAAAACCGGTCTTCTTACTCCCTGACAATCTAGTTTAAAATTGATTCCTTAATTAAAAGTTGATCAAGAAAAAATGCAGAGAGAACTCCACAAGCTCAGATCTTTCCTTCCATGTTTTCAACACGCCAAAAATCCATTTTCATTACTGCCCACAAAAGCAATCTGAATCTGACCAGATGCTTCTCTTCAAGTTAATCATCTGTGAGTGAGTCTCTGCACAAGCATTTTATTTGAGATCAAGGGTGCAATTTTTACATAAACCTCTCAATAACCTTCATTTTCTGGGATTTTTTTGGCTTGCTTCACAAAGTGGTAACAAAATATAAAAAAACCCGTTTCTTTCAGATGAAACTAAACTAGCAAATATGGTCTGGATATCCAGTATCTAATACCCTCTAAGTCATAATAGGCATTCTGTTCCCAAGAGGGAGCAGAGCTGAGCTGAGTATGATCTGAAAACTCTCCTGAAACATATGTAATGTAGTTGCCAGTCCTCAGCAGCAAGTGGTCTGCCAGTTGTCCTGTGCTCCTTGATAATCTAAGCAGAACTAATTCCAGAGTGTCTGTTTGCTGAAGTTGAAGTCTTTGGCCCAGCTTCAGCTCACTGAGCTGGCATCCCTCAGCAGATGGCTTAGTGTGCTGTGGAGGAACTGGGAATATTTTCAGCCCTTCTCTAAGATATTAAGAACTAAGGTTCTGAGCTCCTTAACAACATCTGGTGCCTGAGAAGCTATGTGTTTCTCTAAGTAACCTAACTTTGAATTTATATGGCAGAGTGGGTGGGACTAAGAGCCACCCATTCTCTAAAGCTGTAGGAAGTAGCAACATAAAATGGGAGGAAAAGAGAAACCTGGGATTCATTTTAAATTTCTACATATAAGCTTGCTTCTATGACATTAACTTAAATCAGATGAGAAAAAATGATGCACATAAAGTTCCTTCTTTCTTACTAGGTCTTTCACTTTATGTCAGAGAGACTCTTTTCCTTCTCTCTCTGTAAGCTTTCAACATTTGCACTTCAGATTGCATCTGAAGCCACTTAACTTATGTTTCATCTAATATGATTTTATTTTCCCCTCTACTTCACCAAGACTGGGTTACAGTGTCTTCCTGGCTTGAATGATTACTTTGATTTGTTCTTTAATCATGCTATTTTTATTTTCCTTTCTGCTTCATTTTTAACACACAACTGTTTAAACTGATAATAATTTATCATCCACAATGTACTTATATTCCACTGGTTTTACTTCCAGAAACAGACTCAAATCCCTTTCCTGACTCTAGTCTTGTTGGTTACACTGTTGAGACTGGTAGGAAACAGGGCTAAAGACACTGAAGAAGTTGAAAAAATTTTCCTACATCCTGTTCCTATCTGGAAGACCCATATGATATCTAGCAATAATAATGAGGGATCTATAGCACTTTTAGACTTTATTCCAAACATCTGCTGTTGGAAAAAGAAACATTTGAGCATTTACTGGAGCAGAACTTTAATCAGTGAAATTGATGATAATTTTAGCTGAGATTTTTTATTTATCCCTTAGACTTTCATGAAAGAACATAACACAGTATCCAAGTTTATTGAATACCATTCTCAAACCCTCATATTATTTAAATCAAAAGTATTTGCTCAATATTAGTGAGAACCTAGGTCCAATTTAAGTAAGTGATCTCTTCTGTTGTTAACTACCTTGGAGACCCTGCTGTTGTCATTTGATAAATTTTAAATAATATTTGATTTTGTATTTCCTCTTCATCACAGAATACAACAATTTTTCTGCATTTATTATCAGACAAATACTTGAAGAAATATTTGAATATCACTCTTATTCATTCAAAATTGTTTTGATAAACTTTCAGGATTGTGATGGGATTCTGGACCTATATGTGATATTCATCTGCTAGGACAAAGTGTTTTTCTGAATCCAGCAACAGCCCATTTTAGGCTTCAAGTAAATAATTTCTTGCTCTAGTGGCATTCAGAATGTCTGAAGAATGATACTTTCATATTTCCATTTATGTAAATCTGTAGATGTTAATTTATTTGGTGGCTCACATTTCTAACAGAGCTCTTGAAAGCTGTTGGTGTTATTTTTATCTTCAGTGGGTTCATCCATAATATTGTCCATTAAAAATTCTAGCTGCCTGAGAGCACCTACAAATCAAATAACTTGGCTGCCCAAACTTCAGTCCTTCAGACACATACATAATTATTTTTTTACACATGAAATTATACCACTTATTTTCATAGGACCATCTAAGGGGTCTCAAGGCAGAGGCCTAAGAAAACACTAAGGGGTTCTAGAAATACTAGCTAGAAGAAAGTTTTCTTACAAAGTATGAATGACATAATTCAGAGATTTTGCAGCCTATTATTTTTAATCTAATATCTATAGCTATTACCTTATTAATTTATAGTTATTATACATTTCATATGTAATAGTAAGTAATAGTATTATCTTATCTAATTTTGCTGTATTTTCAGCCGTCAATTCCTATGTCCCTGATCCATCAGATTCTTGAATTACCTTTTCCTCTGTCAAGGTAACTTCCAAAACCATACAAAGAGTTTTGATTGTGGTCTGATTTTCAGTGACAGCTAGGGATTTAGGAGCCTGTTTTGATATCTCTTATGTCTGAGGGTTAGGCTCTAGATATCCCTCTTTGTAGGAGCCACCAAATAGGAATTGATTTTGGTTTTCGTTATATTAGCTGTACTTTTTCTACTTGCTAGGAAGAAAGCACCAACTTGAGCAATACTCGGACAATTCTGTTACTGCATCCAAAATCTCTCCTCAGTTTCTTGGGTATATGAATTACCAAGGGTTCTCTGTACCATGAGCCTTGTCAACTCTTCTTGCCACCAGTGAATTAGTATCTGTCTACCTCCCATAGTTCTAAAGGGTAAAAAAATCCCAGGTTTATAAAGATATTTCCCCTTCTAGAGTTACTGAAACCATTTTTCATTTTCCAGAAGAGGCAGAGGAGCAATTGATGACTCACTGAGAACAGCCATAATCCATAAATTTTCCTACCATCTTTCTGCCCAGAATGACTTTTTGTTTCAGGAGTGGGTTAATAAAATAAGTATTACTGCTCTTTCTTAGAAAACCATCTGTTGCTTTGTTACACCAGCTGTTGTCTCCTGAATTTGACAGATCAGTCTTTGTCTCACCTTAATTCTCCTTAGTGACAGCATGGTTCCCCAAACAGTTCAAACCAGAATACACTGGCATCGCTGCTGGAACTTAATACCAACCCCCACTCATGTCTGTCCATCCTCACCTTGGCATTGCCCTTCATCTGGCCTTGCACAGTTCTGGTCTGAATCAGAGAATCAAACCAGAGAAAGAGACTGAAATTACAGCAAATTCTGCCAAAATGGAAGAGGCAGTGCTACAGGGTTAGAGTAGTGCAGCCAGGGGAGGAGAGGCTGAAATGGCTGGTTCGGCAGAGAGCCTATTTATGCCTGCACGAACTGACTGTGAAACTGTGTCACTGGTGTGCAGATATCCATGTGAAGCAACTTTATTAGCTAAAATGTATCTCTTATCAACCCTTACATAAACTAACATGGAAATATCTAGACAGGAGATATATATATCTATATCATCTATATATCTATATCATCTACATCTATATCAGCATGTATACCAGCATCTATATCAACATCTATATCAGCATCTACTTATCTTTATATCTATAATTGAGACTAGACATAGTTGTTATCAGCTGAGGATGCAGTAAGTTTTGGGGTGATTCACTGTAATTCTGTAATAAGAATAAAATCAGCTCTCCTTTACAGCAGTCTAATTCTAAGCTGGTTCTCATTTTGTATGCTTGTGTAAGGCTTTAAAGTTTAAGAGAAACAAATCTCATCTCTTCCACTTAATCAAAAACCTCTAGTAGTAGTGTGTTTATGATACAGCACAACGTTGTGAAATAATCTTCCCCTGCATTTTCCAAACAAGGTTTCTGCTGAAGCATTCAGTTCTCATAGACCACTTACCTTTTAAATGTGCATTTAATTCTTAGCTAATTGCCATCAATATTTATGCTGCTGAACTTTTATCCTGCTACATATTGTATAATTGCTACCATTAGCTCATCTCCCGAAGGTTTTCTTTTCAGATTCCTATAATGTATCCATGTTATTCTTTTCCAAAGCACAGATTTTTGCAATATTGTAAAATTGTCAGATACTCAGTTTATACTTTGGACAACAAGTGAGGTTGATTACATTTAAAAATTTAGTAACTTCACATTCACTTTTTCATTTTAAGGAGAATAATGCATAAATAGTGCTGTTGTCCGCCATTTTCTATAGATTTCTGAAATCAGGGTTACAATAAGTATCTTAGCATTCTGAAAGCAAAATGCATCCCCTCAATCTAAGGGATATTCTAGGTATTTTGCAGGTACAGCCACAAAAGCCCCAAACTGAGCTACCCTACAGAAATAAATTATTTTTATTTCCAGATAAAAGTGACATAGAAAGAAATGCCAGACACCTTCTCACCCAGAGTACAAATAGGACATACTGTAAAGCCCTTGTACTGACTACTGGTTCTCCAAGGGAGCCATGTCCTCCTGCTCTATTTATATTGGTAAACAGCTCAGGGCAAGGTTCACACTAAAGGAAGATCATATTGTGATGGGATGACCATGGCTAGATGCCAAGTGCCCACGAAAGGCTCTTTGTCATACCTCTCCTGACTTGAATAGAGAGAATTTAAAACAAAAGGAACATACTTTGAGATAGGACACATAGACATCACTCAGCCATTACAATCAAGAGCTCAATTCAGGGAAATTAATTTTTTGCCAAACAAATCATAATAGAATAAAGAGAAGCAAACCCAGATATTAAAAACATATTTCCCCAATCCCTTTCTCCTTCATGGGCTGAATTTTCTTCCTGATTCTTCACCTCCTCCCCTCAGTGCTGGAGGGGTTGCAGACAGTTCATCATGTTGTTTCTGCCTCTGCTTCCTTCTCAGGGAAAGGACTCTTCACACTGTTGCCTTGCTCCAGTGCAGGTCCTTCCCACAACCCATAGTTATTCACAAACTGCTCCAGTGTGGGGATCCCTTCCATGGGGTGCAGTCTTTCAGGAACAGACAACTCCATCATTGCTCTACCACAGGGTCACAAACCCTGCCAGCAAACCTGTGCCAGCATGGGAAACTCTCTCCAAAGAGCCCCAGATCCTGCCAGGGTCCTGCTCCAGCATGGGTTTCCCAAGGGATCACAGTCTCCTTCAGGCACCCGTCAGTTCTGCAGGGTGGGATATCTGTTCCACCATGGAGCACCTCCCTGTGCTGCAGCGGCACAGCTCCCTCACCATGGTCTTCATCACATGCTGCAGGGGAACCTCAGCTCTGACTCCTGGAGCACCAAATAATCCTCCTCCTTCTTCAGTGACCTCATTGCTTGCAGAGCTGCAATTCTATTCTCACTCCTCTCTTTCCTGGTTATTGCTTTCATGCAATAACTTTAGTTTCCTTCCTAAATAAGTTGCTACAGATGCATTATGCTGTTGTTGAAGAGCTCAGTTCTGGCATGTCCAGCTTGGAGCCAGCTGACATTGCCTTTGTTGGATGCAGGGGAAGCTTTTAGCAGCTTGTCAGAAAAAAACACACCTGTGGCTGCCCTAGTACCAAGACCTCGCCACAGGAACCCAATACGCACATGATAATTCCCAGTGTTTAATAGCGGGTCCAATTCCTTATGTGCTATTTTGCCTAAATACATGAGCACTTTCCCATTCAGTGCCCAAATAAGGTTTGGTTGAGTAGCATGTTACAGTGCCTATTCCCAGAAAATATGAAGCTACCTAATTGTGTGGACTATGGAATGCAAACTGTGCCATGCAACTGTCCTTAAACCCACTCAATAACAGCTGTTGGGTTTTTTTCAAAATTAGGGATACAGCTTTTGAGCACATCTAAGCTCTGTGTCCTCTGAGAGAGGAAGAAAATTCTGCTTGCAGACCATATAACCAAATCTGAAAATTCTCCATGTAAAAAATATTAAGAAATATTGTGAAGAGAAAACTAATTATAATTGTTACTCTTGTGTGTTTTATGAGGTTTGTCAAAAGTTTTGTGCAAAAGTGATCTGTTTCATGTCACTTCTCAGATGTCATTTGTTCCTGTTCTTAGCCTGGTACAAATGTGCTAGTTTTGGAAGGAGTAGACTTAATTATCATCACAGTGGCTGGTACTGGGCTGTGGTTTGAACATAGGGTTGATAATATGGAGGTATTTTTGTTACTGTTGAGCAGGGCTTACACAAAGCCAAGTAATTTTGTTTTTCATACTGCCACTGCTGGGGAAGAAACAGGGTCCATGAGGAATTGTGAGGAGACAGAGCTGGGACAACTGATCCTAAGTGAAAAAGAAAAGCAGTATTTCATACCATATGGTGTCAGACTCAATATATTAAAAGGGGAGAAGAAGAAAGGAAGAAGTTGATGACATTTGGAGTCATGGGCTTCCAAGTAACAGTTTCATGGGATGGGGTTATTATGCTATTCTGCTCAAACACATGAGAAAGATCCGTGGTGATTAACCAATCCAGAAGAGGAATTTGTGTTTGCCATCTTTCATGTAAGGACTACAGGAGCAGAACTCAGTGACAGAGAAGATTTTGGTGAGTTCATAGGGATAATTAGTTGGACATACAATTTCTATATAACACTAGGTTTAGAACAGGCAGAGCTTTGGAATCACGCACTGAAAATCCCCAAGAAAATAACAAACCACAGCTCTTTGTGTTATGCACATCTTCAGCCACTATGGAATATGGATGCTGATTTTGGAATCCACATATCAAAGCTCTTCAGTTCTTCTATGTGCCTTCTATATGAGCAGTTGTAACCATGCCTAGAAATGGGTGGGGTGGGAGAGTACTTGGGTATGGGTGGTGGATATATATAAAAAAGCAAAAGAAAGACAAAAATAGAAGTAGCTTCAGAGTTTATTTAATCATGTCGTAAAAGAATTCACAGTGTCTAGAAACAATTTTATTCACAGAATTCTTCAAAACACAATGGAAATATGAAATTAAATATCTGGCAATTATAATTTTACAGCTGGCTTTACCAGTTGGTTGATGTTGTTCCCATAAAGTTATCTCTGTTCTGCAAAGTTCATTGATGTTGTAAGTAGATTAAAACATTTCATACAGCCATATGCACTGTCTGATGTGTGTGCAAAGAATGGGACATTTAGGTCATTGATTCAGCTGCAGGTTTTGTCTTGATTAAAGGATATTTCATCAAGACCAACTAACTTTTAATTAAGGTAATCAAAAGATAGTTTAAAATAAAGAAATTCTAATTATGTCTAACTTGGAGGGAGGAAGGGAGGAGGAAAGAAGGAGATTTGAAAGTTCATCTTCTTAAAGAGTCTAGTTCTTTTGCATTAGGCAGACATATTACAGTGGTCTTGCCAATACCAAAAAGAAATATAAAATAATGGAAATAGGAATATATATGTTTTAAAGAAGATTACAAAATTCTATACTATGTACATAAACAAAGTCTATTTCCTTGTAAAACCTTGCCTTGCATTTCAGCATTCACAAATCTTTGAAAAGAGACATCTAGAAGCAGAAGAGTGTTCCATAAAGGCATTTCCTACTCAGTGGGGAAATGGAGATGTTAGTGACATCAAGTTTATTATTCACTCATCTTATCAACACGCTAATTTCCTTTATTTGCAAGCAAGTGGTTCTCTTGCGCTGTTTTACAGAAGGGCAGATTAGTGCTGCCAACAGCTATGGGAATCAACATGACATCAGCTGTGGTTTTCCTTCATTATAAGAATCTCACTGTAAACCAGGGTCATATCTCTTTTGACTGATTATTCCTTCATCGCACATTAAGCCTATGTTGAACTATCTCTCACGGGCAAATTTAAGTTCTTTTGCCACTTGCTCCTTTTAGGCTGCCGGTGTATCAAATAGGTTTTTTCCATGAGGTTGAAGGATGGGTGAGAATCTTTGCTGCTTTAACTGCACTGCTAATTATTTAATAGTCACTTCCCAACCCAGAGTTTGTGCTTGTCTATATTTGTTTTTTTTTTTTTTCTCTACTCAGTGACCCACAATAAAACTCATTAATAGCCAGATGCCTTTAGGGAACACCTTCTTTGAACACAATACAATATACAACAGTAATTAAGAATACATTTGGAAGCTATTACATACTTAATCCTGATATTTATGGCAGTTCTAAATTCACCTAGACATTAAATTCATTTTGCAACAGGTTTTCTCATGGCTGGCTCTGTGCACCTGATGAGCAGGTTGTGCACCAACACATTACTTCCGCAGATAGCAACTGAAGGCCTGAATGCAGCAGGGATTTCCATTCCTGTACATCACTGAGTACAGTCGTGAGATGTGATAGTCACAAAAATGTCTAAACACAGAGCCCAGTTTTAGACCTGGGTCACAAAACACTGCTGTAAAATATTTTCCAGGTGCTTTTCTGGAGCTTTAACTGTGACAAAATTCTGATGGGTATCAAATCATTGGGATGGATATATTATCCCTTTAAACAAGCCTAAAAGAGCTATTTTAAAAATTCCAGTGACTGCAATTTTGCCACTACTCAAACCCAGAGATTTAATAGTCCAAACAACTTTCTCCAGACTTTATGGTGGCACCAAGGTCACAAATGCACTTTTCACAGCATAAAAAATGTGTGGTGGCTAGTAACTAGCTTGTGTATATCTCTTTGTTCTGAGAAGGTTTTGCATTTTGAATTACACAGGACCATGGGCTTATGTACAAGAATCATGTGGGTATTAAACTAAAAAGCCCTCTGAATAAAAGAGCTTTTCAGGTAACATGCACACATGTGAAGGTCAGTTTCAAAAGTCAAAGAATGCATCTCACATGGCATTTCATTGTTGCTGAAAATCCTCACATGTAAGAGGATTATGAGCGGCCATTGAATTATTCAAAGGACAGAAGCATAAGTTAGAGGTCCCACTTGATGTCCAGGAGAGCCAAGCATATTTTTTTAGAAACTCATAGTATCTTGTAGGTTTTTCCAGTATCTTCCAGGTTTTTTCCAGGGAAAAAATATGCCAACCACAAACTATAGCAAAAAGAAAGATTATTAAATAAATATATATGCTTTTAAAGACAGTTCTTTAAGAATGAAAAATAGCAAAATACTAAAAACACAAGTTCTTTCCAGCAAAAAAAAACCCCCTGCTATAGTAAGGCAAAGTGTTATATTTTCTGCCTCACATTTTTAATACAAATACAATATTTTAGCTATAAACCCTACTCACACAATTAGCATTATTGGAGTTGAAAAGAAATTTGTTGGTAATTATTGAAAGGATTATTTACATCAGCAGCAGGAAGGCAGTGTTCTCAGTTTCACTCAGTAAATCACGCTGGAATGTTTGTTAGATTTCTTTAAACAGGTTTTGATTACCATCTGTTAGTGATGAAACAGCAACAGCTACTATGTTAATCCATCCACTGGAAAAAAAAAAATATAAAAAGAGAGAAAGGGAAAACAAATAGAGAATTGAGCCAGAAAAAAATTCTATGAAAAAACATATCTGAGAAAAATAATGGCAACCAGGTTACTAATTCATGATTTCTGGAGAGAGTCCATTCCTCAGTGTTCAGCTGTTTAGGGTGTAGTATGAAATTGATATATGCCTATCCTTTTTAGAGACATAGGAAACTTTGACACCAACATGGTGTGGTGAAAGAAGTTTATCAGTTACAGGGAGCAGGGCAAGGAGCAAGAGCACGTTAAGGAACAAAGCTCCTGTCCTACCTAAATGAGGATTCACTTTGCTCCTCAGAGCAGCTGATCAACAGAGCTGCACCAGGACTGTGTGCAACCAGACCTTTCAAAGGCCTGGTCCTCTTTCTGCCCAAGGCAGCTTATGAAAATGTGATTTAGTGGCTCTTTATGTGATTACTGCCCCAAAGTCATGGTGAATAATGCCTGCTTAAAGTGCAGAAGACAGAGGAGAAAATGTCAGTTTCCAGTCTTTGTCCCTTGCTGCACACCTCCAGTTATTTAGTATTGCCCTTAATAACAACAGCTCAGTCTTCCCCCTTGATGCTGAAGGCAGTGTCATACAGGAAAAAGTTTTGAAGGGGAGAAGGGAGGCTCAGAGAAACCTAGTCAGATTATGATAAGAACATGAGCCAAATTGCTCAAGGTAGAGATGAAAATACTTGGAAAGGTGGACCCAGTAGACAGTCTGACTCATTTACATCTTACTGGAAACACAATGTCATATTTAATACTTCTAGGCTAACAAACCTTTGATACAAGTATACTTACTTCTTGGGACCTGCATTTATGGATCATAATGAGTTTTGTTCATTGATGGTGAACAAAGGCCGAAAAAACCAAAACCCCAAGAGAGGCACTGTATTTCCATATGTTCTTTATTTAGAACTACAGATGAATAGCCACAATATAAGGAAAGGAGCCTTTGCTTCTGTCCCTTGATGAACAAAGAATATTCAGGCACAGAGGAATTGTCTGCCTAATGGTCTTTGAACAAAATTTTGGAGTCACAATTTTCTGGAAACTTAGAACTGTTCACCAAACCAATTTGTAAAAAAATAGGAAAATATTTCCTCTTGAAAAGGTTCTTTGAACCCTATTATGAGTCCTATTCTCATCCACATAGATACCAAATTATTCAGAACAGCATTCTGTTTGGCAGAAAATGACACAAAGGTGTTTCACTTCAGGTTTTTTTATCCTAGTCATTGGTGAGGGTAGACTTTTTCCCTATGGACTGCCATGGAGAAAGAAAACTGCTGACCTACAGAATGAAACAAATGAGCCTCATGGTCCTTGAGACTCTTCTTATCTAGCTAGCAAATATCTGAAATCACCAATTCTCATTGTGTGATATGTCCTGAGGAATGGGAAACACATCTTAAGGGTCAAAAGGCAGAACTGCCTGAAGACAATTCTGCATTCATTGGAAGCAGGATAAATATAGTTTTGTAGGTGGGGGAAAGAGCTTTCATGGAACAAAGATATTTATCCACTTGATATATGCATACATGACTAAGTTAACACACTAATGACTACTGCCAAAATTATATTTAAATTGTGTTTAGCACTCATAAATAGTTAAATCAAAGGTGTATTTTTGTTAGTTATAGGTGTATTTATGCCCTTATAATTTGTCTGGTTTCTTATATATGTGTAGGGTATAAGAAAAAAACAGGAAAAATTTTGTGGTTACAATACAAAATAGTTAATGAACTAAGAAAAACTGTATGAGGTTTTAGAAGAATATTTCTTAGTTTTAGGAGCCTGGATAATTATTTTGAAATTTTTGAGAGTAATATTTGCAGGACACATCTCAGGAAAATCTAACTTAAATCATAAGTTGTCTTGTAAGAAATCTTGTGAGTCTGTGCTGCTATGACTGCAAATCAGTTACATAAGAAATGCGTAAGTGAATATTGAATATTAAGTATATTGCTCTTTGTTTTTCCTTGCCTCAAAATCAGATTTCTTGCAACATGAACACAGTCAGAAAACCAGAAATTTTGAATGTATGGCATGAAAAAGGACTAAAATTGCACTAATGATATTTCTTGGCTTCACCATCTGTTTGCACTCTATTGCATTCAGTGGTTCCAATAGAATCCCAGTGAACCAGGGGTGAGATATGTATGTCTAGCAGAGCTAGCTGAACAGAAAAAAACACCTAAAGTTCACATTTCATACAAGAACCTTCTCCCATACAATACACTGCTTTTACTCTCTCTCTCCATCTATTTCTTTGTTGCCTTGTTGATAAATGTTAATCATGTGGAGAATCCTCCAAACAAAACAAACAATGTAGGTCTGTATCTTACCCTTTTCTCTTATAGCTGCTTTTAGGCACAAATCTGAAAAAAAAAAAAAAAATGCTCCACTGCCACAGTTCTGACCACCCTCCATGACAGGCCAGCAGATGGTGTCTTTAAGTGATGAATCTGACAACTTTTGGAGGTTAGTTGACTGAAAATGAAATATTATAACGGAAAAATGTGCACTGTTTTCTAACTACAGTTTCTTACTGCCACCTAACAATAACATAAATGAGGATTCAGTACTGGTCAAAGAAAACCACTTCCTAATATATGATTTGTGGGCCATTAATCTTGGCTGCCCATCCTCCAGTTTCAGTCTGAAAAACATTTTAGCTCAGCAGGTGATGCTGTCAGTGACAAATGAACAAGATTAAAATCAAGTGATGTGGACAAAGAAAACTGTCTCAAAATTAATCTTCCTGTACTTGGAAACTACTCAGATTCTCATGTTACTGGAAACAGGGCAAGTGGCTTTGTGAACTTCATCTAAGAGAATTAAGAAATGGCATTCCTGTTATAGTCAACTTAAAAATAAAAATAAAAACCTTCATGTGAAGTAACTGGCATGTTTCCTGAATCTGAATCATTCTTGAATCGTTAACTGAATCTTTCAGGTTTTACCTTATCTCAAGGATTCTTTTTTATGTGGATTTTAAAATTACACCTAAAGGTAAGAATGCTATTACTGGCTATGAAATGTCCATACTAAATAGGGTCACAAATAAGGAAGATGGCACAAAGCAGTGTGTCCAGTGGTCCAGAAACAGTCCAAATGGGAGAGCATGAGACACTGTGGAGAAGTGCCTGTGAATTTGCACATTTGCACTGAGTGAAGATAGGAAGATTATGGGAATGGCTTCTAAGACACTGGGAACAGCAGTATAACTGAAGCAGCAAGGACTTGCTTTTTAAAGTTGACTCTGGGAACCCACCTGGAAAGACAGGGTCACTTAATCAGGTAAGAAAGAATTCTCCGCAAGAAGTGGTCTAGTAGATACAGAAAATGACAAAGCAAACTCTTTTCAGGGTAGGAAGATGAGATTTTCCTTAAGAGGTGTCTTAAGAATCAAAAAGGTAACATTTTAAAAAGTTTAATTAATAAAGAAGGAATGGACAGGATTGAAAATCAGACACAAATAACTCATTTCATCTATAAACTGATGTAATGACTCTGGGAAGTGAGGCAAAGAACGGAAAAATGGCTCAGAAAAGAGAGTACAAATGGAGAATATTTTCTGAGACACTTTGATATCTCATACACATCCCAATATTCTGCAACTGGCAGACAGATAGTGCACATCATAATGTGGGGGCACACTCATCTCCACTCTCCAGATATGAGGCACCTTGCTTCATGGTTTGTAGGTGTCAATGTATTAGAACTTCCAAAATAATTTCCTTTAGGAGCAGCATGATGGCTGGACGTGTTTGGTCTCGTGAGAAGTGCTAAACCCTACATACACTTGTGCTTTGGTGGCTCCTGTGCCTGATGCTAACAATAGTCATTTAGATTTGGGATTCTTGGATACGCTGGGAAAAAGGATGTGAGGGACTGAGGCACAGTGTCTCAAGTGTCCATTTTGTCTCAAGGAAGTCCTTTCTTGGAGGGGAATAAGATGATAAGGAATATCTAAGAGCCACAGAAATGAAGAGTGGTATAGAGAAGAAGAGCAGAAAAGAAATTAAGACACCTGCAAAACTGCTAAGCAGGAACTGGAGAGAAGGAAATGGAAGAAAATTTTGGTGTACACATAATATTTTCTTTAAATTTTAACAGAGATGTGAACATTTAGGACCATTTTTCATAGTTTTTCATACATGACAGCTAGGGAGAAAGGAAGGGTTCCTAAACCTGGTCTCTATATTATGCAAAGTTGGCAGAATTATTTGAATTTGTGCCTATACTGAACTCCTAAAAGTACACAGTCAAGAAAAATGTTGTAATGGTTGATGAAGACGAACTCAAATTTAAAGCACAAGAATGACAAAAGACTGTGATTTACTTCTTTTACTTGACCCTCTAGATGTGTGTTCAACAGGGTATAGACCAGCACTTCTTTAGGCTTCAAATAGAGCTCAGAAAACTATAAGAGTTGTGGAAGTTCATCTCTCCCTTCAGGCTTTCTTGTCTGCTTTTCCTTTAATTTAACTGTATTTTCCAACAGTTGCTGTATCATGTTTCATTTATTTTTTAATATTTTTTTTTTCCATGTTTCACTGAGAAAGTGATGTTTTTCTGTAGAAGATATTTTTGGAAGGCTTATTCTTAGGGCATATCCTTGTCCAGCTTTTAGTTCTTTATAACACCCAAATACTGTACCTTGTTTACCTGATGTGTCTGGCCCAGGAATTTATTGTAATTCAGAATTCAGCATTCAGCTTCTAATTAGATAGGAAGGAACTTTCTGAAGATATGTGAACAGTATAATCTCTGATCTAGCCTGTTATTCATAAGTAATAGAGATGGTAGAAAGTTCTTTGCTGATGGGGCAGGACAGAGATGCTGTCAGAAATGAACCCTAGATTGGGAGGGGTGGGGCTGAAAGACAGGGAAAGGTTATATAGGGAAGCTAAACTTCTCTTTCCAAGAGAAGAACAGTGCTCTTGGAAAAATTCTGTGCAAATGCAGATGTCTGTCAGTACTGGCAGATATCTTTCAGTGTTAGTTTGAGCCCTTGCCCAGAAAGTGGCTGTTCCATGATAAAATTTTCCAGGCATGGAAGAATTATGTTTCTTCTTGTGACAAAATATTTCTGTTAGTAATAGGTAGTTAAGTTGTTACATGCTTTCAGATCAAAAACCCATGAGGTTCTATGGCTGGGAATTTTTGTGGGAAAATCTTACAGTTATTTGAAATACTGCTGAAGTGTTCTGTCATCCTACTGAATTCTATTTTCTTCTCTGGAGTTTTTATAAAGGAAGAAATGTGACAACTGAACCAAAAACTACCCCAAGAATTGTAGCACAGTAAAGGATGAAGGATTTTGGCTTGCTGCTTGGAGAATCATGGAAAAAAATGACAAAAGTAACAAAATTCTCAAATCATCTATGTGCATTCAAGTCAGCAAATTCAGGGGAGATTAGTCCCATGCCTTAGCTGGTTGCATAAGGTCTTAGACACCCAAGATTCTCCTTTGTCTCTATTTATCAAACAAGTTAGTACAGGATATCCAGTTTCTAACCAAGCTGGCAGAGACATTTCTTCCAATACTTCCTGTATGTGGCACATGTGTGAAGACTAATGGAGACTAAGGCAGTACCTTGTAGTCCAGATTCTTTGCTGACTCTCAGATTTTCAAATCATCAGAGATTTACCTGATTTGTGCTGTTATAAATGAGCACCAAGACAGGATTCAGGAAATTCTCTAGCATCACAAAAAATATTCACCTTGCAAACAACTAATGTTTCTATTATTTTCACTACTTATCTGAACAGAATATTTTTTCACTTGCATTTTGTGCAAACAGACACACCAATATTAATAACTTTGAGCATGTCGAGAAAATATTGCTTGTTGCTGAGGAAACAGGATGCTAATCTCAAAACCAACATAGATATTTCCTTGTAAACTACCAATTAGGCTGTAAGGTTCAACAGGGCATGGAGTTATCACAGAGTAATCATAGCTGTGGAGATTTATATGGCATAGTAGAATTTAATGTCATAAGTCCATGCGGGATATGATATCAACTCAATAAGAATTATGAGTAATATGCTCAGTCCCTAATTTTTTTTTTTTTCTTAAGTCACAATAAAATTACATGGACAGGACACAGCACCAAATTTTAAAATTTAGAGTTTTCTTCTCTCTATGTATGGGTTTAAATCTTCTAAATTTTTTTGGTCAGACTCATGCGGTACTAGATTATGATACCCTTTCTGATAAATCTAGAATTAGTCCTCAGCTGCAGCTTTTTGGAAAGAAGTCTCAATTCCCTCCATGTCAGAGAACTGTAGCCAACACTGCCATTAAAAGGGTTTCTCTGTCTGGAATGAAAATCCTGTACAGAGTGTGAGATCTGCATCAATAAAATGTTATTCCTTCTTGGCAGAAACTCAGAGGAAGGCAGGTGGCAGTAACACTGTCTCCACTCTGATGACGTGGATCTCTCTGCAGAGGTCCATGGGTTCAGTTCTGACATATGAAAACAAAACATAGAGCATCTTTTATTGGATTTGGTGAATTTAGTTCTTTTGGTTTTATTTTCACTTGAAGCAAGTGATCTGATGTTCTTAATAGAATCCATGATACTTCCAGTGTACTGAGATACTTTAGCATCAAAGCACCAAGTATATGAAATTTAAGGGTTTGGTAAAATGTGATAAGGGAAAGAGTTTCCTCTTCCCAGCTGCCAAAAAATCCAGTATACAGGGAAAGCATAGACCAATTCAATAACTGCTTTTTTTTTTTTTTTTTTTTTTTTTCCCCTATATGTTCTTATATTCTGTGAAGATAGTTTATGTAAAACAATTAGAATGCCTGAAAGGACTAAGCAGCCATATTCCAAGAATGGAAGGACTTAAGGGAAAAATTAAAATAAACTAAAGTTAATCAACTGTTTTGATCTGGATTGAAGTGTAAATAGTTCAGGTATATTATGAGGAAATATTTTGATGAGCTAGCTCACAGCTGCCTGGATCTGAGAGCCCATCCATCATCCCCACAGTCGATGGAGTCATCAGTTGTCTTTCCCTCATTAAAACAGACAGGGACTGAATCTCTTCCCTTACTGAACATTTCAGCTTCCTTGAGAAGAAAGCAGGAGGCACCAGCACAAAAAGGGCAGATGAAATACCAATGCAAATCCCAGAGTGACTTCTTGCCAGATGACTTTCTTCCACCACAATGGCAAGCAGAATAAAACGCTTGGTGCTTCAGAATGTATTATCACAGTCTGGGGTTAAGCTTATGTTGATCATGGAGAATTTGTTACCTTGCACACTGATGGCAAGACATATAAATGGAAATTAATTGTGTTATGAACTACTTTAAAATAGTAAGATTTAATACATCTTAAACAGTGTCTGAAAGTCAAATTTACTCTTTAATGCAAGATTTTTTTCACTAATCAAGGTTTGGTAAACTACTGGAAACCCTGAATCAATCTGCCTGATCCTTTACTAGTTGCTCAGAATAAGCAGAAGGGTTGGAAGTTTCCTGAGGAGGAGACAGGGAGCTGCACGAGTACTGAGGCAGCCATGGGACGATCAAATGTCACAGATTTAGTGAGGATGGCTTTAGAGAGTAAAGTACAATTTAAATTAATTGTTTCAGAGTTCACAATCCAGAGTCAACTTAATTGTTTCACTTCCTTGGCACTGGATGAGAAATCATAGTACCACAAAATCATGGAATGGTTTGAATTGGAAGGGACCTTAAAGATTACTTAGTTCCAACTCCCCTACTGTGGGCAGGGATGCCTCCCTCAAGATCTGGATGCTCAAAGCCTCATTCAGTTCCTTTCCCTGTTAGAACAGCTTACCAGGGCATCTCTCATCTAGTAATTTTTTAAAATCTGTTATTTCATTCTTCCAAAATTCAGATCGTCATTTCTCAGGATTACAAAGTTGCTACAGCCCAGACTTCCTCCATTCCTAACCGCTTTAATTAGCTTATTTGCATTGGTGAGAACCAGGTCCAGTAATGCTTCTCTGGTTGGTTTGTCCAATAACTGGATGAGAAAGTTATGCTCAACACATCCAGGAGTCTCCTCGATTGTGTACAGCCAGCTGTGTTTCTTACTCAGTAGACACCCAGGCTGTTGAAATCTCCCATCAGGATGACAGGCTGTGAGGGTGATGCCTCCTACAGCAGAAGCAAGGGGCTTCATCAACAGGCTTCTCCTGATCAGGGGGACTTAGACCCCAACCACAACATGTGCTTGGCTGGTCCTGTCCTTGATTTTTACTCAGAGGTTCTGAGCACATTTGTGGCTGTTTTTCAGAGGCAGCTCTTCACAGCTTATTCATTCTTTAAGGTAGAGTGAAACATCCCCTCTCCTCCTACCCAGCTTATCTCTTCTGGGCTTGCAAGTCTCAATTGTTGTGTTCCAGTTGTGAGATTCATCCCACCATATTTCCATGGCTAGCAATTAAGTCAGTTTCTAACTCCACCATGATTATCAACTCCTCTTACTTATTACAAATGCTGCATGCATTGGTGGGATGTATTTCAGCTGAATAAATCTTCAGGAAAAAAGAAGAAAAAGTACAGAAAAGAAAAAACGTTTCCTCAGTTTTAGATCTCACTTTGCAGTAGATGACTATGGACTCTATTTTGGAATTATTCTGTTTTGATTAACATGCCTAACACTCATTAAAAGCAATACAAAGTAGTGTGTAATCTCTCATTAGTCTCCCAGTTGAGATGTATATAGGAAGAAACACATCATGGTTTCTTTTCCAACTCTGCTGAGTGCTTGTTTATGTAAGGCAAGGTAGTGCCATGAAAGACAAACACTTCTGCAACCTACCCTGGAGTTTTAAGAGGCAAGGTAATGAACTGCTGTTGAAACTCTAAGGCTTTAGTTAGCAACATGCATCCGGTCTGTGTAACTACAGTAAACTAAAAGATGATGAATTCCTCAGATCATGTGTCAATCCAGGTCCAGATGCACATGATTTCACAGCAATGCTCAGACACCTCTACTGGCTCATCTTACCTTCCTGGTAGGAATAAGAAATGCCTAATGGGAAGAGAAGGAAACCGACAGCAAAGGAGGTGAGGAGGTGGCATCCATCTTTTGTATGTATTGGAAAGAACCAAATATTGACATTCTACGTAAGATAGGGATAACCTTAAATTGCTAAAAAAAACAGGGACCGTTGACTTGCTCTTGCACATAACAACTTGTGTGTTTAGCAGGATGTTTAATTTACTTTTCTGATTGCCCAAAAAGAAAAGAATTAAGATTTTACATAGACCAGATTAAAAAAAAACAAACCTGAACCAAACCAAACCAATACAAAACAAAACCACTGACAAAAAAACCCCCACCACATCTTCAATTCTTATCGTGTTTTTTCTTCATTTTCAGTTTGCTTCACTAGAAAATGAAAATTTTCCTTGCCCAGAAAGACGGCATTTGTGGTTATCACCTAACATATTTTAAGTTTCATAGATATTGCAATGATAAATGTCTATAGATCTGTCTTCAACATACTTTTCCAAAGCAATTGTTTATTGTTTGTCATGATAGTATATTTCTTAGCTATTTTAAATATTTAAAAAGGAGGTCTGATAAAGCCTACCAAGTGTTTATAAAATAATTAATTTCTTACTATAAGCATCCATTGTTACCTTAAAATTTCTACCTCAGTTCACATTTGGTGGTGTAAATTACTCAATACACAAATTTTCAAGAAAAACTCATATATTTTTAAACCAAGTATATATATTTTGATTTATTAGTTTCAAGAATAATCATGTGGTAAACATATTGCTTACTAGCTATTAATTTTTGATTCCAATATGCATATTCTTTGTGTATGAGAAACTCATCTTTGGTTAATTCTCTGCAGTTATTTGGCAGCTTTTAAAATTCAGTTTTTCAACTTCCTTGTAAATTTCCTTGATGGTAAAAAAACTGAATTAAGCAATATTATTATATTCACAACAGGGTTTTTTTTTCCTTGAAATATGCATTCCCTGTAAAAGTTAAACTCAAGTATCAATATGAAGTATCAATGTTTTGGGGGTTTTGTTGTTTGGTTTTTGTTTTTTTCTTTGTGTTTGTTTGCAGGATTTTTAAATTGGGATTTTTTGGGAAGGAAGTATTTATAATTTTTACTTATGAACTATGAAACACATGGCATGAGTCATAGACTAATATTGAAAAACTACCTTTTGCTCTACATATGGAGGTATATTTTATGGCAAAGTGATAAACAAAACACATTTTTACGGTGGTTCATTGTTGCAGCATTATATTGTGTAATTCAGTATTTTTTAATTAACTATACAGGTATTGACTTATTTTAACAAAGTACTTAATTTATCTAAATAATGAAAAATATAAACAATATTTGCTTGAGGAAAATACCTTTAATGACAAATTCTCTGTGAACTGGAGATAGAGCTATAATTAATGGGGATAAAGTAAATGAGGTTAGAAGAGTCTAAGGAGCTATTTAGCTCACCAGCTGCTAACTTGAGACTTGTTTGCCTAAAACTTTACAAGGAGGTTGTATTTATGTAAACAAATCCCATCTCATGCGCCTGCATCAAAGTAAGATGAGCTTCTTGAGTGTACTGATTATTAGATCAAATCAGTCACCTAAACATAGCTTCTAGTCCATCCAAGGTGGCCTGAGATAGTCAAGATAGCTACATAAATCTGTGGGTATGACATAGGTCCTACCAGAAACTTGAACCTTTCTAGAAGAGCAGATTTAGGCCATTGAGATTGCCCTAAAATAATCTCAAAAGGAAGCTTGTGTTTAGAAAGTTAAATCCAGCCTAGCTATTTATATATAAACACACAATATAATCTATTTTAACAATCCTGGTCCTTCAATGAGAGTTAAGACTCGCTGTTTTTCCCACCAAATACATTACATTTATTTGTGTACTAATTTTGGGCTCAATTAAAAAGCACAAATATGGCTTTATAAAGCAGGGGGATTATGGTAATTCGAAAAATATTTCTGTAACTACTCATGAGCAATGGGCTCAGCTAGTGCTGCTGATGTTGATTATGCAAAGACAGTGTCCTCTTTCATATTCTTCATTTTTTTTTGTACATAATGGTTTTGATGAGATGACCATAGCTTGTACATCCACGTGGCCAATACAATCCAGAAGCTGCAGCTGAACTCAATTTTATCATAGATTATGAAGCATTAATCACATGTAGAAAGTACAGATTCAATTATTAATGTTCAAAGGAGTAGAAACCTCATTGCAGCCACAGATCATGGACTTTGGTCTACCTCCATGGAATGAAAGAATAAAGCATGTTTTGTCAAGAAAACCTACTGATATTACTGTGGGTATGACTTTGCAAAGATAGAAAACACAAGGAAAAAAGAGGAATTAATTTAAGCAGTGGTAAAGTTCTTTGTATAGAAATGGCAGTTACCAATATGAATATTTTTTAGACCAATATACTGCATGCTGTTCTTTGCAAGTGCTAAATAGGCATTTAATTTCATATTTATTACTGTGACATTTTAGTCAGAGAGCATTATTCATTTAAATGGTGGTACATCTTATTGTTATGCTTTTTTTTTTTCTTATTGTAACATGTGGACCAATATTAGCTTTTAAGATAAAACCTTTCTATCAAGAGGAAATATCAGCAAAAAAATGAGGAGATAACTGAAGGATACCTTTCGGCAATTAAATATGCAGGCACAAGATTTCATGCATACATATTCTTCAAAATCTAAGATAAATATATTTCCTTCATAGAAGGAAATTAGCCCACACCTCTATCTCCCTTACCTTTTTTATAGCACTCAAACACAGTGCAGGACAGTGCACAAAGGACGTTTGCTGTCAGGAAAAAGGCACTTAAGAACAGAGTTTATATGTACAAACATTAAATGGGACAGAGGTAACCTAATCTTAAAGGTAGGCATCAGACTATGTGAGTTTCTCCTGCTCCAGCCTGATGGATGTGATACTGATAGAGTTTTGTGTTGCTGAGCCTGCCAGTAGTGAGGCTGAGCTTGTGTCCCCAGGAGGCAGCCAGGTGTGCATGCACAAGGGCACGCAGACCCCTGCACACACAGTCACACAGGTCAGCACACACAGAGAATGGCACCTTCACTGACACTCACAGGAACACATACAATGCTACATTTTCCTGTGCTTGCTCCTCCTGGGTCTGCCCTGATCCTTTTCTTGCCTTTGACCCTGACCATAAGCCTCTTACAGTAAGTTTTACGTATTAGCCAAATGTTCTTGCCCTGCATCTCTCGGGTTTTTTGATATTTTGATGTCTCCCGAGATTTAGAAAGTCTTTTTCTCCCAGACCCGTGGTCGAACAAGAAGTCGAGAGTTGTCTCTTCTGTTTTCCAAAGTTGTTTATTTTTCCTTATTTATTACATTCTTTTCCTGACTAGCAGAGGTCCTCTCAGCAAGTCAGTCCAAGGCACAATCCATCACCTCTAGGCTCGTGCTTACTTTTATACTAAAAACTACATGTACATTATTTACGATAATTTCCCAATACCTATCATCTATGTTAGACAGTCTGTCTCTACTTTAAACCAACCATAAAGTGCCACCATCACACAAGATGGAGGACAAGAAGAACAAGAATAAGGACAGGACACACCCAGATTCTTCCATCTTGCCCCCTGAACCCCCATTCTAAAAACCACAAAATTCTACTTTTCACCCTGTGACAAATTAACTATCACTCTACTCAAATTCTTGTGACCCGTAAATCCTCACAAAGAGATGGTAATTTCTCCCAAGGGCTAAAATCGAAGGCACAGGTGTATTTGGACTCCATGCCAAGGTCTCTCAGTCCCCTGCTTGGGTCTGAAATCATCCAAGACAGTCAGAAGAGTGTCCCGGGCTCCGACAAGCATCCTCTAACAAGTTCTCTAGTTCTGCAGGCAACTACACCATCTACCTTGCATGGCTTTCATGCTGGAGTTTCTTTCATTGACACTGAAGGGAGGGTTTCAAGAAGCAATCAGCTTTTTCTACACCAAACAATAGGGCAGCAGACAATAGGCAGAAACTGATGCACAGGAAGTTCTAACTGAATATGAGAAAGAACTTTACTGTGCAGGTGATAGAGTACTGGAAATGATTGCCCAGAGAGGTTGTGGAGTGTCCCTCAGTGTGGATACTAAGGAACTGTCTGAATGCAATCCTGAGCCATGTGCTCTAGGATGACCCCAACTGAGCAGGATGGTTGGATCAGGTGATCCCAGTCTGGTCCTTTCTGACCTCATCCATTTGGTGATTCTGTGACTCTTGGTGAGTTTCTCATCAGCAACAATGACCAAATTTCCTTCTTTGCTAGCTTTAGGATAGGCAGTTCAGTAAGTACTATTTTCACTGGTGATATTGGTAAGGTTTTTCCACCAATCTTTGTATTTATTGTGATTCCCTTTAATCGCACACTCTAAACATTTTTATATGTGTATACAACCTCTCAATGTAATTACCCCTCTCCCTTATGTTCTACTGTTTTTCCATCTAAATCAGAGTCTGCACAAAAGATACTGTGGGGAGTATGTTTACATCTGTGAATTTCAAGGTGCAAATTTGCTAAGCTGTTGCCTTTATATATGGCTCCTTTTCACAGGCTCTCTCATTACACTGATCACTTAAATGAGGTTAAAGTTTCAGCTTTACTGAGCTCCTGAGAATGTAAGAGTTCCGTGGACACAGTTCAACTCCACTGTTCTTAACTCTGTCTCTCTGACAGTGGTGAATAGCAGTGAATAGTGGTGAACAGAGGTGTCTATTCACAGAGGTGAACAGACAAGAGAATTAAAGCTAAATTAAAGCTCTCACTGTTGAGAAATAAACTGTTTCCCTGATAAGCTGTTTATTCAAGAGGTTACCACATTCCAAAAATTACATTTCAGATACAATAACACTGACGTGCCAGGTGCCAGTAGAGGAAATGTGTAGAAATAACTGATTTATGAAAATTAAATTTTCTGTAGAAGCTTTTTTCTTTTTTTAAAAAGCAAATCAAAATACTTTTTTTCTTCCTGGATTGTCTGGCCATGGGGCTTATGTCATTGCAGCCTTACAAAATATAATCAGAACATAATGAATTCCAGATTGTAGGTTAATGATTGGACTTGATGGTCTTAGAAATCTCTTCCAACTTTAATGATTCTATGGCTCTATTTGGCCTTCTGTGTAGAATTTGTTTTTCATGTCGGATCAAGCATGTTTTGTTTTCCTCTGGCATAAAAAAGATTGTTAGCTTTGAAGCTATCTTCTGCAAACAATGTTAGGGAAATATCACTCACTTTCATTTAATTCTAAGAATTTTAATAAGGCATACAGAGCATTAATATTTAAACTCCCTTACAAAATTATTTTTTACATGATAGTATTTGTTCAGTCTTATGACTTACTAAAGTGT
This sequence comes from Certhia americana, assembly GCA_018697195.1. Taxonomy (NCBI): domain Eukaryota; kingdom Metazoa; phylum Chordata; class Aves; order Passeriformes; family Certhiidae; genus Certhia; species Certhia americana. Next base: position 31,912,170 of record CM031860.1, read on the forward strand.
AATACATTTCACATTTCAGAGCTCTAAGAAGAATTAAGAACTCTTCTCTGACACTAAAGAGAGTTCATTTAAACTCATATTCAGTAGAAAAAGAGCCCCATAGGATGCCAAAGAAAACAGATACCAGAATGTAGCTAAGAGAAAAGTAGGAAGAAATACCTTGGAACTCACTCCAAAATTATTATTTGGTGGTTCTGGCTTTGGACATTCAAAATTGCTGTTCCATTGACTTAAGTTATTACCATTAAAAACCAGACTGAGATTTCTATATTCATGCATAGGCTTTGTTGTTGCTTTGGAGAATCGATGCTAAATTGCTTAAAGGCATATTAATTTCCTCACAGGTATGTGATGATTTTACATTCCCAGAGTCATACTGTGATATCTATTCTCAGTATTACTTCAGTGAAATCACTGAAACTGGATTCTATAAATATAGGTAAGGATTCCAGAAACAAAAGTGACAGAAAAGAATTTCTTTTCTGATATTTCTACTTCATAGATTTGTAGTCCAGAAGATGGATAAATTGTAAAACATTTGTGACTCTTCTTTCTTTTATTCTCAGACATTGAGGAAAGCATCTTTGATACTTCTGCCAAAGATAACCAAGTCCAAAAATAGTTTGCTACATGGTACATCTTCAGAGATGTTGAAATGATTAAATAAAATTCTTCAAGATCTACTCAGTCAGATAGTCTGCAACAATACACTTGCTCCTATTAATAAATATTGGAATAAATATTGGGAAACATATGTACTAATTAGGCTAGAAAGAGTCAGTGCCTTTGTAACTATCACTATCATTGCTGCATGACTTATGGCAGAAAATCAAAGTTGCGTCAGTGTCCACAATAAAATTACCAATCTCTATCACATGAACACACTATATTGTGATGTTTTAATGCTAATGTATTGCACATGACTGAGGAAAGTGGTTTTAACAGCTATATTACAGTAATACAGGAGCTATTGAGGAGTTCCTAGGGTTCCTAGCTTCTGTACCACAGAACATCTTGACACTACTGCAGCAAAACTGAACATAAAACTGACTGCAGGTCTATATGTAATGTTTATTGTGAAACTCCTGTCACTGCAACCACAAGTATTTATTTTTTAAATCTTACAATTTACAAAAAAAAAAAAAAAAAAAAATTAAAAAAAGAATCAGAAGACTGGAAAAGCATCCTGTGGAGTTTTCACAGACACTTACTTTCATTTTCAAGAGCTTTGCTATGGATGATTCAGTCCTTGTGGTAACTGCTAAATAAAATGGGCTAATCCAGTACCCTTTGAAATCAGAGTGCTGATATTCACACTGAAGTAAGCAAGCATTTGTTAATGAGTAGATTGACTTCTTATCTTTAGGCGTATGCCATTATCCATAAAGTTACTCTGCTCATACATTCACCTTTATAGTTGTGGGCCCAACTGTAATGCAGTTGAGATATTCAAGCCCCAGTGCTGACTAATTTGAAATCTTTTGCATCTATTATTTGAAACTTGCTAAGTGTTTCCTTGTCTCCTACTATTTCAATTGGGTTACAGAGGTACTCGTCTTCATGAATGATGTTAAAGGAAATTTGTGAGGTTTCCTCCCAATTTTTGATTTCACAAAGATATATGTTTCTTCATTTCCCCTCATTTCTCCCCATTTGTTTCTTCTCATACTCCAGATTGTATTTTTTTCTTGCTATATTCCCCTTCTCATTTTTAAATCTTTGAATCCAGTCTACAGGGTGAGATTTAAACCACCCATTTCTCTATGAGTAAAAAAAAAACCCAAACCCTAATACATGAAGAAACACAATAAAAATAGGAATGTTAGACAGTCTTCATTCATCTGGAAGCTAAAATGCATGTTTGATTATCTCATGAGGTACAGAAGAGAACAGTAAAATCAAATATTCAAGTGCATGCCTCTTAGTGATTTCTTTCATTCAAATACATGTCAGCACAGGGCTGGATGAGCCTAAAAATAAAGCTTAACTGAAGACAATTGCTCCCTGGCTTAAAATTTCCCAGGCACATAAGAAAACTGAATTAAAACCACTAGAAAATTTCAGAGTAATGAGAGACTGAATGCCAGAAAGAAATGAATCTATCTATTTATAACAAAATTAAAAGTTTGAGTCAATACAAGAGGAATCACTGGATTATGTCAGTTATTTATGAGATGGATGGAATTAATCAGTGAGAGAGAAAGCATCCGTGAATGCAATGAGCTAACTGGAAAATTAACGAATCATCCCACGAACATTGAAAGTCACTCATCACCATGAAGTCAGCAAAATCGTGTGTGGGATTAACAACAGGTATGAACAGAAAAGTTAGCAAGCCAGTGTGAGATAAAAGTCAAAGTTTTCCTGATTTTCCTCTTTGTTTCTTCTCTGCCAGAGAACTGCAGATGCCCATAATATAACTCATCCAGAATATATCATGTTTAAAAGATATGACTGGATTGCTTTTGTGCCAGGTGCATAGTAAGTTTAACTGCATCCATACTGCAGATTGGAAATGTTGCTTCTCAGCTGTTCATCCAGAATTTCCAGATATCCAGGCTGCAAAAGGTAAAAACCCATAAGTGAACAGACAAAGTAGCCAAGTAATTTCCAGGCAGAAAAAGAAGACAAGCCTTGAGAAAAATTGATGGATGTCCACTGCTTCCTTTATACTGTAAGTTTTGAGCGCACCAATAGTAGGACCCATTTTAACATGTTTCTCTCTTGGTACATGCTTTTTGTTTTTGAGCTTCTACTCCTTAAAACTTTATAAAATAATTAAACTGTAGTACAGTTTTGGAATTAATGTGGTTCACAACAGAAACTTTATTAAAAACATGATTGAATATAATTAAAATAGCAAATTTCAGCCTCTGAAAGTAACTTAAACATATATTAAGGTATTCAAAATGTAGATGGAGACTTTGTGACCTTTAATACACAGAATTCAGAATTTAGAGGTAAAGTACCTTTTTTCTTATTGTTATTTTCACGACACTTGCTTTACTTTTTTTTTTTTTTTTTTTTTTTTTTAATGAAAAAGAAAAAATAGAGAAACTTCTTCAGTCCTTTATTTCTTTTTTAAAAACTTCTCAAATCAAAAAGTAGAGTTGTAGAGGCTGAAATACTTGTATGTCCTTCCCTTACTGTTCTTCAGCATCAAGTACTCAGGACTGACTGAGAAAAAAAAGGCCCATTGCAACAAAAAAAGCCCACAAACTGATGTGTCCATGAGCTATACAAATACAATTTGGCTTTAAACACTGTGTTCTAGTGTATTGGGATAATAGTCATACAAATCTGCCCACTAGGGCTTAAGCTCTGTGCAAAATTCCTGTGTAATGCACCCTTCTGTGCGATCTTAGGACACATTCTGGCTGTAAACATCACACACAACCTGGTATTTATAATGGAAAGTCTTTTTCTAAGGCCTATCAATATCTAAGGAACAGAAAGCTGAATTTCTAAGAGTTTCTAAAGATAAAGTAGAACTTTTAAAGTTCAACTTGCTTGAAACTTCTCTTAACTTGGCAATAAATAAAACATAACCATTTAATGGTCATTTGTGAGTGAAGACATTGATGACAATATGTTGCTTACCTTTGTAATTCTATAGCAAAAATCTTACACCAGTGTTCACTAATGGGACTCTTGACAAATTGCTATGTCTTCCAAGAACTAATAGACCTGTATCCAAACAACACATCTTTGTTGTTTAGACAAACAAGTTCTGCTAGTTTGGAATTTTTTGAGAGTTATGAGTTGACAAAAATAAAAACAAAAATTCAAATCAATACAGAGAAAAATTTCCATCTTTGTTACTTACTTTACAGTGTTTATTGAGCATCTGGCTGTTCTGTGATGTTCATTAAACTAGAAATACAAAGTTCAGCCTATCTCTCAAAGTCATTGCTAGCAACAGAAGCAAATGCATTTCAGCAGCACAATTACTGACCTGTGGTATTCACAAAGAATGGTGTTTTTCTATTTTTTCACACATATTATATGGAATTCAAAGCTTATTTCATGTTCGCCAGCTGTTCTTTAAACTTATTTCTACCTTTACCTTCATGTTTTTTCTATGAGAGGTGCATCTAAGCACAACTTAAATCCATTCTTAGAAGTCTTTCTGTACATGTCATTTCTCTGAACCTCTCATTCTTCTTAAGAAGATGCAACATTGAGTCTCAAACAGCGTAACAAAACATGGCACTTTACTGTGTCTGAAATGAGCAATATGGAGATGAATGAGAAACATCTCACCAGGCCAATGCTGGTGAATTTTACCCAGGGGAATTTTCTCACTGTTCTCTTAAGCAACCCCAGCAAACCATCTGTTCTTCTTCTTGACCATCAGTTTCCTCTGGTTCTCAAACACACTCACCCAGCCATGTGCTCCTAACAGATGATGATGAATATCTACATGAAAATTTTTGGAGGTTTATCTCTCTGCCGTGTGTTCAAGTTTATTCACTTTTTTTTTTATTTTTCATGGGCTCTGGTGTGTACCTCTTCCTCTGCACTCCGTTCAGCTTTGCTGTACAGGCAGAGAACATGACAGCTCTGTAGAGTGTGCAGCTGCCACCAGCACTCACCTTTTGTTAACATGCCCCAGGCAGCAAGGACTAAGCTAGCACTGGAACTGGTGTGGTGAGAGCAGAAAAGATTGTGTAGTACTGCTCCCAGATGTATATTGTAACTTATTAATATTCTAACTTCCAGAACAGTAATGATTAGCCCTTCTCTCCTCCTGCCCTTTCTTGGTCAGACAAAGCTCATTTCACATGGGAGCAAGAGCGAATGGAAAAGCCATCCAACAGAATTTATGGAGAAATGCTTCAAACACGAAGGATATGGGAAATGGATTTTCCTTGCCATTGAAGATGTGTTGTAGATTGCTAGCCTGCCATGTCCTTCCTTCTACAGGCACAGTAAAAAGATTCTTTTCAATATGTAAAGGAATAGAGATTTGTTTGAGGTCTGGATTAATAATTTATTTCTAATCTTATCAAATAATTAAGTTACAAATGAATGTCTCACTTTTAAAGTTGGAATCTTGAGATTTATGAAAAATAAAGCATAATTCAATGTTTAAGAAATATATCACTAAAAGGCAATTTGCTTGGTCTTAATCTCTTCAATCTTAAAATAGAGCATTTCAGCTATTGAATAACTCTAATCAGTGAAAAAACCAAAACCTTTAACAGATTGTGAGATTTTTATTGGTCATTTAGAATGTCTGTTGTTTCAGGCTTTTATAACTTTAAAACTCCCGAGGGGGTTAATAGTGTCTTTGTTGTTGTTGTTTTGTCTTAGAAAGAAACAGGAAAAATGCTTTATCTTAATTACTTTAAAACTGAGAAGCTGCTTCTTTCCTCCAAATTCTTCCCTTTACTGAGCAGTCCTTATTTACCTCCCCTTGCATGCACTGTGTCAGAAAGGACACATTCATTATGAAGTGACATTTTAAGTTTTCACAATCTCCACATTCCCAGAAGAGTTCTATGGCTTGCTAAGTGTAAACATGCATGAAGATGGGTCACTGGAACAGTAGCTCGTAGACTGGACCAGTGACTTCCAAGTGCATTCCAAAGTTTTGAAGTTTTGCTTCTAAATGCATGAAAGTCCAGAGGCATTTCTGCCATTAATTTTTCAATGAGAACTCAAGTTCTTAATGTCTTTATTGTTTCCAACTTAATGCTTTCATTTAATACTAAGATGTGGCATATTGTACTTCTGATATCAGACAGAAATTTACTTCATTTAAGATCATAAAGGACACCAAAATTAATTTATGTAGATACAGACAAAAGCATGTAGACATAAAAATGCAGGTCCCTGTCTCTTGTATCCTTCTGAGGCAATGACAGGATATGCATCCAAATTTTGCAGTTCGGGTGTCATTTCTGTTTACAGACAGATAGCTTAATGCTGAGTATTTAAACCATAAGGTCTTTACAGCACTGCAGAGCTACTGCAAAGGTTTGTTTTTCCTCTCTTGAGTCTCCTTAATCCCATTCTGGAGTATAAATACTTCCATAATCCCTTGCTTTTGAGTGAAGATGTCATTATCAGAGATGTTATTTTTTTTCACTAATCCTTGTTCTCAGTGGACACATTGCTGCATAACCGAGACTCTTTTTACCTGTCTAACAAGAGATACTTATGTCCAGCTACTGTCTCTGCTCTTCCATAGTCTCTACTTGCCAAAGTGTCATGAGGTAACAGACTACTCTGAATCATCTAAGAATTTTATTTGCTTTTTCTCCCACTTAGTTTTTATTTATGACAAGACACTGGAAATATACAAGGAATTAAAGCTTTGAAGAGAGATTTTTTATTCATGCAGAAAAGGCCCTGGAAAAAGTACAATTGCAGAAGATGACAAAGAATAAAGCTTAGTTCTTAAAAGTGCCACATCCTTCTAAGACTCTTGTTTTCAACTGCTGTTGTGTGCTTTTGAATCAATATACAATTTTTGAACTTGCTTTTAGCTGAAAGCTATTTAAAGAGTCCTTTTTTCAATCAGCATCCTACAAAGGTAGAAGTGTTTACTCTTTACTTTCATTGCTATGTTTTAAGAAGAGAATCCCAATTCTAAAAGCTGAGTGATAGACAAACCTTGTCTTTTGGCACTTGAACAATAGGTGCTTACACTAAAGTCAGATGACTGGCTTTTTAATGTTAAAACATGACATAACTGTGCTGAGACACACAGACAAAGCCATTCTGTAGGGTTTCCAGTACATCAGTTGGATACTAGCAAAGTTCTATTATTTTCCTTCTTGGAGAATCAAGGCACCTTTTTTTCCAACTGTTCTTTAATTTTTGTGTACCATGTCAAACAAGGTTGAAATTAAACTGAAATTCTATTTCTGGAAGCTCTCAAGACTGAGATAGTTATATATTAATGCAATTTTCTAACCACTTAATTGTTAATTAAAACTGGATAATTTTTTTTTCTTTTGGTATTTTACATCACCGAGTAAATAAATACAGGTAAATGAAGTCATAACAATTCTGAACTAGAAAGCTACTTCCTTCATTTCAAGTATATGTCACCATCATGACATCTTCCTAACTGCTCTCAAGTGATCTCATTTGATACTTTCTTTTTCTTAAAAGAGAAACCCTCTTATTCATAATTCAGTTTTGCTGCTTGCTTTCTTTGGTCAAATGAACTGATCAACTGTTGTAAAATTCCCATTCTTATAAGGAAACTTTTGTACATAAACACTTTGAATGATGTTTTAAGACTGTGCAATTTACACATCAGTTTCTAGAGAAAATGCATACTTCACGCTCAGCTCTAAAATGTGCCATTTCACAGCAGTTTTGCAAAACACAATAATATTTTCTATTCTAAGATTTTACTATAATTGTATCATTGTTACTCTGAATATTACTACCAATAAGCTGGCAGCTAGTAAATCATCCTGAAAGAATCATAGAAAAACTTGTCCTTTAATTGTACTATTGAAGATTAAGCAAAGTAACTGACTAGTGTACCCCATCAAAACAGCTACTTATTAAATGCTGGGTTTTATGTTTCAAAACTTGATAGTGCTCCAGTGGGGCAAACTAATCTGGGTGAAGTGCCATAATGTTTTGCTAGTAGATAATGGTAGGAACAGATTTCAGGACTGAAAGATCCTTAGGAAGGAGTCTGAAACTTCGGGCAGGCAAGAATCACATCCTTTTAGTTTTAAAATGTGAACAGATGGTCCTTCTTGGATGTGCCTAGCTTAAGGAGTGCTGTGAAAATAACATGTACTCTAAATGGGATGCCAGTTAACAGGGATGTAAACAGAAAAATTAGGAGGAGGGTATGGGGTGAGGAAAATACTGTATCTCAGGGATACTGTTCCTTACAGAAAACTTGTGCCACTAGATTTATTTAGTGAGTTGCCTTTTTATGTTTAGTAACACTTCATTTCACCACATCAGTAAGTTTGTACTGCCATTATGCTATCAAATATCATATTAGTGCTCTACTGAAGCACTTAAAGTGTAGCACTACTGCAGGATGCACAGCTTTCTGGTGATGAGTTTTATTAAGCAGCCTTACATGCCTCTGTGATAGCATTTTTCTTTGCACTTCGAATATAAAACTAAAGAGATTTGATGCATTGTGCCTTGTTATGTCTGATTCTGTCAGCGTATGGCTTTGTGTGGCTCAAAGTGATATGATGTGATGTGAGCTGTAATGCATCAAAGAGACTAAGTTTCCTCCGCATTCTGAATAATGATAGAAACTTTTGCTACAAAACTAATGTCATGTAATGTTACATATGCAATAGAATAGGACTTGCAGAAGAATGTTAGTGCTTAGTTATGGGCAGAATGAAATTGATACACAGGAAAGGGTGAAATCTACTTCTTAGACACACAGAGCAACTTGAAAGGAAGTCATAAGATAATGAACATCTAGCATCCTTGGATATGAGACATGATACTTCTAAAAGCACTTTGTTGAGAATTTACAAGTCAACAACAAAAGAAAGATTACAAGGAAGTCTTGGATTTTTTTGCTGGAAAACCTACAGTCTTTTAAACTGAATAAAAGGAGACTAGGCATTTGTGGATGAGAGAAATAATCCTCTGTGTGTGTGTTTGTGTGTGAGAGAGAAAAATGTGGGGAGGGGGAGGGGAGCAGGGAGACAGCAAGAAGTGCATTAAGACAGACAATTGGATGGAAGTGGGACAAACAGCTATAACTTCAAGTTGTCCTAAATAAGAGCCATGCATCTTATATCTTTAAGGTACCTGCTAAATGTAGATTCCAGAAGGTACATGAAACTTGTTGAGGTAACTGACTGATAGACATTTAGCCTTCTAAAACATTTTTATATGCCTGAATTAAACAGTCCTTTAGACTTAAAATTTCCCATTTTCTTTTCCCCATCTCCTAAGTAAGCATAATAACATCTTACTACCTCATGAGATGTGATGAAGTGAACATTTGAGGGGAACAAAATTATCTCAGAAATTAAAGCCTTATGGATAACAAGATATGTCCATCATGCAAATGTTTTTGAAACATCAAAAGGCAGCAGCTTTGCAAATCTTACACACAGATTAAAAGACAGATTATTGTAGAAAAAAAATTGAGAGCTGATGATGGCTGCTACCAAGAGAATCTTTGATCGAAAATCCATTACAGTCTTCATTAATTCCATCAGGTATTCTAGACACTGTGTTTCAGACACAGTGTAATGGGTTAGAAAGCAATACATACCAGCATACAAACTAGAAATATTTAAAAGTTTTTCTTACAAAATACATTTTGCATCTGTACTACAGCAATTAAAATTTTAAAGAGAAGATACGACAAACACTTTTATGAGTGATATATCAGTAGAGGATGAAATTTGCAATTGTTTCTAGACAGAAAATGTAATATGGCCTTCCCTGTACTGGTGGTGGAAAATTAACTAGATGTCTTCCAATTTTTGTGTTTCTCTCTGCAGGAATAATAATATGAAATTAAATTCCAACCATGATATGGCAGTTCTGGCAGGTTTTTTTAAAGCTGTTCTTACTGGTACTTTCTGGGTGTCTTGAAAGTGGTATTGAAACATGTGGTATCAACAGGCACTGCTGAATCCAGCTTTCAGCTATGGCTTGGTTTTGCCATCACTCATGTTGAAATCATCTGTACTGTGTCAATTTGTTGTAGTATCAGACATACTACTATATGTGACTCACAAAAAAGTAAAGTGTGGATAGCTTCGGCTATAATCAGACAGTAGAAAATATTATTTCTTTTCCATTTTATGCTGTCACTGTAATGGACATGGTATAAATGCCTAGAACCAGAATAGAATCAATGTGAGTACTGAAACAAAAACAGGCTATCTTTTCTGATACATAAAAATATCCTGGTATATCTTAGTGCCACTGTTGGAAAATAAAACCAAGATCTAATATATCTTTCTTAGATAGGTGGCATAATTTGTTTGCTCAGAAAGTATTATCATTCATCACAGAAGAGAAATAAAGGAAAAAGCTAGACATAAAACCAAAGAAAAATATAATCTCTGGGTGAGACATAAGATATGATGATACCAGAATCCATGTGTTTCTTTCCTTGATCTTCTATACCACAAAACCTGACTAACATACAGAATTCCAAGAAATGCTCCATCAGTAAACAGCGTTAAAGAAAACAGGATTGCAGAAATTCAGTAAGAAAGTAAAAGTTCACTGAGAAGGTAAAAGTTATAAAAATGAGCCTACTCAGAGGAGTACGAACATTAATACTGCCTTCATAATGAAAACAGCTTTTGCATATTTAAGAGGAAACTTTTTGTGATACAAAGGAAGTAAATGGTGATTTATATTCTACTAATCAGAAACAACTAAGCAGTCATAGTTGACTCTTGACACTTGAGTATCAGATGCATATGCATCATACATCAATTTTTATTTTTGTTTTGACATTTGGGCCTACATTTTCTTTAGTTTCAACTTAGTGAATTATTTTAGGGCTGGTATAGAACTGAACCTTGGGAAAAAAAAGTATAATGACATATAGAATTTATCTTAAGCGTGTATATCATCATTTTCCTACCCCATCACATAAGAAGCATGTCCACTATTTCAACTCATTATTTTAGTCTTGTAAAGGCTTTTGAATGTCAGGTTGATTCATTAGCCTTTGTTTTAATGTTTTCCTATTTAATGCTTCTCTAGGTCACTCCCATTCTGATCACCTCCCATTTCATTGCTTATAATGGAAGCTTTTCTGAAAATATGTTGTTCTAAAATAATTTTCAACTGACATTTTAAAAGCATGCCTTAAATGTGTTCAGTGGGACACTCAACACCTTTTCAATATAATTAATAACAGCTGACAGATTCATACAATACTTCTTTGTGATTCAGGTAGGAATGAATAAGGAATTCACAGGATTATAAATTATAAAAGGAGAAAAATAGGAAACCAATACAAATATAACCATGCAATAGGTATGCTTGCCTTAAATTTCCATATCTCTTTGCAGTCTAGGGTATCTGACTAATTAACTCTTTGAATTCTTCCTTTCTTTACCTTCTTTACAGTACTTTCCTCTGAAATAGAATTAATTTCTTGTTCTTTATTCGAGTTGCAACACACCACTCAATTCTTTTAAAGGCAGCAGAAATGTCAAGACTAACATGGACATAAGAAAAAGCAAAAATGAACCTTTGGATTAACAGAAAATACACACTCTACTTGTATTTCCCTCTCCTGTTAAGAGGGCTAGATATTCCTATCAAAGGCACTTACTATTCTGATCATCATATGTATAAACGAAGTCAAGACATAACATTTCATAGCAGGTATAGTATTGAGCTGAAGTCAGTTTAAGAAGCAACAGCAGGTATATGTTTTCCCACAGTATTGAGGAATACAGAAAATGCATTCTCTCATCAGGATTTTTTTCTAATATGTCATGCTGATTTTCACAAGCATCATTATACCACTTATGGCCACATTCAGCAGTGTGGGCTCAGAGTTGTTTTATATGCGCTTCATTTATGTTTGCCATGATTTTTATTTAAGGACATTCCTAAGAACATTTTTATAAACTGTACAGGTCATTATTCATCGTTGTTATATGGATGGTTTGCTAGTTACTTGGCAGCCTGTATGTGATTTATTAGATGAGTGCTTTGATGTCTAGAGGACCAGTTTTTCAAACGTGTCTGAAATGGAAGTGATCTTGAGGCTGTGATACATTTGATTTGATTATTGTTTTGTAAATATTTTCTTGCGTAATAGAGAAAGAACAGAATGCCCTTCTTGCAGTGATACAAAGGGATTACTTGTGGGAAAGGGTGTTTTCTAGTCATGAAATAGGACACATAAATCATTATTATTGAATACAAAATCTATGGCTTGATTTAAAAAAATAAGCTTAAGGCGTTCCTTTCAAGCTGAGTGTTTGGGGACCAAATGAATTTGTACTTATTTTAACTTTTTATATTATTTTTTCAGCTCTCAAAACTTATTTTTACATATTTATATTGCTTTCTTCATCTTATGGAACAGTAGATGAATTATACACATGGAGCTTTTACTGATAAAAGGATATTTATTAACAGGATATACAATATGTGCTGTTATAGGACATATTTTAAGTGAGTTGTAGTATGGGCATCCCTTTGCTTATTTTTCTTCCTTTATTTCTATGTCTTTAAATAATCTTAATGATGAAAAACAATGATTATAAGATGATTACCACATGTTAATATAAGAGAATGTCCGGTCTCATACACTTAAAAAATGGATTTTGTTTGTTTTTTATCTACTTTCCTTTTTTGACCCATCTCTCTGTGTTTCTCCCTCAGTCACAGGACACATCACTCCTCAAAATTTGAAAAAATGGATCCAGTTCTGCATGGACTTTTCATGAAAAAACATTCTCATTGCTGAATGCTTTACAGCAGATTATTTTTCTAAGATATTCTTTTTTTTTGGGGGGGGGGGTGGGGGTTTTTTTTGTTTTGTTTTGTTTTGTTTTTTTTTTTTTAATGAAAGCCTTTGGGGTTTTTTGTGTGTAGTTTTGTGTTTGGGTTTTTTTGGGGGAGTGAGTTTTTTGTTTGTTTGTTTGTGGGGTTTTATTTGTTTTTGTTTTGCTTTGTTTTTTCCTCCAGAATCTTGGAAAATTCTTTAGTAGGTGGTCTTAGTAACATATCAAAATACCCTTTCATGGAGTCTCATACAATACAGTAAAATTACAATTATTTAATTGATTCACTGGTTATATTCTCATTGCATTTAAAATTTAAAAAAAATTTCTTTGCTTTGTTGTTTGGTTGCTACCTAAAAGAAGAATTCTTTTGCTCAAAGGTAGGGTAAGTCACATTATACTGTTTATTTCTCAGCCTTCAGAACAGAGATCTGTCTTGCAAATTTTGCAAAGATCAATTTGCCAAACCAGGTCAAAATCTTATGGAAATAATCAGATTTGTACTCACTCATCTCTTACACTTTCATTTCAAATTGTTGTATAATATTCTACAGAAGTTCATAAAATTTTGGTACTTTCAATTTCCTTCCATTTTCTGTTTGCTGTTCTTTCTGGGTAGTAAACTTACTCTAGGTCATATCAACTTTTCTCCATCTACAAGAAAATATTTTGTCCACTGCGCTGTTGTAGACTTGTCCTCTGAAAACAAAATCACTATTTATTTTGTAGAAAACCATCCCAGAAAATTCATTTGTGAAATGAATAGTGAAAACATATTGGTATTTCCTGAAATCTAATAATGTCTAGTTGAAGGAGGGATCAATTCAATATTGCACGTTTGTGCTTCTCTTGTTGGATCAGGAGGTGATCTCAGAGCACAGTGTGATCTAATCTTCGTCTACATTTCCTAAATTTACCAGTATTAGGTTTTTCTTGGATATTGTCACAAATTCTGATTTTCCAAACTAGTCCTTTCTGCTTACTTCCCAGCATGGGGTTTTCAAGAATACGTAATTGTATAATTACCTTCTTCAGCAGTTTTGTAATAGTCTGTGATTAGCTCTTTAGTGAATTTTTAACTTAGAGTTGCATGAGTATTTTTTCTCAGTTCTACAGAATAAGATAATACCTTGGGGGGTTGTTTGTTTTTTTCTTGAAAAGCAGATGCTTTTAATATCAGAAAATACAGTGTGTTGTTTTATTTTATAGTTCTTTGAATCTTATATCTGAAGTATCACACTGTAGCATTACTGCTCCGAAGTATTTTTATAGTGGTAGAAGTCCTTCATTTTATAATTTTGTGTTTTAACCTTCTTTGCTGGATCACTTCCTACACTGAAAACTCACACTGAGAGCTATCCCAAGGATTTACAGCCTGTGGGAAGTGGGTACAGGTTCTGAAAAGTGACATGACAGTCAGTATGCAGCACATGGTAATGCAAAAACTTTAGAAAAAAAGAGGTGTGAAATAATTGATATGAACCCAAGTTGTCATGTCTCTCACACCTACAAGGCATTATCAAACTTGGGGAGTACTTTCAGAAGGACACTGAAATTAATAGGAGAAAGTGCTCCAAGGAATTTGAGCTTTAATTCCATAGTATTTGGAAAAGTGATAGAAAATGACAGATATGGTCCTTCAACCAGTGCCATCAGAGTTCTTTGAGGGGGAAAGTTGGTAAGAATGATATGAAACAGTACTTATGACTTGCACAAAAGTACTGTGTAAATCTACAGCTTACTAGGATGCAAAAAGAAGGGAAGTATGATAAACTTTCTGCTTTTAGTTTATTTTAGGCAGGACTTTTTTCCAATTTTCTGTTCTATGCTTTGGAATCCATAAAAGAACACTAGATTCTTCAGTATTGTTTTGGTTTGGGTTTGTTTGGTGGGTTTGTTTTTTTTTTTTTTTTTTTTCTTTTTTTTTTTCTCAGAGTGCTGATAATGGGTCCCAATCAAGATTTTACTGCTCTTTAGGGCTACCTGAAAGAGACTATAGTGAGGAGGAAGTCTGTCTCTTCTCCCAAATAACAAGAAACAGGACAACAGGAAATGGAAATGGCTTCAAGTTACACCAAGGGATATTCAGATTGGATATAAAGAAAACTTCACTAGGAACTGTTGTCAAACATAGGAACAATTGCCCAGGGAAGTGGCTCGAGTTAATTAAAAGAGGTATGGATGTTTATGGATGGGCGCTTAGGAGCAGGGTTTAATAGTGAGTATGGCAGTGCTGGGTTAACAGTTCAACTCAATAATTTAGAGGTTGTTTTCAACCTAAATGATTTCATGATTTTATGATCTAATATGAGTTTATCTCTTTAACCATTTTATATCTGAAGACCAATATCAGATTTGTAATCGTGGAGAGGTTAAACACATGACAGAAAACTTTCCTAGAGCCTTACCCAGAACACAGGAGGACCCTCTCAAACAAAACACTTTCACTGCCTCTCCCCTTCACAAAGGAGATCATGTCCTCTTCCCCATGAGTCAGCAATACGCCAGAATCATGAAGAATATGGATTCTGGATTTACCTACCCCTCCTCTGATACCACTGTAGAATAATATATAATTTCACAGAGAAGCTCTATTGCCACTTTGCTGCAATGCCTTTTATATTCCATATATACTTTGCCTACTTGGAATGCTCAGCTGGGACTGAACCCTTTTCCTTGGGAGGATGGCTGTCTAGGGATAGCTATAACATTAAGGTTTTCAGAAAAGCTTCTAGATGTAAAAGAGCACACAAGTTCAACTGGTTAATGCTCCTCCAGAGGACTCCAAAATAAAGTACTCTTAGGCTAAAGTGGGAACAGAATCGTTTAAGAAAAATGAGCCTGAGAAACAGGCTCACTTTACATACCAGCAAGAGAAAAAGTCACATAATTCAGAGTCCCTCATCAGACGAGGACATGGTGGAATAAGCATTTCTAAAAAATTAGAGGGTATTAAACAGAGGGCATTGTTTTGTGGCATGACTTTTAAGCCAAATAAGAATGCAGTATGGAGATATGGAAAGGGTCCAAGTCTGTTAGAGTACTGTTGCAAGAAACTAGGACTGAGCCAATTTTGTCCAACCCTGACTTCATCATGCATGTTCTACACATGCCCTAAAAGGACAGAAATAAAAAGTTAGTTTTTACTTTTCTTTTTTCTCTTACTCAAAATTCAGGTTTTTTCAGAAAGAGGCACTTCATGCATGCCAATGTACATAAAAACATATTCCTTTTTTCAGACAGTCAGAAATCAAGGCTTAAGTGCAACATAAGAACAAGCTATTACAAAAGTACAGGGGCTGGGAACTGCCTTTTGAAAAAAGACAGATTTAATTATATGCTTGTGCACAGTGTGGAAGCAGAGCCTTGATGTGTAGGTCAAAGAACAGCACTTAAATGTTGGGACACATCTCTGAATTAAAACCACCTCGCTTTTCTCAGTATCCATTGTGGCTCTGTTTTCCTCATGATAACCCTAATGTTTCAAGTATTTGGATTGAACCATCTGGGAATATAGAGCATTCGTGAATGCACATAAAAGAAGTCTCTAAAATAAAGGTTACTGCTTTTCCAAATATTTTCTATTTTTTTGTCAAATGTAACATGGTATTTCCAGGTAAAGGATACTTAGAATTTAGGTGGAAAATGAAGGAGGAAATGGAGGGTGAGTTAAATAGGCTATATATCAGCTCCTTAAAAAGATAAAAACTTGTTTCAGTTATCCTGCTCCCTAAAGCAGCTTTGTGTTTTTAGCAAAAACTTGTGGTGGATTGTGCTGATGTAAATAGGCATACCTTTCTTGACTTCCATATTTTTCCCCAGTTATATTCTTTTTTAAAATTTCTTTTCTCATTATTTTTAAGTGCTATTATTCTTATACAGGATGCAAAATATTTCCTCAAGAAAAGAATATGACATTATGAACAATCACATATTAACTACCCTACATTATTGTCTTGTGTGATAGTCTTGGGGACAAGCCATCTGTGCTTTACAATTATTCTAGCTACATTAATAAAATGTTCACACAGTGTTCTTGCTTACTGAATGCACAAAACAATTATTGCTAGTTAGTTCTTTTGTTTAAAGCATTCCACAATATACTCTCCAGTTGCAACTATAAAGTCAGCCTTTCCTATACAGGCCATTGTACAAGATTATCACTATTTCTGCATGCAGTTTTCTTGGAATGGGAGATTTCTATTGTAGTTGTGTATAATGGTTACCAAATTTGTCTTTCATAATTGTTTTTTATGTATTTTCATTAAAGATTAGGTCTGCTGCCTTTAAACTTCATTGATTCACCTTAAACTAAAGATTTCTGACAAGATTGTTAGTGGAATAAGGAAGTATGAGGCCTGAAAACAGAAGGCAGGAGCTGATTGAAATATTTATAGAAGATTTAAGCTTTATTTTCTCTACATTCCTTCTTTTCTTTTTCCACAAGTAGGATGCATTGTTCCATTAATATTGTCCAATGAACACAGTGAAGTAATGGCACCTACTAAGATGTGAATATAAGCTCCCATCCCTTTCAACTATTCTACTCTTATTCTTCTACTTGACTTTTACAAGTAATCTGGCCAGGGTGTGTAGATATTTCTTCTTGTTGATAACCTTTTTTCTGTGAAGACACAATTAAGAAAATGTTTGGGAATATAATATGCCTGTGGAAAGTCGGGAAAATAAGCTCTTCAAGCAAAACCAATACTTAGATTAAATTAAATGATGAGTTCTGGATTAACTAAAAGTCTTCTTTGTAAATAAGTAAATTGCTAATAATATTGATTTTTACAAAGGTAGCATGAATTTTCTACACCATGAAGTGGGGAAAAAGAGATATTTATCCAGTGTTTATTTTTTTAAGCATCTATGAAAGCCTCTCTTTAATCAAATGAAAACTGACATAGTTCTAAGGGTATACAATATATGATGCAATGCCATGCTGCACACAGGGCTAGTGCTCTGGATGGAATCAGACCAATATCAAACCAGGAACCCACAGTGCTGTTTGTGGAGTACATTAGAAGTAAACAGGAATGGGATTTGATCTTACTCTTCCAGAAACATATTTTAGGACAGCATGTATTGTCCTTTGAAAGTGACCTCTCTCTCAAGCTTCTTTACAGAAAGACTGTAAAAAAGTAAAAATAAAGACAATGGTTTAGCCTGAACATGAGTATACTACATTTGATAGAATTATCCTATCTTAGTGTATGCTACAAAAATTTTAAATCAATTTGAGGGCAAAGTATTTATAGACCTCTATGCACAGTTCAAAACTCCGTCTCGGGATTTGGAATGAGATTTTACATGTACATGATCGATCTAGGAAGTGTGTCAATGAAAGTCAATAGGATGTGCAAATCTTGCTTAGATTGCAGTTTTAGAGTCCAGTTTTTATTCATGCAATCCATATGTACTATTTAGAAATATAGACTGGCATGTGGGGGGGAGAGTAGCAAATTTATTCTACTAATCAGGGAGGCAAAGTGAATTTAACATTTTTAAATTAATTCAAACCTAAGTTTCATTTTTGTCACACTTTAGCAAACACACCTGAATGCTTCTCAGGGCACTTTGATTTATGTGAATGCCTTACAGTGAATGTGAAATATGGTTTGCTATTGTTTCCAGATCACAGAATATTCTGAGATGGAAGGGACCCAGAAAGATAATCAAGTCCAACTCTTAAGTTAATGGCGTAAGCATGAAACCTACACCTTTGATGTTATTAGCACCATGCTCTAATCAACTGAGCTAATCTCAGGGTCTTTATTCAGATGTTGGTCTAGTTGGAAAGTACAGTTGCTGAAGGGAATCTCAGAGCCACATTATAGTATTTTTAGTCATATCTGAATAGATTAATCACCAAAATGTCAGGACAAAACATCTTACATTAATACCGTTTTCTCTGTTTAACTAAAAACATTTCAGGAGTTGAGTGGTCTCCTGAAGTTCGTCTGTTTTTTTCTCATAACATAGAAGTTGTGAGTCTTTTATTTTTCCAGTTCTATAGCCTTTGTTTTCTTCATTGAATGTGTTTAACTGTCATAATGAGCAGCGTTGAAAGTTAAAATGAAATCAGAGGAGGAAACCACTGTTGCTTTAGAAAAGTGTCATAAGAAAACTAGCATAAAAGGAAGGTTTTATAATCTGTCTGATTTTGTTGGATGAGTGAAACTCTTATGATACATGTACCTGGGAAAGTCTGGAGATAATATTTTATTTTTTTTAAAAAAAATATATTTAAAGCAGTATTTGCTATATTTATAATTTTTCTTTTCTTTTTGTCTTATTTGTGCCTTTCTCATAAAAGGAAAGGAAACAATTCTATATTTGAAGATGTTAACATTTTTCACTGAAAAATTTTTATTTCTCCTCAAATGACAGAAATTTATATTTAGAAAACAATATTAACTATAAGTGTATATTGATGTTGACAAATGTACCTTAGCCATTTGATTTAATGCAAAAAATATATACTTAATTTTTTTCTGATTTTCTGTTCTACAGATCTTTTTACTGTGGTCTCTGCAAAATTTCTGCTCTCAAAATGAGAAAGCAAGTAGTTAGGTTCCATTTTCTTGTGGACCAATTTTAGCAGTGGGCTTAGTTAAAATTTGCTGCATCATCTGTATAATGTTGCTTTTGTGGCATTATAAACTTCTCATGTGTACTGCCAGAAGACATAAAAAGGCCCAGTGGCATATGTTATGTTCTTGCATCTGCCTAATTTTCAACTTGAAATACCACACAGCAATGTTTGTGATAAACGACACACAACAAGGTCAAAGCAGGTGCCTGCTGGGATGAGTAATCATCTTTATTTCATCATCTTATATCAACAGGTATCATGGAGACAAAGTAATAGCTTTTATGAGAGGAGCTTCATATGTACCCCTGAAAAGTTATGAGGCACAAGACAGAATCAACTAAGAGATAATGACTGTAGATTTGCTACAGAGTGCCCCGCAGTTCAATTTACATTGCATCCTGAAGGGTACTGTGTAGGAAGGACAGATTTTTCAAAACAAATAGGCTTGAAAGTACTACCTAATCACCAATGTTCAAACTGTGTGTATTGCTTTGAGAGTTTCCTCTCTGTAGAAGTGTTTTGTTTTTGTTTTTATACGCAGTTTTACCTCTCTCTTTCCTCTCTGTTTTTTAAACAGCAAATATATGCATCCCCCAATATATATCTCAGCACCTGTGCAGCCCTAATTGTCACATGAAAAGTGAAGTGGTTTTACATTACCTATAAGGAAACTCTGTCTAATCTCTAAAATCTAGGGAATTACTATATTAGTGACATGGTGGAAGCTAAAGTCAAATAAGTGGGTGTAGATAATATTTTAAGAGATAAGTGAAAAGAGATGGAAAAATACATTCTTGCTTAAAAGAGCATGGAGTAAAAATTAAAAAAAAAAAAAGTGAAATTGATATAGAAAGAATCTGGATACGCGACACAGCTCATGGGTTCAGCTATCTGCAAGTTTGTGCTTTGTGAAGCCCAACAACACAACTTCTGAGTCAGCTCTAATGAACAAAACTGTTACTGAACTGTGCAAATACACAAGTGAAAGCCATGTAAGACAAGAGAAGTGAAAATAAAAACAGAATTTAGTTTTTGAAATTGGTAATAGTAATTCAAAGCATTATGAAAAACATGAAAATCTATAGCACATGATCATTTTTGGAAGATAATTACTCCCTGAAATAAATAATCAACATGTTTTGAGGGCCTCTTAGTGTTAGAGAAAAATGTATTTTGCTGGATAGGGCCATTTGTTACCAGTTACTGTCCCCTGGACATCCAAATCCTGGAGGCTGTAAGCTCACTCTGGTTCCTGGCACTGACAAGTCTGCTCACACACTCACAGCCCCCTGTGCCATGTTTGACCCCCAGTAGACATCCCCTCTGTGATCTTCCCCTTAGACATGCACATGCACTGGGGGTTTCATCTCTAGTGACACGCAGACCCCATGGTGTCACCTGCCACCAGCAGCTGTCCCCCTGGTAGCCAGTTACTCCTGTGATCCTGCCTATGGGAAAGAGAAATTTAATATATAAGACAGACTGTACTGACTAGGCTTGGGGAACAGACAGATAACCAATCAATCAAGCAGAAAATAACACAACCAAGTCTTTTTAATTCCCTTGTCTTTACTTTCCCACACTTATTCCTTCCCAAACCACTTAGATCCTTCCCCTAAATACAGCCATATGAATTCTTGTGAAATCCTGGAATACATTTCCTCTGCATCCTTTAATGCGTTTCACAGCCTTAAGCACTGGCCCCCTGCAAACAAAGGGTGCTCCTGCATTGTCTCAGTCTGACGTGTTTCACAGTTTCTTTTCTGAGACAGCTGAAAAGAATGTCTTTTTTTTCATTCTTTTGAATGAAAGGGGGGGGGGGGGGGGCTGGACAGGCAACTCTTGCTCCAAGTCCTTAATTTGTTTGGCTGAATGACTTTATTCTCCTGTGCATCTCTGCACTTGTGGAGACGAGCCTTTGATGGACTGATGGCTCCTGTGATGAGCTTAGGAGGAAGATGAGGATTTGTTTGGTCCTTCTACCCCAAATGTTATCTCTGTGTTCTCCTTTGTAGGGATGCAAATGTGCTTTTGTCACAAGACCTAACAACGTGATGCAGCTGGAATTGACCAGCAGTCACTTGCCCAGGTTTGTCTGGTGCCTGTTGGGCAGGTAGGGAGAACAGTCATGCTTTTATTTTTAGAATATTGGTCCTAAATACTGACATGGTATACTTATAAATACCTGTCTTGTACTAAATAGGTTTCATATAGTTCTGTCAAGGATGCCTAAACAGAAGTGACAATGAGGACC
Organism: Certhia americana; assembly: GCA_018697195.1. Lineage (NCBI taxonomy): Eukaryota > Metazoa > Chordata > Aves > Passeriformes > Certhiidae > Certhia > Certhia americana. The sequence continues at coordinate 31,933,480 of CM031860.1, forward strand.
AAGCTGCACACCAGGTTTTATATGCAAACTATGTTGTCCTTACAGAAGAAAACATAAAAAGAAGGCTTTTTTACCATGTGTACCTCAAGCATGTGAATTTATTTCTCTTTTCCAGGCTCCAGGTCTACCTGAAATGATGTTTTTGTAGATATCAGCCCTTTCCAACCAGAAGACAGATGGTCAAAATAAAGATTGACTAACTTGCAGTTTCCTTTGCCGGAGTGACAGGCATCTTAGTAGTGGGAGGAGTCTCTTTATGACATAAAACTATAAAACACCCTTCTTGGACAAGCTACAACACTCCAACTCTATCTTTCAGTTACCATTGTGTCATTAAATACTTGTGATTAACATTGAAAAATGCCTGAGAAAAAAAAAAAGAGATTTTATTTTTTCCCAGGAGAATTAAATTGTTTGCATATTTTAGTTCCAGAAGCATCTGGGATTTTTTTTAATGAAGAAAAAAGTGCTAATTGTGAGATGCAAACAAACTTGTCTTGAAAAGCAAGCAGCAATTGTGAGAAAAGCTGCAATGTGGTTGCAAATTCCCTTACTCTCACAGCATTTCTTGACATTCACAAAGAAAAAAAGCCTTCATAATAAAAAAATTCTGTCTTGGTTTCCATGTATCAACTGTTTTTAAGTACACTGTGGCTTTTCATACTTTGTTTACCTGTATCAAAATATTCTGGTCTGGTGAAGGTAGATTGCAGAGGTTTTATATTACTATTTTCAAATCACACAAGAATGATTGAAATAAGAGCATGTAAAAATTAACAGAGTCTATGAAAGTCCATGCAGAATCCTACTTACTGCACTACCTTTTTTTAGTTGGGTGGGGTTTTTTTGTTGTTGTTTTGGGGGTTTTTGGTTTCTTTTGTTTGTTTGTTTGTTTGTTTGTTTGTTTGTTTGTTTGTTTTGTAAATTGTTATGATGTATTTAGAAGACTGTAATTACATAAGAAAAAATTGCATGTGAACCGAGCCTGGTATAAAAAACTTCAGGGACCCATCTACTATGCTAAATTCCATACTTTAAAAAGTGGTTAATTCTAGATTTCCTCTTTTCCCAAGTGATTTGTATAATGTGCCTCTTTAGCTCTATGGGAAAAAAAAAATAACTTTCTTATACTTTTCTTAAAGATTGTCCAGACAAAAAATTTAGCCAGTCCAGAAAATAATATATTTCCTGGAGTATCTTCTCTATCCTGGGAGACAGAGAGGGAAAATGACAGGTCAGTTGACGTCCTAATTCACCCAAAAGGAAACTTGAATAACTACAGAAACCAGAAGTTTTGGTCTCTGCCTACATTAGGGTCCCAAAATGAAACTATGGGACAAACCTGTGACCGTGCAAGAGAAGCCAAATGGGAATTTGTCTGGAAGGCCAGACAGGTGTTTTACCACTCTGCGCTAAACCTGAAGAAAATTGAAGCTATTTAGACACCTATTGCTCTAATTGCAATTGAGTAAAACAGCTCTGGACTCAAAAGACTGAATTGAAGTTTGATTAATATTAGGCTCTGGACTTGTATCTATTTGAAGGGGCAGATAAATGCAGAACCATCTGGATTTCTTATAGTTGTATCAAATGCAGTCTGTGAGTTTCATAAATGATACAAAAGGCTTCCTTATGCCCTAAGTGGAGTTTTTAATGGTTACCCTGTATCGAAGCAGTTGATGCAGCTTATGTCTGGCTACACAATACATTAAATTACAGATAAAACATTCAATTTGAACCCACATTACAACTGTGCTATTTTTACAGGAGTGTCTGACCCAGTGTTTGTGATTAAACAAATGGTTTCTTGCAGGTAAAGCACAAAGGAAAATAAAGAAATTATGATAAAATTATATTTTGCTTCCTCCCAAGTTATTTCAAATAGTTTTACCATAGATACAACCTATCCACAACATATCAAGTGTCTGATCTACATACGTAAGAAGCCATATTCAATAACATGTTCCCACAGATTATCACAGAGAAAGGTTCTTTGTACCATTCAAAAATGAGAAAATCCCTCATTTTTCTTCAGCTCTATTTTTGAACTATTTTGGAGCCTCTGTCTTAAATTTTGCCATAGTTTGCAGGGAGAAAATTCTCATTCCAAGTGTAAATTATCAAAAATTTAAAGTACTTTTGTATTTTAATGTCAAACGTTGTCACTAGGGCGAGTTCCTGAAAAATCAGGAAGTTTCTCCATTCATCCCAGGTGAAACAAGTGAGTCAAACCTCAGCTGACTGCAAGAATTGCTGCTGCAGTTTTCCAGCTGTGGGGAGCTCATTGCAGATTCAGCAAGCCCGTGTGACATTTTGCTTATTCTTCTTTGGGAAAATAATTAAAAAGCTTGGGTTTCATATATTTCCAGTCCACAGTTTATTACATTTCACAGGGGAAAATGCATCTCAACTTTCCAAAATGTCTTTAACAGCCAATATATGAATAAATTAAAAAAAAAAAAAAATACAGTACAAACAGTTGTTTTTACATGCCAGAAAAACAGAACATCTTTATCCACCTTATTAATTTATTTAAGATTATTTGAAATAATTTATCTGTGAAAGAAAATTCAGTGAACATGCAACACTTGAACAGGAATTCAAAACTCTTAATTGCAGCTTTTGAATGGGAATACAAAACAGCAGTCACCTCTCTAATGTCTGCAAGACAGGCACTACTTTATATTTAAAAGAGGAGAACATAGCTAGCTTGATGCAAACTCTTGCAAGCTGAAAATCTGTTCACTGACTAATGCACCCCTCCCACTTTGTAAGCCAAAATTATTATTTTTATTATAACAATTGTTCCACAATTATCATACATATGTGGAATGTGTGAGCTCATATAACAAGCAGACCCTTCAAAGTGGGAAACGAAGTGAAGTAACAAGCACGGTGTAATAACTTAAGACAAAGGACCTGATAACTAGACAGATGATCAGTTACAGGTGATGCCTAAGCTAAGAAAAAAGCTGTGTCAGGTTGTACCTCTGTAACTTTAAAGGATCTCTTCCACAGTGCGTACTGACTGGGAGTTTAAAAGCTCTATTTCCATTTCCTGTGTTGTTGTAAATAAGAATTGACTTTAACGGGGGAAATTTTCTGCGAGAAAACTCGGAACTGGTGTAACAATATTTGTTCATAAGAGTTTCTAGATACCTCCCTTTCTGCCCTGTGAGAGGAACACTTCAGCTTTTCAAGTCCAATTTTACTAGACACTATACAGGTTATAGACTGACAGCAGCAGTGATAAAAAGAATATCAGTGAAGATAATATCAGCAATCATATGTCCCTTTGCTACAGCTTTGACTGATATTCCAGAAGTTGCAATGCCTAAGGAATAAATACATAATGGAAGTTTGTAATGTCTTTTTTAGCTTTTATTACTTCTTGCCATTTCATATGCATTTTGTATACATGAATACAAATAGACAGCATAGCTGATATAGTGTTTTACACCTAGAAGCACCTTAGAGAAGAAAGAATCCTAACAAAATAAACAGACTTAAAAACACTCTAGAGTTCACAGCTTTATAATATCACTGCTGACACAGCATTTTTGGAAGTATGTTATGGCTGAAGAGGATTCTACAGGAATCAAGCAGGTCTTTCAGGATTCTTGATGTTTGCCTTTCCCTGCTGTCGTCCTAATAAACACTTTTGTATTTAGAATGGGTTTTTATTAGTAATTTCATATTCAATCTCTATGCTGGCATTCTATTTTGAAAGATGTTTTTGTTAATTGGAGAGGACTCCAAATGGGAAGATCAAAAATTCCATGAGAAGGGAAGGAAAGGGTTCACCAATTCTTTAAGGCAAACAGTAACCCACTCCTGAAAAGTAATCAAGAGGAATACAGGAAGGCCCAGCTATCTTCTGATAACAACCTTCTAGCATGTGGTATTGGAAGATGAACTGTTCAGCAATTCCACAAGCAGACAGCTTCCCAAAGTACCTGTCAACTAATGTTACTCCTACTACCTGTGACCTTTTGCAAGCACATCAGCTTCACTTTAGTCATGGAATCTAAGGCTGACTTTTTTGCAATTCTGTGGCAAACTCTGTCTTTTTTTAATGTGGTTACAAGTATACCTGAAAATACAACAGAGATGCAGAACCATCTTTGTGTTGAGTAAAATCCAGCTACTTGAACCCAGAGAGTGAAGGTTAGTTCTTACGTGCCTGCATCTAAGTGGAGCTGCAGGACACCTTCAGGACCTTCCAAGGTGCTGTGGAGAAGAGACTGTAAATTAGATCAGATCATTCTAGGTTGGTTTTGGGTGGAGTTCTTACAAAGGCATAAAAGTGCTGACTCTCATTACAGCTCCACTGTGAAAAGCCAATCCTTTCATAAAGCAGCAGAAAGCTAACAGTGGACATTTCTAAAACTCTCATCCACAAAGTCTAAGTCACTGTGACTGCATAGCTGAAAAAAAATAGTGTGACAAGATGCAAAGGGAGACAGGCATCTTTAGCATTAGTCCTCAACAAAAAACTAACGTCTGTACCGTCAACGGAAAAAAAAAAAAAGTCTTTTGACTTTGATGCATGTGATACCCATTTTTTCATATTATCTTACTGCTTACATGTCCTATGATGCAACACTGTGGTTACTTACAAAGAAATGAAAATAAGACTACGAAGATAAAGAACATGAATTACTCAAGACAGAGAATTTTCTTAGTGATGGAAACCAGGAAAGTGGAAACTGTTATGAAAGAGTTGAAACCTGAACCCAGGACTGCAGCTCTGCATTGTGTTTCTTCACCTAGAATATGGTCACACATTTTCATGCTCAAGTTGATTTTCTCCCTCTTCAGTAACTGTTGCTAAAGAAGTGTTTGTGGGGAAATGCTGTAGACAGATAATCAGGAATGGAGATAACAAATTCATACATTTTAAACCAGAAAAACCAACTATTGTAAATAATTGAGCTGATCTAGAGATCAAGATCTTTGACTATTTTTCCTCAAAACTAATGGAGTAGCAGGCAATGGTATGCAGATCCTAAGCTGTCTTAACAGAAAAAAAAACCCAAGGAACAGATCTCTTAGATTTGCATAAAACTAACTTCTTGCTATTTGCTTTTTGCAGTAGAAACAGAAAAGCTTTTGCAGAAGGTTTTGGCATCTTCCTGAATCTTTGAGTTAAAATATTTGTTCCTATAAATAGTATTTTCTGAAAAAGTGAGAGATAAAACATTTTTCCAGGACCCATGGGCTACATTACAGGGTAATGTAGTAACAAAGTAGAAGATGAAGGTTATCTTGAGTGATTTGGTCTCATGAAAAATTGTTAAGGCTGCTTGTAAAAAAACTAACATTTTCACCACAACAAAAACCTGAGGAAAACAAAAGCAGTGAGAGCACTGCAAACCCAGTAATTTCTGCTTTCTTCATTACAGTGTTTTCTCTCAGGCTCTGGAGAACTTCTTGTTTGACGCATGAGGCTTTGACAGTCTCTCCATCACATTCTCTAGTAAAAGCTGAGGAAGATCAGCCTTCTGCATTCTCTTGTATTTAACAATGTGTTTTTTTCTTTTTCTAGAAGGACACAAGAATGGAAACAATGAAGAAGGTTTATACACAGGCGAAAGGGGAAAAAAAAAGAAAGCACCCATAAAAAAAAAAAAAAAGAAAGCTGTATGAACTTCACCACTCCATTCATATATTTTACATTTCCCCAGGCAAAAGGTCAATCAGTGGCAAAGCTCTGACAAGTGCTTAACAGCTTAATAAACATAACCAGAATTGTGCCAATATGCCAGAGAGTAAGAAACAGTCACACAGGCACAAATATGTAGAAGCAGAATTTATCCATTTAGTAATTTAAAACAACACATCCTAAGGTAATGGAATCTGGCAACAGAGATGAACTGCTTTCCCAGGAGGAAGACTATTATCATAGGCTAAACAGCTGTTTAAAAGTAAATGTTGCTTCAAACAAAGAAGAAAACAGATGCTTAACTAATTTTAGACATTTCTTAGAGGATAAAACAAAACACAAAACTACCAAATGTAGGAAAATAAGTTTCCTTTAAACACCGAGAGAGTTTTATAGCCTAAGTTGAAAACTAAACAAAAACCCAATTTCTATTACAGTATACTGTCTTTGAAAACCCTAGGTATCCTAACACTCTGTCCTTAGGCATCTGTAGCAAAGCTTTCTACATCTCAAGAATCCTCATGCTGCTTCTGGATATAGCTAACTGAGAGCTGCTACAGTTGAGGATTTCATTTATCCATAGCTTGTTATGTGCTGCTAGGACATTACAGGCATTTTCTCTAGGCTCAGTCACAGAGGGCAAGTCCCTGTTCCAGACAAGTGAAGAAATTGATGAAAAGAAAACACCCCACAGACCATTTTCAACCTTCTTTCTACATGAGGAGTGCTGATTATACTCCCAAAATTTAAGTGATCTGTGCCTGTGCTATAGCAATTATTAGCTCTTCATACAAAGCAAAATTCGACTTCAGGAAATACAAGCTTTGGGGGGGTTAGCTATGAATGTAGCAATCAGAATCCTGAAGTCAAGCACACAAATTCAGCTAAGTGTATGAAGTTCCCACACAACAAAGACGGTAGATGCACAAACTGAAAATTGTAATGATTGCTGCCCACAAATAATTTTCTAAGTCCTGATTTGAAGGAAATAGTCATGGTTGTAGTTGTTAACTCCACTGCAGATACTGCTTAACTCCACTACCCACACCCTTTCAAATCATTGTTTTGTCTATAACTATATTCTGGTTTTTGATTAGATGTATGGTGCTACCAGAACATAAATAAAAGGTAAGGTAACTTAAAAAACCTAAAACAGTGCAATTCACAGAATATGTTTTAATAGTGTATACAACAGCATCTAGAAATTCAAGAAGACAAACATTGCATTAAATGGGTACCTAAGAAAAATTATCCCAGACTTAAGTTTTAGTTCTAAAATATCTTCATGAGATGTGTGAAAACACTCTTGTCTGGGAATGGACAAAGCCTTCTGAAGCTCTTTTTTTTCTTTTCTAAGCTTTCATGTAATTAGGGTTTGGTGGGTTTTTTTCTTGGTTGGTTGGTTGTTTGGTTGGTTTTTTTAATGCAAAAAATTACCCCTGGAATGCACCTTTAAAAGTTTCCCCTTTCCTCCAGTTGCTATGAAAGATCCCTTTTGGGACCCAAAAACTTTCTGAAAAGTTTCCCTTTAGTCATATATGTGAAAATATCCATTCTGAGTAGCAGAGCTAAAAATTTTGTCAGAAGTTATAGTCTTCTGACAGTTATAAAGTAGCTCAGAGATTTTTATTTGTCTTAACAATAACAGTGCATTTCTGGATGCAATAATTTGATCACCAAATTTGGTCCAATCTTCTGTTCTTATATGAACTCATATTATAGAAATAAAGCTGGAAGTTTCAGAGATTGTCCAGTTATCTGGTCTTTCCCCTTAATGCGTGGATCACAGCACTCAAAACTATTTCTCTATGCTGTTCTTTAAAGCTTGCAGTAAAAAGTTTCCCTAAGCCCCCTATGCAATCTATTTTAGGGCTCAAAGGTTCTTACTGCCAGAAAGAAAGCATTCAACAGTCAGTTTATAACCAATTATTGTGCTAACATTGTCCTTTAGTCAAACAGGTTTTCCCTTATTTTCCTTCCAGGATAGCTATAGAAAGTAATTTTCCTTATGGCCTTCATTCTGCTATGATAAATAACTCAATTTACGTATTCCCAGAAAAATACCTTTTTATTCCCTAAGACTGCTATTAATGTCTATTCTCTTGTCCAGTCTAATCATTGCTGCAAATAGGGGATTCAAGCAGTACTCAGTCTTCTGTCTAGGTAAGGTCATCCTAGAGCTGATTTTCTGATTAAGTTGAAAACTAACATCCGAATTTTGAGCAGCCAAAATACAGTTTCCAAGCTACAGCACCACAGAGTGAATGATTCACAAATATACCAGTAACACTAGCGAAAACCTTTCTAGCTAAATGTAAGGCATTAATAGTTCACTAAAAGCAAAACATCTCAAGGATATGTGTCATTTGAACAAAACTATTTGGAAAGAAAATGTGTAGGGAAAAGGGAGGTTGTATTCCCATTAAGTAAACATACTGTTTTGATAATTGATTCTTTTTTTGCCTCCCAGGTTCAAAGTGGAAAGAATTCTGTTGAAAATTTAAAATTAGATTCTTACAGGTGTCTACGTATTGGTGACTAAAGGCAGCATCTTGATTTTGAAAGAAGACTTTTATTATGCCTAGAGTATTTTCCTTTAAGAGTGCACTGTTCTCATTGTACTGAATAGACAAGCCACATAAAATCAATTAAGTTAGGTTCCCTACAAGTTTACTTCTTTTCTCAATCCCTTTCTCATTTTCTGCCTTCTTTCTTTTCCCTCCTACTTCTCCTCCCTTGAATAAGGTGTTAAAAGACTGTGACCAAGAGCTGTTGTTGAGCCAACCTAGTGGAACAAATCTGCTGAATATAGCTGAATATAATATTATACAAATGGAATTTAACAGTGACTCACTGTAGTAATAATAATTAGGTGGGAGAGCAAGCTAGTTTTTGAAGACCTATTATCAATTTATGCCAAAAGATGTGGTCAACTTACTATTTGTCTGTCAAAAGCCTTGATATTTCAATGAAAAATTGAAATATTAATGTGACTTGGTCTAAAGCTACTGAATATTCTGCAGTAGAACCATTTTTCTAATGAAATGTGGGTAGGGATGCAAGACCTCTTAAAGAAAAGAATGAAAGTGCATGGAAAAAAAAACATCTTGCTGAGTGCAAAAAACCCACAGAGCTTTCTACAGTAGCTCAACTATCTCTGTGTTTCAAAGCTATGGCTGAAATTTTCCCTGAAGCCTACAATACTGCAGGGAAATGAAAAGTCAAAAAGACCTGTACTGCAGGCTATGCAGTTCTGTGGTCACTGAGAAGCTCAAGTGATCAAAACTTTTAAGTGTGCACAGATCCTCTGAAAACCTCATGGGTTTCTAAAAGAAACTGTCTGAAGGGGTTCTCCAAAGCTTCTGTGAGGGCAACTTGTGTCAGTATAGCTTGCTCAGAGTAACAGGAGTTGTGTAAAATTGCTAGCTATCTTTTAAGGTCAGCAAAATGCTTTTCTAATATATTTCTACTTTCTAGCGTTTTGGGGTTTTGCTTTGCTTTGTTTTTATCCCAGCTGCTCTCCATTTATTTCCTTACACAAAAAAACACATCATGGCTAGCATCTCACAAAGTCAATTGTGAAATCTATCTTCTGGTTATTTCTACTGCTCTGTGATTTTATGTTTATGGTTTAGAGGCAAGGATTTGAAATAAGAGAGAATCAGGTTGAGTGCTAATTTTAGCTAAAAGCTAAAGGAATACTCAAAAAGTTTCTAAATTCTCAGAAGGAATAACTCCTAACTGAAATGCTGGAGGAAATATCACTGAAGAATGACGTGGAGGTTTAGTTTATAGTTTTGTTTGTTTGTTTTGTTTTAGTCTTGGATTTATTTCTGTGCATTCTTGCTTGATTTTGTGCCTTAAAGACATGCTGGTGGTTTTGAATATTAGGTACTATTTAATGCAGTTTTCTAAGAGTCATTAGAGTCCTGATAAGTGAAGCTTACCCTCTGATCTACCCAGAGTGTAATTTATCAATAAAAATGTAAGCTTTGTGCTCTGGATTTAAGTATACAAATAAAAATATGTAATACCTTGTACTCACTTTTTGTTCTCTAAATTCCTTTTTGAAGGCCTTATTATTGCTCTTATAACATCAGAAGCCAAGTTACCATTCCATGAAGTGGACATACCCTCTGTGTTATACTGTCCTGCATATCTGTACCTCATGAAAAATTTTTATTTATTTTTTAAAAGAATACCAGTATGAACCAAAACTAAGGGTACGTGTGAGCCAGTGAAAATCCTGGCAGAGCAAAACATACATGAAAATGCAGCAATACACCTGATAGGTCAGCCAGCAGTGTCTGAAACATCTGAAAATCCTACTAAATACTCATTCTGTGATAGCACCAAACCTTTGATCTTGGGTACAAGGTCATCTCTGAATAATTTGGTTATGTATGTAGTTATCCAGCTGAGCTGAGTTTTGGAATTACTGACCTTATTTTGAGTGGTCTGGGGTTTCCTTCTGCTTTCCTTTGCTTTTTTAGCACTGCTAACACTGTATTTCAGAGACAATTTCTTTGTTCTGTACAGGGGGATAAACTGTGAAATTAAGCCTCATCAGCAGAGCAACTTAGTTTATTTAACACATTTTTCTGAGTAAAAAGTATGAAAAATGAAAACCTGAAGCAAATAACTTTCCAGTGAATTCCTATCTGTACTTCAGAAACGTATCAGTCTACAGAATTTCCCATAAACCAGTTAGGTTTTTATATATTTACATAACACAGCTAATTGCAGATAGTTATGTATTCTTTCCTTGCATTGCTTAAAATATTGGCACAGAAATAGCACTAGATCTATCTTGTGGCAAAATGCCATAGCGTCGTCCAATTTCCGAGGAGCCATATGGCAATGGTACAGCCATCTGTTTATCTTGATATTCCTTTCCTGGCAAATCTTTTACCCATATGGGTTATTGGTGCCCTCATCTGTGTATATCATGAAGAGGTTCAAAACCAAAATCTATAATTTTCCCTGATATAACTTTTAACAATTACACTGAACATAAAGATCACACTATTCCCATGTTTAACCTCATCCATTTCTGTTATGTACACACCTGCCTTCTTTTGTTAGATGCAGGAACAATTTGATTTCCAGAATTTGTGAAAGCTGTCATCACAAGCTGTCAGGTTCGAGGCATCATAATCATCTCAAAGGACTGATAGCTTGTGCTTTGTGGATTTGAAACTTCATCACTAAAGAGATTAAATGATCCGTCCTTTTACATGCTGACAGGGTAGCAATTTTGTGTCAGTGTAGAGATTCACGCATTCAGACAGTAAAGCCATGCCGAATATATGTGGAGCCCTTTTACATTTTATGTGACAGCCATTTTCAATAATGTCTAAAATATTTGACATGCACTGTTTAGAATAATTTTAAATAAGGGAGAGTGTCGGCTTTCATCCTGATGTATTAGCAAGGCTGAGTAAAATCATGTTTATATTCCATTTAGCAATCTGCTCCTTAATTTCCTCTTTGCATGAAAGAGTTGTTGCAAATTGGATACACCCAGAATACGTACCAGACATTTTAAGTATATATATATATGTTTCAAATCACATCAGAATAGATAAATATGGCTTTTTTTTTTATTTCAGGGTATTTTTTTCCTGTTTTTGAAGTAGTGCAAACAATTCCATTCCAGATACTAAGCAAATGCAAAGATGCAATAGAAAGAAAAATAAGCTAATGCATTTTTGGGGGCTATACTGAATTATGTATATAATGAATTTTTTGCAGCTCTTAGGTGTTTTTATTGTCTAATGAAATACACCGACTTGTTGCATTCCATGAATTTGTAATACAGTTTATTTAAGAAATTCATTGATTTATTTGGCAACTTTATTGCTTTTCTTTGAAAGATCATGTTTTGTGTACATTAGACTAGTTACAGTTCATGCAATGTACTTTTATGAAAATTTAATTGGATTATCTCTCTGATTTTCTGTTAGGAATTTTTTAAAAAATTATAAATATGTTTGTTTGAATTTTAAGTATTCTGTATCTGTTTCTGATTTCAGTAAAGTGATGTTTAAGAAAAAAAATCTCTTTAATGTTTAAGGATCTCTTCCATGGCTCTTATTTTTTTGAATTCTTTGCTTTAATAATAAGCCATTAGGAAATCACACAACCTGTTCCTTTCTCTTTTAGATGAATTTTAAAAGATTTACCACCATTAATTTTAGAACCAAATTGTTCTTCATCCTTTCAAAAACTCCTACTATGCCAGCCACTAACAAATCAACCATTGGCTTTGATACTAGCCAGACTTTGAGATATGATTTAATTTTTCACATCACATTGTATGCTTGTGTGCATATGTGTGCTTTCATCCCCACTGCTGCTCTATATATAATCTCTCATCTACAGACATGCTACAATTTATGTGTCTTTTCTTTCTAATCACATTCCATGTTTGTACATTTGTTCACACACCTCTCTCTGTTATACCTGTGAGAAGATGCTTGAATCAAATTTGGCAGCAAACAAGCCTAGCTCTATTTTTGTGTAAAACCTTCCACGAAATAGAGAGCAAAGTATTCATAAGACTGTTAGTCCAAGACAGGTGCATCAAAAAGGTAAGAGTTGTAATGACTAAGGAGTTAATAAAATTATTTTTTTTTAAGAAGGCACCCTAATTTGACCTAATCTGTCAACTTTACTGTGGTGTGGAGTGCTCTGTAATAGGTGCAAATACATTCTACTTTTCATTCTGAGCAAGATAATTTGTCTCCCTCTGCACTTCAGTGATGTGTTTTTTCATTCCATATGCAAACAGAATACCCCCCAACAATGTTCAGGCACTTCTGCCTTCTTTGCTTCCTTTAAACTTTCTTCTGACTGAGGACATTTACATTTGAAAACCTGCTTGGCTTTCCAAGGGGATGAAGTTCCTATTTTGGGATACCTTTAACATATCTATTGGTCCCAATTTAGGAAATATATCTCTGTGTAACGATTCAGATTCTGCCTTAAAGGTCTTGGCATAAGGAGGACACAGCTGTGACTTTTCTCCCTCTTTTCCAACATGGCAGTGTCCAAGGAACACATGAATAACACTGTCATGACAAGAGCCTAGAGCAAAAGGAATAAGCAGATAAAATACTGGGGTGCATTGCCTATCAAAGTAAAACAGAGAAAAAACATGCTGTATGCTATAGTTTCCAGAGTCTGTACTATAATTGCACCAGGTTCCACAAAAGGGCAGAGATCAAAGGCAATACACCAGAATCAGCATGTCATTTCACTCAAGGTAACACTGCCACTGATAGTCCCTGCTAATTACTACGGCAATTCAATGATAACATAAACATAGTTATTTCAATGATAACATAAACATAGTTATTTCAGAACCCAATCTAGAACTTTTGCTTGCTCCTCTACATGGTGCAGCTCTACTGGGATTTAAAAGACTAATCAAATAGAAAATGTTAAACAGGTTTAGGTACTTAGAGCCTGAGACTACAATTGAACTATAAAGTGAGATCTTCAGTGCTTCCCAGATTCCTAATCTCTAACATGATCTGGCTGGTGATCTAACCAGATCAAATCACACCTCACATGTAGGCAAAAGTCTGCCTTACGCTTTCCTGACAAGCAGAGGCAGAAAGATGAGTGGAAGAAGGAATCATATGTGTCTAAAGCTCTTCTTGAGACAAAATTGAGTGACAGCTGCAACAGATAGCCAAACTGAGTCCATCTCATAAATACAGAATACTTAGGTTTTAAACATGGATTTGTAAAGATATGGAGAATGAGTTTTTAAAAATTCCCTTTTATCACATGACAGCTCCTCGGGTAGTTTGTGTATCACTTTCCCCAAACTATATTCTGTGTTATTATGAATGCATCATATAAAGACATTATAGGATCTGAAAGTTCAGGTAGCTTTAATAATGACACTGCAAAATCTCAGTTAATGTTCTCTAAATAACTTTGGAACTGAGCACTTACCTAGGAAACCCAACCAGTGTTTTCAAACCATGAAAGGCCAGAGAAAATGCTAAAGTATAAGCAAGATACTGTGATGGTTTTGGCAGGGCTACAGTTAATTTTCTGCATGGTGGCTGGTATGTGATTGTGTTTTGAATTTATGCTAAACACAGGGTTGATAATATAGAAATTTTTTTGTTACAGCCAAGCAGGGCTTACATGAAGCCAAGGCCTTTTCTGCTTCTCATTCGTCCATGCTAGTGAGGAGACTGGGGGAGCTGAGGTGTTGGGAGGAGACACAGGTGGGACAAGTGACTCAAACTGACTACAGGGATATTCCAGACCACATGGCATTGTGTTCAGCATATAAAGCTAAAGGAGAAGGAGAAAGAGGGGCACATTTGAAGTGATGGTTTTGTCTTCCCAAGTCACCACTGCAGGTGATGGGGCCCTGCTCTCCTGGAGAAGGCTGAACATCTGCCTGCCCATGAGAAGCAGTGAATTCATTCCTTGTTTTGCTTTGTGTGGGCTTTTTTTTTTTTTTTTTTTCCTATTCAATTGTCTTTATCTCAGCCCTTGAGTTCTCCAGCTTTTAGTCTTGCAATTCCCTCCCCAGACCCACAGGTGAGGGAGTGAACAAGTAGCTGTGTGCTGGTGACGGTAGTTAAACCACGACAAGACTTTTAATTAAATAAGTGTAAAGTCAGCTTAAAATAGCATTAATCAATGGCTTAGTGCAGTTACCAATAATAAAATTCAATGGTCACAGCACACAACTTACTGCAGATAAAGAAATAGGCTTAGTGAAGGCTTTAGTGTTTTCTCCTCTCATTGACAGTAAGCTACGTAAATCTGCAGCTAAAGAACTCATCAAGCATACCCCTGACTTTATTAGAAAATGCAAACTTACCTCTTGAGCTACTGTATTTAACATATGAATACCATTAATTAGTAGTGATGTTAGGAGTAATTCCTTTAAGCAGAAGACCAATGTACATGTCACCCTCCCTCTGATAATTGTGAAAAAGCCCTTGCTCCTGGACAAGACTCAGAAAATACTGCTGTTTTCCTGTGAGAAGGGCTGGCATCATGTGAAAGCATGGCTGGAAGGCTCCTGGCCTATTATCTAGTGCTCTATTAATGGACATGATGTTTGCCATTAACACTTTGAACAAAATTGTTCATTCCTTTAAATACACTCACTCCTTGGAAACAATGTTTGCATTAACTAATTTCTTCAGGCAAAGGCATAAAATATCCTCTATGGAAACACAACAAAACTAAAGATAATGACAGATTTTTCTGTAGGCACAGATTTTTGGAGACTCGGAGAATAGCAATATTCATATTGCTTATTTTTTAATTCATATCAGACTGGTTAAGAATTTCAAAGCCTGACATTTCATGAGGGAAAGGAAAAAGAGAGTACTGCTCTATGTAGTAAAAACCTTGTGGCTCAAGAGATTTACCAGCCTCTCAATAAAATTGAATCAATTTTTGCTGAGATCTTGCTCAAAACTCAAAAACATTTGGTTCTTTTTTACAAAAAAAAAAAAAAAAAGGTAAAGAAACCCTTCAGATAATAAGTGCTCTCTAACTTCTTTAAATGTTAAACCTACTTTTCCTATGCCTTTCCACAAGATCACTTCAAAAGACTGACTGCAAGAGGTAAGCAAGCTAAAGTATTTCTTCCCATTTTGTAAAACTGGTTGGTTTAGTAAAACAGACGCAGTCTAACCTTGATTCACAATAGTTTATACAGGACTTAAAATTTTGCAAGTGTTGGCAGCAGGTAAAAGGAAAGTTTATCACCACCTCCTATTTGCAGAAAATGAAAATGTATTTATAAGGATGTGCTTCTTGATAAGATATCAAAACTTGAATTATGGTTTTATTACATCTTTTTCTTACTTTTTTTCAGTTAATTTAGAAATTATGTTAATGCCTATAGAAGTGACTGAAATTTAAAGCCTGATTATCTTCTAGCACTAAAAAAACTTCTATCCAGTCTCAGAGATTTTTTAAAGTTCTGTTTGGCTTTCCCTTTCTTGTCCATAAGTGATAAGGAACCAAAGCTGTAGGAGAGCCTATTTGGGACATAAAACAGATATTTTTTCCAAGAAAAAGAAGGAATGAGAACTGATTAGAGAAAAAAATAAAACACATAAAATACCAGTTGAAGAGTAATTTTTTCTCCTCCTTCTGCTCATTACCTGTCTACTAAAGACTTTTTGCCACTAACACTCCAAGACAACACAGTGCTTCAACATCTCAGCACATCTTCAACCCATTCTCCAGATCAAGAGCGACAGCTCAAATAGCACCAGTATGAGGGGAATAAGAGCATGTAAGGTCTGAAAAGGAGTGACACAATCCACTGTGTGTCTGTGGATTGTCTGAGTCCTGGGCTAGCTTGAGGAACACCAGTGCTGTGCCAGGTGTGGGGAACAACTGTGGCATGGGGTTTCTGCGCACAGCTGAATCTTTAGAGCCCCTTGCTCTGCAGTGGAAGGGCTCTCACCACAGTCAGGGGGTGGGTAAAGGAGAAGGAGGAGGCTCTTCAGTTCTGAGGTTCCAACAGCAGGCTTGGAGTTGGTCTCATGGTCCAATGGGGCATCAAGGTTTAGGAAACACCCAGGAATGCCCAGGGGGAGGAATGCTCAAAGGATTGGTTCAGGGTTGGAGTGACATGGAAGGTGCCAGAACAAGGGGAAGGGTAACAGTGATTGACAGGGAAGGAGCTGGAGCAAGGGGTAGGGAAATGCCATACAAGGTAACTTAGGGGAGGGTACAACTTCAGGAATAAACTAACTCAGGGAGAACATGGGGGAACATAAGAACAAGCCATTAACATTAAAACTTTAACAATAAGCCAGTTAAATGAAACAAATACAGGGCCACAACAAGGAGGGTAACACCCTGCTCTGAAAGAAGATCTGTCCATTGTTATTTAATCTTTTCTACTCTTTAAAACTGCATTTTTGAACACTGACCAACTAATGAATTTTTCTAAACTTTATTGTAATAACACAACTTCAGCCATAACTGGAGTAGAAGTGGAAGCATATGGAAAAATCTGCTGGTTTGTCCCACTTAACGTAATATGAAAAAGGGAAATAGAGAAGTAAAGTCACCAGTCCCTTTCCTGACATGAGACAGGATTACACAGTGACAGTAAGATTTATAATTCAATGTTTTCCATTTCAAGATAGTTGCAAGTGATTTGCAAGAGAACATAGGCAACGTCTGGCACAGGCATATATAAAATAATTTATTGCTTCTAATATATTTATGCCCACATGAAATACATGAGTACAATGGCAAGAGCTTAAATTGATGATGAAAAGAGAATTTGAATGCACAAAGATCACAGAAAGATGGGTGCAAGAAAAAAAAATATATTCTGCATGTATGACTCTAATTTGTATCAAAAACATCAGATGCTTTTCCAGTTTTCTTTCAGAAGAAAATTCCAATTAATTGACCTAATTCTTTAAACATGCTGATTTTGGCAAGATTTCGCATTTCAATGAAAACTAGTCCTGTGAAAACTGTTGAAACCAGCTGTGTTTGCAGGCTTAATGACTGACTTATGCCCTAAAGCACAAGAGTTTCTATATAGTATGCTGGAACAGCATTAGCAGTCCAAAAGCTTTTGATGGTGCAGAGGGACCTGTATGGGTCACTCATTGCTTACTTTGCTGGAATGAGAAAAAAAAACAACACGTTTTTCATTATGTTGTGTACATAAGATTTTCCTTCTACGTCCATCCTAAGCCAGTGTCCTTATATAGGTTGGACATCACCTCTTCATTGGCTTAGAAGGCAAGTTTCCAACTGGCTATAGGTCATTGGAAAATTGTCTTTATACCATATTCTCACTAATTAAACTGTACCTAATTAAAATGGCTGTATTTTATTGCAAGTCTGCTATGAATCCTTTAATTTTATTATGTCCTGCTTCCCAGAAATTTAGTTGTAGACTGGAATCACTTCATCCATTTTTTTTTCTTTTTTTTCATTTTTTAAGTGTCGTGTTATGAAGTTTCAGGTTGATTTCTCTGCGAACTGTGCATACAAATATCTAAGACCACATCTACAGAAATCATCTACTTTTCTTTTTAGAATTGGTACAGTGCGATGGAAGAAAAAAAGCAAACACAGCAATCTTTCACAAAAACTTAATTTTCTTTGTCATTTTTTCCTTATTGTAATTTAAGATGCATCTGTTAGAACAGGAATTTGTTATTCTTGTTTGCTGACAGAATTTACAGAATGGTTTAGTTTAAAAGGTACAATAGGAACACTGGTCATTCCGATTATGCATTCAGTTAGAATGAAAGATACCTTAAAAATGTACAGTACTACATGGTCCAAAGGACTAAGTACTGTGCAGGGTCAACATTCATAGAATTACAATTGGGTAATGTCCTTGAAAAATGTTCAGCATGAGGAATGACAATATACTGAGGGTTTTTTCATTTAGTTTTTGTTTTTCCTCCGAGTGTGGCTAAAAATAAGAGAGAATGGAAAAAAAAGTCAAAATAAGCAATTAATGAAAACAGAACTAAACTTCTGTCAAAAGATTTCCATTTAACTAAAATTATAAGGTAAATAGAGTTAGTAGGTAAATTGCTTGTTCTTATTATTTCTTCTTGTTAAATAATAAACAAAAAAAAAAAGAGTGTAAAAATTCAATTAGACAAATGTCATAAAATTCTACATAATTATTTAGAGTCTTAGGAACCCTTACAGAAAGACTAAAGTGTACCTGAGTATGGAAATGAAATTATTCTTTTGACACATCTAACTCTTCCAGGCCATCAGGGTAGTATCAAATCTGTTTCAGCTTTACAAGTTAGACAGTATTCAAATGATAGGTATGTGACGCCCTTCAAAAAAGGAAACGTCACCTTAAAAATTGAAAATATTTAGAAAAATTTAGACAAATGCAGCTGTAAAGTGTGAGTGGCTAAAATCAGAACAGAGCAAAAAAAATGAATTAGCATACAGAAATGCTTTAGAATGCCATGACAACACAAAGACAGGCAGGCTCAGGCTATTTCATATCATTCCATTTGACTTGTTCTTGCCCTCTGCCTCTCAGCTTTCAATCCAGGAGAACAAATGCTTTGTGTGATATTTTAATGAATTCCTTGCATATTTACTGTCACTAAAGCCTGTTTTGTCAGTGTTAATTGAAACAGTCCTCTTGTTAATAAAAAAATAAATGCTATCCTAATGGTGTCCAATTCTTGATCTTCCCTCTTAAAGGAAACAATATTATTGTTCAGCAGCATGCTTAAGATGCTCCAGTATATATTGTGTCAATATTTTTATTAACTCATAATTTCAAATGTTTCAAAGCTCACAAACTATATTCTATGCACATCTGGACAGAACCTGACAGTGCCTAAGACATAAGCCTGGGGCCAAAGTCAATACACCTCTCTAAGAAGAGTGAGTGAGCTAGGTAATTCTGATATACACAAAGAATTTCTTTTTAATAATATAGAAAGATCTGTAAAACAATGAGATATCTACCATAGAATCAAAGGCATGTGGCATCTTCAAAGGTACAACTGTATTATTGCTTCTACTATATTTTTGTATAAATCAATGACTGACAGATAAACACTGATTGTCCTGAGGTAATCTGATTGTTTTCCCTGATTCAGTGCTATATGCTGCTTATAGTAGGCATACCACATTCATTTATTCTGAAAAAAGCACAGGTGTCTGTCATTTTAGTTGCAATAATCTATATTTTTTCTGAGAAAGATGAATCTTTGTAAAGCAGAAGCAGTTGTCTGCAATGTTATCAGTCATGTAACACAGGAAGTTTTATGACATTGCAAGAGTAAACTACACAGCTCCAGCTCTTCTTTCCTTAAACACTCAGTGGTTTAAAGAAAAGAAAACACTAGCCATGAGGCTAAATTAATAAATCTGCTGCTAATAAATACCCCAGCTGAAAGCACATTCATGAGAGAAGAATCTTTAAAATTAAGATAACATAAAAAGTCTCAACTATTTTGAATTTTTAATTATAGAAGCCCAAAACTTTAAAACAAAAATAAAACCCAAACAAAACAAATTGAAAAAGAAAAAAAGGCATGTTTGGAGTGTTTCTTATTTTTTAAAAAGTGAATCTTCAGCATAGGAACACCTTGCTGCCCTGTTACTTATAGAGGACCAAAACTGATTTTATAGAAAAAAAGGCAGCTCCAAAGCCAGGAAATATCATTTCCAGCAGAAGCACATTCCCTATCAATCAAAAGGGCACCCACAGCACTTGATATGCTTGGTGATGGCTTTCAACAGACTACTGATGTCAGTTCTGTACAGTCTGATGTCAGGCCTTCCTACATTGCTCTTACCTATGCCCTGTGTCGCTTTATCTTAAGTAAACACAGGTAAAGACACTACCTACACAGGAAGAAATATAGACAGAAGTTTGACTGGCATTTTGAAGATATAGGCTGTGTGGTCTTCCAAGAAGCTTGGCCTTGCTCTTGAAGACAAACCCAAATGATTCTTTTGGAAAATATTATCAGCACCCTGAAGTCTATTGAAAAACTAGTGTACAAAAATTTCTTGTTGCATTTGTGAATATTTTCAAATTAAATGTTAGTATACTTCTTTTTATTTAAGCAGGACATTATGAACAACTTTTGATTTACCATTTTAAAATCTGTTTCCAAATATTAGCATATTGAATTTACAATTCTAGTAAATGTATATTTTAACTGCAGTGAAGATTGCAACTTTTGTTAATGACAGGTAGTAAAGAAGTTTTCTTCAGGTAGATATTATTGATACTTTTGTAGTGAAGAGTTAATCCATTTAGCATTTGTAGAAGTGTTAGCATGCGCTGAGAACACTGGTACTGCTATTTTTGATGGGCAGTCCTCCATGACACTGGCAAAAGTAGAATTACCACAGCCTTCCCTAGGGAATTAGGAAAATTAGTTCAACTCTAGTACAGAAGCATTTGAGAATTTGGCATTTAGAAATTAAACTAAAGCAGTTCACCCTGTAAGCAGAGTGACTGAAACAGAACTTTGTATTTAGAAAGCATATTACTAAAAAAGCTAACTACCAAGAAGCCCTTCTCAGTAAGCCTTTTAGTCCATCAGAAAGAAATCTTACACTGCAAAACTCCCTCACCAAAAATTCATTGTAATTCAATACAATAAGAAAGATTTCACTAGAAGAAAGAAAATTGATATATGACACAGCTGAAGACAGTATGGAAGTGCGATTATGGTTTACTGCATACTCAATGATCTGAGAGCACATTTTGAGAAAATTTATTTATAATGAGATGGCTATCTAGGTAGCTCTGTGGTCCCTCTTCCTGAATTTAGTGCTTCAAAATATGCTAGGCTTAAAGGAAAGTATTTAAAGATGAATGATAATAGTCAAAGCAGAATGAAGTTATGAGAGCGATTTAAATTTTTTTATTGTTGTAGTAAAAGTTTATGGTTTATTTTTGCTTCCATTGAAGTGACTAACATAATTTCCATTCTCTTCTTAGTTTCCTGTTGTCTGTTAAGTTATCCTTTAAGCTGTTCAGAGCTAGTTGTGACTTCCTCTTAAATTTAATCTGCAGTGTGTTGTTTTGAAATCAATTTCTAGATTCTAGTTCACAAGGAAATGAGCAACTACTTTCCCTTACTATGGCTAGACCTTTTGCCCAGGTAAGAGTACTATATTTGAGTCTGTAATTCTCACAGGTAAGAAAGAGTCTGATTGAAACATATTAACTTGTTCCAAAGGAAAAGGATCTCAATCTCTTGTTGCAAATTGCCACATTTTGTATAAATAATTCTATTATTAGAATATGAAGGCTCCACTTTGTGATTGCAGTCTTTGTATGTGGAGGTTTTCAACTGCTTATAAAATACTTAAATATTCATTGGGCTAAAATAAAAATATATATTACCCCATGGTCTTTGACAATGCCATTTGCCTGGTTCCTGTTTCAGAGTATATCTTAATACTTCATGTGAAGACAGAGAACATCACTATAAGACATCCAGAGTAACTTATGACAGCATATTTGATTGAACACCTTGATTTTCTTCTAGAAAAATCTGAATTACATTTAGAACAATGGCAGAGTCTCTAACTAACATTTTGATTTGTTGGGTGAATGCACTGAGTTTATGCATTAAACAAGCTAATTCCATATTATTATGGAATTACACAAAACTGAATAATGTATTTATGTTGACACATGGAAAAAGAAAGCAACACTGACTGTCATTTGCTCAGTGAACAAGATTATATAAATCAGAAGCTTCCTTTTCCAACTTATGTGATCAGATGAGTATCAAAAGAGTGATTATTGAAGTGGTTCTATTTCTGTATTTTTGAAAGGGAGATAAAAAAGTGTATTAAAAACACTTTAAAGGAGACCTCAAAGAACCACCCAGTTCTCATTTCCCATAAGAAATATATAGCTGTGGCTGATGGTCATATGGAGATTTTTAAGCATTAGTAAACATTCTTATGTATATTTATTAAGTCGGGGGAAAAATCACTTAGGTCTACTTTGTTTTGCAGAGAAATAATTAATGATCTCAGGTCACAGCACAGATAAATAAAGATAAACAAGGCAAGATCTAACTTAAAAAAAAAAAAAAAAAAAGAAGGCAAGAAATTACTATTCCCTGTGGAACTTAATAGTGTTTACTTTCAATATAATGTTAAGTCAAATAATTTAATAGTTCTTACACTGCTTTATGCTATTTCAGGGAAGAAAATCTGAATATCATACAGTCATGTTTCCTGCATGAAATAGTCAGAGTGTAATAATAATATTGCTCTTTACTTTTCCTATATGAAATAAATGTCCACGCAATATTTTAAGCAGAATGCTTTGGGAATCAGATCAATATTCAGTGAAATCTGATCATCTGTAGGTTGTGTGTAGGAGGAAATTTCCTTCAGAGAGAAGGACTTTCAGATCTTTGACTAGACAAGAAAGGAACTCATGTTTCCTTAGAGCTATGTGCCCTGAATATTTGTAGCAGCACAATTCCTACACATGGTTCTTGTTTACAGTACTTTCATATGCAGATGGCAGACGTGTTGCCAAAACCCCCCAGCCTTAAGGTCTGGGGGATCATGATATGGTGGTCTCTCAAAAATTGGTAAGTACTCTGTCATGTGTTGTAAAATACAGAGGTTAAGGCTGCATTAAGAGAGAGGAGCACAGCCCAGAGAGGGAGAGACCTACAGGATATAGTAGACCATATAGAGGAGCTTCCATCATTCCTTGCACATTTATTTCGCACTTGCTGCAGCTGAACCCCACTGTGCAAACGACCATTAGTAGCTGGAGGATATTCAGTGCCTTCCTGAGGAACATGTTCTTGTTTCAGTTTCATCTGACAGGAAAGGACTGGGGAGCCAAGAAAAACACACCATCTGGGGAGGACCAGGTGACTGATTCTAAACAAATACTAGAGTATTTCTTTAACCACAGCACCATTTTATCAGTGCAGTAACTAACAGGCCTTTGGCATCTTTCTGTGAATCTCGTTCTTATTAAATATACATATATATTTAGGTCATGAAAAAAGAAGAGAAGCTTCTCTTATTAGCACAACTTTAGGTATTTGAACCCCATCAGAGCACAAGATTTTCAGGTGCAATCAAGTGGATATTTAAAAGGCATTGTTTGAGGAGGCAGTAGATCACAGGCACTACAACAAAAAAAATTTATTTGTTATTATTTAATTTATCCTACAGCAAAATATAGTAGAAGAAAGAAAGGAAATAAGAAGGCATCATTTTATTTAATTTACCAGAAAAAAATCTGTTCTCACAGATGCATTTCTGCAAACAAAAGCCATAAAACTCTTCTCATTATGAATATTTTTAGTAATCTGAAACTTCATCAATGAGTTTATCTGAACTTGTTTTGTGATAAAAGCACTTTCCATTCTCTGCCTTTGCCCAGCTTTCCACAGAAATTGAAATTCATATTCCGTGTACTGGCAATGATGTCAAAAGCCTATAGGTTGACAAGCTAAAGTAATTATTTTCATTATAAGGAACAGAGTGGGTTGAATCTTCAGGTTTTGTACTGAAAAATTCTGCTTTTTTCCACTGTGATTGTCTGTTATAAACACATACTGAAAATGGAAAGCACAACAATAGATTTTAATAGGGATAGAAATCTGTTTCATAGTTATAATTTAGCTTGTTAATAATGCTAAATCCACATACTTCTATTTGAAAGCCTTTCTGACCTTTGATATTTCTATATTGGTGGGAACATAAATGTTACTATGTTTAGCTAAGGCTGTGAATTGATAGAAGTTACAGGTCTGCAGCAACCTTTTCCTTTCTGTTAATTTTATGTCAGAATGTGTCTAAGTAGTCTGGTGCTGAAAAAGTGTTATAACTCAAAAAAGCCCCAAACAGAAAACAATGCCTCGTTTTTAATAAATTGTGGCTTATCTTAGCACTCTTCCCAAACCATGGGAATGTAATTACCGATTAAAACATTTTACTAGATTACTACTAATATAAATATGCATTCAAAGTAGTATGATCATGACATTCCTGTGGAATACTTGGTTGTGTTTTTAATATGTCATTTTTATATAATCCCTTCTCTGGAATTATTGGTATTAAAATCTTTCTCCTTTTCTGAAACCCTGTGATTGTAATAATACATTTTAGTTCCTCACTCCCTACAAGGCTGCTAGAAGCATTCCTTTTTCCACTCTGGCCTTTGTACAGTTGTAGGACAAAATCTAATACTTCAGGTAGTGATATCAGAGCACCAGGACTGGCTGATATGGGTTGGATGTTGCCTTCATCTATGGTGAAGGACGTAGCTGAGGAGCATACAATCTATATGGACATCTATTTCTCCCACCTGGACAATACAGCAGGAAAAACAGGGTTCATCTGGCTGCCTACACGAGTAGACACTGCTGCTGTCATGAGGAAAAACAGAGCAGAGAGGTCCCAGGAAGAGTTGTTCATTTCTCTGAAAACCACATTTCTTTGGAGAGAGAAGTAGAAAATATCCTTTTACAAGTTAATTTTTTAAAAATTTTTATTTTATTTTTATTTTCACCTTTTCTAAAAAAATACATCATAAGTTAACACCTTTCCCTGTCTTTATTCAAGTCATTTTAGCTGAGGTAGAAGATAATGCATTAACCTGATTAGGCACAAAACACTTAAAAATTAGTCAAAAATACAAAAAGTATTTAGAGAAAAAATGTCATTGCCCTGAGTATGCCAGATAATTTGCCATTATAAAGAATCTGCTCCAGTGACTACCTGAAGGTTATCTTAGAGCTGTCAGTTTTGCAGATAGCCTAATTTGAAGACAGAGACTCTCAGATTTACAGGAAAAAAAAAAAAAGAAACTATTGCACTTGCATCTCCAAAGGAAGTGGTAAAGGAAATTTCATTTTTCAAAGAATGCTTGTTCCAGAACCTGTTACAAACACACATCTACAAAAGAAATGAAAAAGGAATCCTGAGGATTTAAATTATTTAGATCAGCATGGGAGATGTTCTTCTTAAAGGTATGCGTTATTATGTGAATATAGAACTTGTTACAGCCTGTAATTATAATGAAATAGATCTTATTCTTCCGTGAAGATGTCTAATGTTGCCATGTGAGCAAAGACCAACTCAATTTCCCTTTGTCTACGCTCCTTCAGCTGTGTTCCACTTTGCTTCCATTTCTGTTACCAAACTTCAATTCCAAGGTAGGATATTACTAGTAATCTTTCTTTGATTATATCAAAATGCATTAAACTTGGAGAATGAGTTTAAAGAAATGCAAGTGAAATGTTTGAGACTAGCAACTCACTATTTTCGGCAGATAGAGCTGATGATCTCATTCCTATCTGAGTTCTTATCTCTTTCTAGCAAAATGTTCTGAATGAATTAGCCAAAATTTCTACTAATGTATTTGGAGAGGAGGCTCTCATAAATAAAAAAACAATGCATGAGATAAATATTTGTATGTTTTCTCTGGGAAAAGAGAAAATATTTTATGACTATGGTCAAATTAAATGAAGAAGTAATTTTGGTTAGGCTAGGTTAACATGCTTCAAGGAGGAACGGCACAGCAAGGAAGAGGTGTCAATTATTGGTATTAGAAGTGAAAAAGTGAACAGAATGAGCAAGGAGAAATTCCCAAGACAAAGAAAAAGAAAATTTAAAACACTGCTTATTTTTAAAAGGTGTCTTTCTGCCTGACACTGGATTAAAATAAGTTGAGGAAGATAGCAGGATCCTGGTGAGTCACTTATACAGTACTGTAGTCTGCTGCAGGGTAGTGCTTCAGAAGCCACAAATTGTTCCAAGTGAACAGAACTGTTTGCCAGCTCATATAGCAACACAAGACACACCTGAGCAGTAAAAAGAAATTTACTGAATCACAAATGATGATGTTGACACAGTAGTTATTCCCATCTGATTGAGATACTTGAGTGGTTGGGACATCTTCTGCTACCTGAACTCCCTAGATCTCTCCAGGGTACTTGAGTCTGGTAATGAGAGCAGAGTCTTAGTATTTCACATCCCTCTCTGAAGGTGTCATTAAATAGTCTAGGCTCCTAATTCAGATAGTACATGAATGATGTTAGATATTGTAGATAAATTGCCTATTTCAGCCACTGTAATCTTCCATTTTTTTGATTCTGAGCATCTGGAAAACATCTGAAGAGCCAATGTTTAGTCTCTGTTATTTGTATAGTGGGCATCAGAAGAAATGATAGAAGTGCAGATTACTTTGTACTGCATTGTTCTTTATTGGTCCTAAACAAGATAAACCTTTATGAACATGAAATTGTACCCACTGCAGATTTTCTAAAAGCTGACTGGTCGTGTGTTACCTATCGGCAAATATATTGCAGGATTTATTAGACATGCATCTTCTAATATGCCTACATTGGTTTATCAACTGTATGTTTATTGCAAAATCAATGAAATATTGAAAAAAACTTGTTGAAAAGTTCTTAGGCAGATAGCTTTTGGTGGTCTATAATAAATGATCACAACTGGCATTTTTAAGCCTTCCATTTCATTCAGCTGCCTAAGTATGTATTAAATAAGAGGATAAAGATGCTAAATAAGCTAATGTTTTTGTTACTCTTGCAGATCCATGCTCAGCTGTGCTGATGTTTTCCTTAATAAACACTTGTTCAGTGTCATGGGTTGCAGTGCAAAATGTAACCAAAACTGTGTATTCTGTCACCATCTGATCAAACTGGTGTGTGTGGGGTGTAATTGTCTGTCAATGGCCAACTGTCAATAAACCTGCTGGGGCAGTTTTCTTATCTCTTCACAACCCAGCCTCCCTTCAGGGAGAGATCTTCTCCTAATGGGTCATTGAGTCTCACTGATAGAATTACATCATCCCACTGGGAAATGCTCCAGCCAGGGGGAAGAGCCAAGTATTCCTACCTGGATAAAAACCTGGGAGTTGGAACACCAAGCAGCCTTTCCACTGAATTCTCAGAGGAAGACCAGGCCCATCTATCACCATTGGACCTTCAGGGAAAGAACTCCACTCTTTCTACAGGAGCATCCCTTCAACAGAGCCACATTTGCCACTGGGACTGCAGCCACTATTGAATGGGACTGCAACCAACACCCTGACCCACAGGGTGTCAGGTTAAATCCTGACTCTGTCAGTGGGTTTATTTGTTTGTTTGTTTGTTTGTTTGTTTTTCTTTTTCTCTTTTGTAATGCTGCATATATTTTGGTTTTATTGTTTATTTTAGTTCTCCTAATAAAGAACTGTTATTCCTATTCCCATCTCTTCGCCTGAGAGCCCCTTAAATTCAAAGTTAAAATAATTCAGAGGGAGGGGGTTTAAATTCTCCATTCCAAGGGAGGCTCCTGCCTTCCTTAGCAGAACCTGTCATTCAAACTATGACACTCAGGAAGTCCACAAGCATGGTCTGCAATCCACCAAGTTGGTGCAGAACAAAATAAATGAATAAAAATCTGGTGCACAAAATCTTCTTTGGGCCCTCCTCCAGCAATTGTTTACATGGGAAGTTAACTCTCACACTGGAGCAATCCACCTTCAAAGGGACAGTTACATAAAATCTCCCATATATTTAAAAGCTTGACAGTTCCAGGCCTCATTTACAAACAGGGTTTGTGATCTAAATTCCATAGTATGCAAATTAAGAAAGCATGAGGTGGAAGTGGATGCAACTCTCCACAGAAACATCAAGATTAATCACACATCATCAGGAAAATATTATAAAGTTGATGAATTTTTAATTTGCCACATTTTTTTTTGTAAAATCAGCCACGTTCCTTTCCCCTTCTCAGTACTCAGAAGTTATGGTGGCTTTTTTGAAAGAAAAATCTCAAAAATAAAGGGATTCATCAAGCATAGATTTATAAATTTTGCTTTAAATCAGTGATGAAACTTTTGCCGTGCAGATACATTTTCCTTTCTTTCCAATACACAAGGTAAAAATTGATTGAAAATGCACAACATAGTTCTTTGACTATCCTTTGTAAGTGTATCATTGTTTGCACACCTAATAAGGCGATGACATTCAGTGTCCAGATATAAAAATAACATTACATGCATGGGCATCTCACTGGCAGAAGAGAGATCTAGGGCACTGACATCTGTGAAAATATCAGTACAGAACAGATTTTGAGCATCCAGGTTTTCTACTACTTCCCAGATTATTGGTTCATTTTTGAGAAGTTGAGTCTCAATAGCATATTATTAATTACAGTTACAGTGGGAAGGTTTTTGTCTCTCCCACACGGCGATTCACCCTGCTAAAGCATTCAAGCTGTGTCAATTATGTACATATTCTGTTCTCTCAAACTGTTAAACTTCTGTCTTTAGTAAAGAAGACAATGCTCATGGAGGTTTTGTGTTGTCTACATAAATATTTGTGCAATGTACTTAGTGTGGCAACATATGATTGCTGAAGCTAAGGCAGATTCCTGAGTCACAAGAGTACTTGTAATAATGGAAATGAATGACAATCCAGTCTCTGTGCAGGTTGGGAGGAAGGAGAGGTACTGAGATATGAGATGCATTCAGTGCTCGGTGCAAATTCCCAAAAGCTTATGAATATGTAGAAGTATCAATGAGAATGTGTGACTATGGGAATATTTTCAGATGATAATTCCAAAGCTTTCTCAACAATCTGTATGTAGTTTGCCATCTGCAAATCCTCTTAAAGGAGTATGAATATGGAGTAAGTACAAAATGTAACCAAGGCCTATTTACAGAATGAATTGGCAGATTTCATATTGTTTGCTCTGGAGAACTACTGCAAATATGTTCATTCAAAATTTCATTTAATTTATGCTAATAAAATAAGACAGCTCAGTAATAGGGAAGAAAAATGGGGCATAGTAAAACATTAATAAGTGAGATCTGAAATCTCCACATTTTTGTAACTTTCAACAAGTGCTATGTTTTATGATTATTTTTTCTTCCCTATGGCACTATATGAACACCTCTGGGACATCAGAAATCCAAAAGAAATATGGGCAATTGATTAGTACTTGCCCAAGATCACCCCTGATCTGGCATAAATGTTGCATCAAAGCTGACATATTTTAAAAAATATTTTTCAAAATATTTTCATTTGGCTGGTAATGCAAGCAAAACACTAAAAGGCAAATTACATCTACACAATCAAATTAAATAGAAGGTTCACTGCCAGTTCTAAATACAGTCTGCTGCAATAACTTTTTAGCAAAATAAAATATTTTTTTCTCAGTGAGGGACAGTCAGAAATGCAATTTACATTGTTCAAAGTATAAGCTGACTTAAAGTCTACAAATCTTTGCCACAAACATACCTGACTTTGTCTAGGTGTGATGACACCTTGGTGAAATACTGGATGCAGCAGACCCTGTTGTGAAATGGTGGTATAGCCACACATTGCTGGGCACTACACCAATGACTTGTACCTGACCTCTGAGTAAAGACAGAATTGTAACACATCCCATTAGAATTTGTCTCTGATTGCAGTCTCTTACTCACACTGGAGCTGGATTAAGCATATTTTTCAATGTATAAGCTTTATTGTTATCTGTCTGCCTGTGTCAAACTGTTTCCATGAGGCAGGACAAATGGGTAAATTAGGTAGGGCAAAAAAACTAAACCAACCAAAAAAGTCTTAGAGGAGCTTAATTTGATTTTCAGGCTCCAAGGACTACAAGTTTGCTCTAATTACCTCATACTAACTCATGTAAATGTTATATGTGTCTGATAATAAATATTAATAATAATTAGTAAATTAGTTATTAATAAAATCTACTTACTTACATTTTAATATCTTAACTTTTTCTGCTTGAGGGAACTGATGTGAAATAGTGGATCCTGTTGCTGTATGAACTGCAGAAATTGTGTGCAAGTCTGGAACTGGTCTCCCTTTTTCTTTTTGCTGACTTCTATCTTATTTGAGGAGGTAACTTAGAGTGAGATTTTCAGAGAATCTGAAGTCTCACAGTTCTTAGAAAGGCACAGTCTCACTTGACTTTCCATGCTCCATGTACATCATGCTGACCCTCCTCAATGCCACCTGGACGTTGGACCCCAACACCTGCTGGGCTGTCTGGAGGGTAGGTAGGTTTAGATTAGCTGTTAGGAAGAACTTCTACACTTTAGGCACTGGAACAAGTTGTCCAGACAGGTTGTGGATTCTCCATCCCTGGAAGTTCTCAAGACCAGGCTGGATGAGGCTTTGATTAACCTGGTCTAGTGGAAATTGTCTCTGCTCATGACAAGTGGCTTAGAACTAGGTGATCTTTAAGGTTTTCAACCCTAGCCATTCTATGATTCCATGGCATTCCAAAAGCAATTCATTTATTAATTCCATAAGTGTACTCTTTATTTCTCCCAAGTTACTATGTTGAGCAGGCTCAGTAACAGGTTTGGTGAGATGAGGACTGGATGACCGTAAAGGTCATCCAAAAATCGCCAAGATAAGGGAAGTACATGGTTGGCAGGAGTGGAAGAGACACTCAATGGGGAAAACAGGACCTCTTATTTTGTTGGTGATAGGCTGCTAGGCTGCTCTTCTTTGGAAAGTCTTGCCACAGGTTCCTATGGAAAGACCTAGGTTGGATCTCTGGGTCCAATCCATTTTGGGCAAGCCTGTAAAATTTGAGGCTCTCTTTTTTCAACCTCCTTCAGGCTTCCTGAAGCTATTGTGAATTGCCATCTCAGATCCTGACAGTTTTTCTCCTTTTGTTATATAACAGAGAGTTTAACTGCCAATTAATTGCTGCTAATCACATATTTACTGGAATGACAGCCACAACACTGGACCCTAATCCCTTTTGAGATGTTATCTGAAGCATCTGCTTGCTGCCATTGCACCTTAGTAATCCATTCTCTAGGTGTGCCAAGGACTGTCCACATCTGCAACAAAAAGATGATGAGCAGAAGAATGAGAAAAATTGCAGCTCTAGTGGAAGAAACAAAGCCAAGGGGAAGCTGCAACTGCTGCCTTCCTTGTCTACTACATGGACCAAGGTCTGAGCAATACTCTAAAAGACATGCAGTGCTCTCTGTGCAGGATGATTGATGATTATCACTTCCCATGCATGGATGATTGATTATTATCACTTCCCATGCATGGATCATCCACAGAATCTCTATAGTTTTCTAGGTGTTAATGTTAATAGCTAATATTAAAAGTAAACAGATTGCCTGACAGTGGTTAGAAGCTTTAGTGGACATATATGGGTATTTCAAAACAGAAAATATTTACAGATATTCAAGTGTATATGTGATAGAATACATGCTCACGTGTTTCTTGTTGTTTTCAATGTAGTACAAAATGGCAATTATTTCAAAACTGTATTAGAATAATAAAAGAGATCTCTGAAACAGATAAGATGTTTGCCTTGATAGCAGTGTTACCTGAATAAGGTGTCAGGATGTTAAAACACAGACACAAAGGCAATAGATTGTATTAACATGCTTTGTTACTCATTTGGAGCTGCTTGAGGTTTGGTTAGAAAGCTTTCATAAGCCTGAAGTGTTATTTCTCTGGGGTTGATGCTTTTCTTTTATTCCTGTTAGTGCCCAGATTTTATAATGAAATACAAAGATTTGTCACAGACATATTAGGAATTCATAGTATCTATATCTCACTTTGAAAGTGTTCTAGTGTGTCTTGGACTTTGATCCAACAGAACTCTCCTCAAAAGAAAATTAATATATTTTATGACTGTATTTTGAATTCATTCATTTCAGATAAACTGCACCATATTAGCTCAGCTGCAGAAACACTAAATATGAGCTATACAAGAAAAAAAAAGTTTTAATTCATTAAGTTCTTCAAAATTAGCACAGAAAGACTGTTTTTGGTTTGTTCTTCTCAGTTTTTGTCAGATAAAATGAAAAATAAGGTGCAAGGCATTTAATTCTGAGACTAATTCTGGAACTTTATTTTTTTGAAAGCAATGTATAATAAAAAAAATAAAAAATAAAAACCAATACAGGTTTTTCAGTTGTTAAAAATCAAACTATAATGACTGCCCTGTTTTGTTAAATAATTTTTTTATGTTCAGAGTAGCAAACTGTCTTCCTTAAAGATAAAAGGAAAGGGAATAAGGCTGCCTCAGGTATATTGTGACTGAGACAGATAAATACTCTGGTGAGCTCTGAAGTCCCCATTGCTTTTCATGCAGCAGAGAGGATGATACTAATCTACAGTTCATTCTCAACTTACAAAAAAGTTTGATCATATTTATTAAATATATTTGGGTAATAACTTGTCTTAATATTTTCATGCACAAAACCCTAGAAATCAAAAGTCCAATGATATAAGAAAAGCAAATATGACATGAAAAGGATGGGGTTTTAATTGAATAAGATATAAAGATCTAATTACAAATATAAGCATACAGATCCCTAATAAAATCAGAGACAGCACACAATGAATTGTCCACAACTTCTTTCTCTACCAGAAGGTTTCATGCAAGGGTCAGTGGAATAATAGACTGAGATATGGACAAGGTAAGTCACAGCACAATCAATAAAAAGCCAAATAACAATTCTCTTGATGGGAAATTTTCACCTTAGGGATGGATCATTCAGAAAGTGAATGCAGCAGAACTTGAGTGTCATTTCAATTTTAGTTGAATTCTCTCTAGAATCCAGCACATAATTTTTCATCATAACAAATAAACATTCTCATGTTTGGTGTATATTTTAGCTGTCATCTGAGGATAAGGCAAATATCATAGTATTTATTTACAAAACCCATTTTGATCCTCCTAAATTACATATTGCTTTGAAAATAAGCAAGCAGATACCAAACAGATGCATATTGACAAACATCCAGTGAACTCAACCAAGCTCTGCCTATTTGCACCCCCTCAGGATAACACAGAAGTATACAATATCCTAAGATGGGATTTTAAATGCAAAGGCACATTATCATTAAGGAATAATTTCATACAAGAATGACAGAATTAGCAAATATACAGCTGTCTTAAGAATATAAAGTCTAAATGTGTCCAGCTGTCAGAAAAAATGAATATCAGAAGCCTGCAGTGTTTCTGTGATGCTTACACAGTACCTGCCATAATGTGTGTTATAGCAAAGATTACTTCCTTTCAACAGAATAGATCAAAATGTTTGAAATTAGAAGGTTCTACATAGATATTAAATAATATATCTTAAACTTTTATGAATCATCTTCCAAAAGCACTCTTAAATTATATTTTGCAAGCTTCTGTCTAAATTAAACAATGTAATTATCTATCTTAATGAAAATACAGATCACTGAAAGAGGTTCAGTGATTTTCCAATATGACAGAAATGTTATGTCAAAATACTATTATTATTATAATGGGTTTTGTACATCTAGAATTACTCATGTATGTTTATGGTGTCCAAACATCTTTCAACATCCTGGTGCTAAAATTGAGCTCCTGACTTTCTCATAGATATATAGAGAAGAGGTTGTTTCATGAAGGAAAAAAAGTGCCAATAATTATTTTTATAGTTTAAAAAATTTAACAACTTCTATTACCCACCTGCATTATAAAATGCAGAACAACACAATTTCTTTTGTTAGTAGGAATTCTTCTCTGTGGAAAAAAAATCTATCAGCAACAGCAAACTTCTGCTGATATGTACACAATCAGGATTTCACATCAGTTTTGCATAAAGACCCCTTTTTTATTCATTCCAGACTGCTAAAATCTGTCCAAGTAATATATTTTAAAACTAATGTTAAGGGGAAAATTGGGGTGCATGTAACAAATGTATATGTGTGCTTAACATCTGTGTGTCAGTAATTTTGAACTGGGATAAACCTGTATGGATCTAGAAAGTATTACACGTCATGTATTTCAGTTAGATTTTAAAACCTTCAAATTCTAAGTTGAATTTGATGGGGTTTTTTTCTTGGTCCAAACCTATCACATTATATTATCACAGAAAATGGGCTTAGAAGGAACCTCAAGAGATTATCTTGTCCATCTCTCATGCCTCAGGCAGGATCAGTTTTCCCAATGACATTTCTGACAGATGTTAGTTAAACCTGGTCCTAAAACCTTCCAGAACTGTATTCCTTATATCTATAAGGAATTTATTATCACTCCTAGTAAGAATGATGTACAGAATAAACACTGTCTTAAAAAATAACAAAACCAAGGAAATAACAAAAAAACAAACAAGCAAGCACTGGCCTGAAAAAACAAATAAGCACAGATCTCTAGGCTTCCTGATTCCTATTTGCTCCCCATTAACAACTCCGAAATAAGAAAGTAAATAAAACTGCTGATTATCACGGCTGGACAGATTTAATTTTGCAATTTATTAGATACAAAGAAGATGCAGCCCTTTGATAGGGCAAAAACTTGGTCTTTCTGGGTGGAAATTGAGGCACACAGAGACTGACCCTGTGTATACCAGCAGGTATTTGTAAATATGAGAACCAAAACAGCTGTGAGGGAAGGGCACGTGCCCATTGTAGGGTGCATATACAACTCTGAGTACATGAAAAAGGATGGATGCTCGAATGCCACCTCTGTCTCTTTGAAATTGTACTGTGTATGGTACTTTGCATACCATAAATACCATTTAAAGATCTTTTTTCCCCTACTGATGCTTTGTTCTGTTTCTCTTGTATGTGGATAATTATGGTGGTAATTTGGCTACAGTATTCTGAACTTGCATGATTTTTAGTAAGGACTACATGGATTTGAATCTGTCAGTTTGTCATAATGCTTCCTCAATATTACCCATTTAGTGTCAATTATAAACAAAAAATAGCCCACTTATTGTCTCATATTAGCATCCACATCAATAATTGTGCAGAACAAAAGGCATAAACTGAGACCATCTGCTCTCACTACAATAATCTACCTAAAAAAGCTTAGCCAGTAACACAGTAAAAGATTCTAATGCATTTGTGTTGGATCATGCCGTTTAAGTGTCTTTTATGATTAAAATCATTACTGCTTTGGTCCATCACCTATTAAGACATATGTTTCCTCATTTCAAGTAAAATATTGTAAAATATTGTCTTTTTTTTTTGTTTTAATACTGTAGTCAATTAAGATAATATGTAAGAAAAAAAAATGTACTTTTCTTTTATACTTCATTGTCACTCTGTTTCCTGATGATGTTGACAATACTTAGACATTTCTTAAAAATATCATATATGCTGCAGATTTTTTTTTTTTTTTGACAAGTGCAAAACACTTAAACTCTGCTAAATTCCAGTATAAAACCATATCAAAGTGTAAAATGTTAACCAGAAGTGCCATCATGACCTGGAAAGTTTAAAAAAATAGAGAAGGAAAAGAATATTTAAAATCCTACAATCAAAGAAGATTGTTGATGTTTAAAGACAATGTATTGTGAGTTTTCTCAACATTGAATATGTGGAATTCCTCCTGGCAGCTTAAAAGAATAGATAGGAGTTTAAGAAACATTCACATGAAAGTACAAAAAGCAGGCAAATCCCTGCTGCTTTATGCCGGTGTCCTTATTCTATTCTCTAGCACATCAGGCCTGTCAAGACATCTCAGTTTTTCACTTCTAACAAAAATAACTAAATGAAAATAATGCACTGCAAATGCCCAGTGCATTTAATACAATGTCTTAACTGTTTGATTCTGATCAACTGTAAATTCAGTAAACACTTAGATGTTCCCCAACCCTGAATGGCGACCATTGAAAAGTGATTACAGTCTGGTTTTGAATAGCAAAATATTATTTTTCTCAAAAAATGTAATATAATGCTATGCTTTCTATGTCTGATTTTCTAATATGCTAAGCACTCATCTTTCTCCTTGATTTCAAATGGATTTTTTATATGCTCACAGCATGATTCATAAATGTGTGACTTCTTTTTCATTCTATTTATTCTACGAATTCAGTAACAATTTGCTTTGCAATATTCAATATAAAACTTGAATACAAATGAAAGTAAAAATTATCCGTTTAGGAAACTTGGTTTATAAACTGTAATATACTGTTTGTTCATGAATTTACCCTGTGACATCTGAAAACCAGATTCAAGAGGAAAGTCATAAATTCATATCTATTTCTAGTTTTTCAAACTTGGGTAACATGCACAATTTTTGGATTAGACACTTTTTATTGTTTAGGCTAAGAAGACAAGGCTAATGTGATTGTATTGATGATTATTGGATCTATTTATCAGTCCATGAGTTAATATCTTGGTGAGTTTATGTCAATTTTGGGATTAAAAGTCTCTTTCATCCCAGGTATGTCAAGTATATGAATTGGAGATTTCAAAAAGAAGACATACAGTTATGTATTGGCCAACAGCAGCCAGCATATATAGCACATGAACATGGGCACCTTATCAGTTTGTGTGTGTAGTTGAATCATTAGTTCAAATGAGTCAGCGAGACCATGTTCTGGTTTTTAACATTCCAAGGTTCTCAAACACTGGAAAACGGCCAGGGAGAACTGAGGGATGAGGTGTCCTTGCCATCAGTAACCAAGTACTTTGCTCTGCTGCTTGTGTACCAACCTGCTTTTCTTTTTCAATTATTAACACTCTACCTTTTAGGCAGGTCATGTGCAGTAATAAATCTCACCTTCATAAGTAAGACAATTTTGGTTATATATTGTATATTGATATTCATCTTGTATATTGATAATTCAATAGCTGCTTATACTTGATAAATCAATGCATTTCAAAATTAGCTCTTTTGTTTAAAGCAGAAATATGAACGATTCCTTCTCAAAAAGTGGCCAAATAGTAAGTTATAAATTCAGCCTCTGCTTTTCCTCCTCAAATTCAAACATAATGCCATAGTGAAAGTACAATCGTGTTTGCTCTTCAAACTGTTGGGTAGAAATAGTTTCACTTACACATATGAAAAAAACCATTTGAAACTAATTAAATTTTTTAGTCAGTATGAGGGTCTTATTTTAAAGCCAAAGTGACTATATTTCAAAATTTAATCTTATAAAAAAAAAATTTTAAAAAATGATTTTTTTTTTTTTTAATTGAAATTGAATTATCACCATTTGGCCAAAGTATGTTGGAATGACATTTTAATTTTTTGGAAGAATACTATATTATACATATTCCTGTCATTTCTGATTGGAAGATCTTTCAATCTGTTCTGGGTAATACAATTTATTTTTCTCAAAGTCTGCACAAGTCTGTACAACTACAATGTGGAATAATGTGTGGGTTCAGAACAATGGCTAACACCATGGCAGGTGTTTGAAAAATTGGCATGTCATTATTTCAGCTTTCATCTCCTTCCAAATATTGTAATGTGGGCTGCATTTATGAAATCAGGGCTGAAATATACTGTGCTCTCCACCTGTTCCAAAAATAATAAAGAACAGATAGGGATAAGAGAAATATGGGATAGCAATTTTGACTATCTATTTAAGCTAAGCATTTTATACTCATATGTTATGATTAATAATGCTGTATACAAACACTTTTCTTGAAACAAAAACCTACAAGCAAAGTAAAAAAGTAATAAGAAGCAAGGAAAACAAAATCTACATTTTTTTGCCATATATGTGGAAGAGGGGAAAGAACAAAGGCATGGATTCCTCTCTACTTTCCATTCATTTCAGATCTGCAAACCTTTCCAAACATGAAATATTATTTTGTGTATATTGACATCATACAGCAATAGAAGAGACATTTCCTGACAAATAATAGAACCATATGCTAATATTTAAGAACTATATGAATATAAACTATAAACTAAAAGATAAACTATATCCTATTTTCAAAAGAGAATAAATGTGTAGTGCTTGGGTTATTTTCTCACATACCGAGATAAACAAAAACACTAAGTTGGGGTTTTTTTCTCACAAATTGCCCAGTATTTTCATATACTAAAGGACATGATTTAGGGACCTTAATATCAAGGCAGTATTCATAATAAAATCTTCAACTGGTTGTCCTGGAAGCTGACTATATCTGGACAAAAAAGTATAAGTTAGAACCATCCTTGAAGAAAGATTAACAAGATTTCCAAATTAAATTGGTTTCCTTCTTTTCCCTGTCTTACCACCATTTATTAGACAGCACAAGCCCAAATATGAAGTAAAAATTACACAACTATGCTTCAAAAAGCTGCTGCAAACTCTTGGATACCTGAGGAAGCAATCAAACTTGACAATTAAACAGATATGAGACAGCAGATACATTTCAAAAACTCTTGTAGATTTGGAACAGTTAAACTGATTTTATTTTCTTCAGAATATAGTTGTGTCAGGCTAAGTATGTAATGTATTTTTGTAAAGTATACCTTGGTTTTAGACTGAAATAAATAACAATGGTAAGCCCCAAAATTATATAATTCTTTAAATGACTTTTAAAACAGTTGATTTCAAATGTGGTTTTATGGCAATATGCATTCTCACTGTTTTAAAATATGTCCATTAAAAATGTGGTTTATCTGAGCTGCTAATTTCTACTCAGTTTGTGTTAATTTATTTGCAAATTCAAGATTTCTGTTTTTATAATAGATACAATTCAACACTTTAAAATAGGAAACTGAGTATTCTGACTTCTTTTTGTAGTACTGGAAAAAACAAAAGCAGAACTGTATGGGGCTATCTTCAGTCTGTACTGTAGCTTTATGCATAAGGAAAGAGTTGGGTCTTAAATCTGTTTCTAAATATTTCAGCTACATGAGATGTGAATGAAGAGGGCGTGATATCACCTAGGATCCCTTTACCACAAGAGACTGGATGAGATGATATTGTGAAGTTCCTTCCAGTCTGAGCTGTTCTATATTTCTATGACTCTATAAGGGTAACACATTTTTTTAATGACTCATTTCAACAAGATAACTGATAAGAAATGACATGTATGGGCTGTTCACTTAGTTATTGGTCCTGATGATCCTTGTATGTCCCTTCCAACTCCGAGTATCCTGTGATTCTTTTCTTCTGTGATTTCCTGTCTTTATGGTACCTAGTAGCATGTATGATAACTCCTGACTGGTGTCTTTCCTATATTCTGTAGTACAAACAGAACGCTAAGTGAGATTCTAGTGAGTAAGTGATGGTAAGTATGAAGTAAAGTATGATGAGACATGACAGCAGAAGGTTTCCATTTATGTTACATAATTTCTTTATTTTTTTAGGATTTGTAGGATTTTGGTCCACCTGGAGTCAACAGGTTTTGCAGACTCTATGCTCCATCCACTCTGTGAGGGTCAGACCTAAGTATCTGCTAAAAACCATGATTGCAGTATTATGCTGTGAGTATATTTAACATTTATTCCAATCTTAATGGAGGGAGCCCTGGGAAGCTCCCTCCCATTGCAGGATCAGTCTGAGGATCTTGGAGGGCCTTGGGCTAAGTTGGAAAGTGGCCCTAGTCCACGGGGTGAAGAGGGGAAAGGAATAGTAAGGCCAGAGAATACCCTCGGGGCTGAGGCATTCACTGTGTCATTCTTTTAGATGCTATCCTTTACAGTTTGTTGTCTAGGACAGTGGTGAGAAGGTTTGGGGGTTTGCATGAGGGTTTTATCTGTTTTGTTTGTTGATTGCTTGGTTTTCAGATAAATATATGAGTTTGTTCCCTGTGTTGTTCCCTTTCACTCATTTGGCTCACACATTAGGATCTATACTTTGCTTACAGCCACTTATAAAATTCCTTCCAGAAGAAATAAAAAAGCTTTTCCTATTTATTTTTTCCAAATGGTACATGCTGTCCTGCCTCAATTGATTTGGTTATGGCACTTACTAATTTTCAATATTGTGCCACTTTTCTAACAATAACAAGTAGAAGCATGAACATTGAAGGTTATTATTTACTAGCCACAGCTCAGTGCACCATATAATCAAATCCTTTGTCAGAGCATCCTGCCACATAATCAGATCTTGTGAATTGTCAAAGGCAATTTTGTAAATATATATATTCATTTAAAGAATCAGTAAGCTTGTCATGGCATGAGATAAGCACATTTTTCTTTCATTTTCATGCTTTTCCAGTTCTTTATATATGTAGTAATTACATTGTCTTCAACAGTTTCCACAGTGAGAAGTAACACTATGTATATCTATAGCATGCTATACATACAATCTAATAACAACAGTTATTAGATTGAATAGTTGACTTAATGGTTATTTTTTCCCTATATAACATCATTTAAAGATTTATGTCATTGACCAGATTTTATAATGAGCAATGTAATGCACAACACAAAATTAGAAGAATCAGGAAACCCCACAAAGAAGGCATACCTTCCCCAAGTTGGTGTAGTTTAAGATGCCAGATTAACTTCTTGCTCTGGCAAAATACTGAGCACCTTTGTAATTTTTGTTTACTACAATGAACATGCTGGAAGATTTTCCATAGTTTTTGTTTTTAATGATTAGAATCATAAATTCCAAAATTGAAATGAAAGTCTACGAAAATACTAGTAGGTTCAATGCAGGAAAAAAGGTATTAGACAAACGTTCTTAGAAGGAAAATTTCCTAAAAAATTGCTGGAATTATTGCAATAGAGGATGTTGTGTTAAAAATATTAGAAAACAGTAATTTTATGTAACAATTTTTACATATTATTCTTGTTTTCAAAAATTAGGTGAGAGCGCAATAGCTTTAGTCTCTCTTTACTTCAAAGTACCTGAAGTTTTCAGAGGTCTATTCTATCCATATATGAGGCTTTAGTATTTGCAGTGGTATAGTCCCAAAGAGATATTCTGTGGGTGCTGCAAAAAGCATTTTATAGTTCAAATATAGTTTGTGCTTAGTCTGTAGTCTCCATACATCCTCATTGACTGTTCTGTAATTGGATGGTGATGATGAAGACATCTGCCAGATAAAAAAAAACATAATCAAGTAATATGTCCCCAAGAACAACAGTGAGGAAAAAAGAGAGAGGAAATATAGAAGCAGTAACAATATCCCAATTAAAATGAAGAACAAAACAGTTGAAATGCAGATGAGTGTCAGTTTTATTCAGACAGATCAGACAATGAGACCAGTGCAAACACATCTAAGATATATTGGAAAAGAGGTGGCTATACCATGGAAAAAATAGTCCTGAAATAAGTAATTGAATAATATTGCCAAGATTTAGCAGTAACAACTGAAGCAGTACATTTTCTCAGATGCATATCCTGTATGAATTGACATTCAGGGAATGAAGAGTTAGATAAACAGTAACCAATTCTTGAAGACACTGTACTTTAGACTCAGCTTTCTTTATAATTGTGATTATAGGGTATTGTGGTTGATTAACTTACTTTACACAAAAAAGAAGGGAGGTTACAGAGAGGTCATTGTTCTTTTTGGTATATCTAATGTGATATCATATGCATGAGGTGTCTGAATTATCAAATTGCAGGGAATTTTATTTCATTTAATTTTTGATTGTTTCTAACAACAATTCAGTCAGGGTATGGGTATGGATAAATTAGAAAGTTTTTTTAGATTCAAAGGATGTTCATTCACTGCTGGGTAGGCTTATGCATTGCAAAAGTCCACAGGTACCTCTTTCTAGGCTAAGTTGTCAGTCCAGGTCTGAGTACAAGAAAAGCTCTGCTGCTGCAGCTCTGTATCCCAGGTTCAACAAGTGGCTGAAGATAACTTATTCCCATCAGGCACCTGCACACAGAGCATGTGTGTGCACCACATGCAGACAAAGCTGGCCACTGAGCACTGACACACAGTCATTTACACCAACACAGGCAGCACCAGCAGCTTCATCCCTCTTCCCCCTCACTGGCTCCCAGGCACACAGACCCTCTGGCCTGTGTTCCAGTGCAGCTGCTGACACCCAGACCTCTCTCACTCCAGCTGCTGGTATCACAGGCCTCTGCAATCCACTCCAGCTGGCACTCACCTTGTGATACCTGCACATGCAGACACATGAGATAGAATTCCTCATCCAAGGAAAGAGCTAGAAAGGAATTTCAAAGGGTGTACAGATCACAGTGGCTAGGCGCAAGGCATGGGCAGAATAGTGTACAAAACTATTTAATCACCACCATCCCTTTTCAACCCCATATTACTCTTTTCATGCACATATCCCTTTCCCAAATTACCTAGATCCTCACACTTTTTGATCCCCCTCTATACATGTGTTAATAAGTCCTGTGCAATTCAAAAATTACCCTGCACCCCATAATGTATCCCCCCCCGTAAACAGTGACCTTCCTCAGTGCAAAATATGTTCTTGCAATATTCACACACTTTGATGTGATATCAGATAAACTTTAAGGTCCCTTCCAATCCAGGCCATTCTGTGATTCTATGTGTTTCACAAGTAGACTTTTAAACTGAGGCTTTCCTGAGAAAGCTATGGGAGGGAACTGGACAGGACATTCCTTTCTCTGAAATCTTTAATACAATTTGTGGAAATTTGTGGAAATCAAAGTTTGATGGGCTGACAACATCAGCCCATCAGGCTATCAGTGATAGCCCTGGGTGTAGCTGAGACAAGGTGCTATTTGGGCTCCCCTCCTGTCATGGTCTCTGTGCCCCACAGATGAGCTTTTTTCACATATCTGTATATCACGGGTCTCACGTCCACAGTCAAATACCTGAAGAAGTTCTGACTTAAGAACTGAGACAGAACTGTCAGTTGCATAGTGAATAAAGTGAATCCCATGTTTGAACTTCAGTACACAGAACTCACTTGAGACAGCCCAGGGTCTGAAGTGACTGATGTGTTGATGGTTCTCTCTCACGGAAGACAGAGTAAGCTAGGGGAAGGTCATCTGGAAGCATATTCCTTATTATTGTAGAAGGATGAAACCTCAAGAAGTGTTGACGCTTGTCAATCCATTGCAATTTGCTAGGAATTTTTCCCTGTCTTCTATTTACCTGCCTAGACACATCCATAAGAGTGCTGGGGAAAAAAAAAAAAAAAAAAAAAAAAAGTAATTAAGCAGAATACAATATTGGGGTGTATTTAAGAAATTTTTTTCCTTACAATGGGATTTTATCAAACTGGAGAGGTTATTGCAGGGCTTGTTCTTGTTTGACAGTATTTGGGTTTTAATCACTTGAGTAACAGATCTGCAGTGCATCTTCATTAGTCTGCACAAGTTGGCAGGCTGGGAAGGATGCCCTT
Source organism: Certhia americana (assembly GCA_018697195.1). Lineage (NCBI taxonomy): Eukaryota > Metazoa > Chordata > Aves > Passeriformes > Certhiidae > Certhia > Certhia americana. The sequence goes on from CM031860.1 coordinate 31,976,657, forward strand.
CTAAAGAGCAAGGCAGGAATGCCAAATCATTGTGGCAAATTAGGAAGCCTCACTGAATTAAATAGGTGGTCCATCAAGATGGACAAGTGCAAAGTGCTACATGAAAATAAGAAGCTGAAATAAAATGATCTAGAGGGTGGCTGGCCAAGCAGCAGACCCACAGTTAGGACCTGGTCTTAGTTCAGCTTTTATAGATTCATGGGACCATGCTGTCATGGAATAGTGCTGGTGGTATGAGCTTCTGGGAGGCACCAAGTACAGCCTGTACAGGATATGTCCAGGATATGTTGTCTTCATCAAGTCAACTATTTTTCTTTTTTTTCTTCATTATTTTATTTTTTTATTTTATATTTTTGTGCAGCATGACTAGAAAATGTCTGTAACATATTTGTTCTCACTCTAAAGTGATTTCTTCATGTCTGGGAAACAGATTCACTGTTACCATCTGCTCCTAGTCCTTTCTTGAACAATCTGGAGTATAGCACACAATAACCCTTGTCATGTCTAGTACCTCCTACAAGAAATTTGAGTGTTTTCAATTTCTCAGGCCATAGACCTTTCTATATCAGTTATCTACTCTGGTCAGCAGTTTTCTGACTCAGTATTTTTATTACACTATATCTTGTTATGAAGCTTAATCTAGTAGTTTCATAGTAGATTTCATGATAAGAAGGACCTGCATAGCATTGGACACATACTCTGGAATACAGAAGCAGCAGGACTTTTTGCAGATCAATGCATATCATTGTCCAGAGAAGCCATTCATTCCCCATCCTGGAAAGTTCAAGGCCAGGCTGGCTGAGGCTCTGAGAAAACTGATCTAGGTGTCCCTGGCTATGGCAATGCAGTTGGAAATAGATGACTGTTAAGGTCCTTTTAAACCCAACCATTTTATGATTCCATGAATATTACAGAAAGAGTCCCTAGCTTTGTCAAACACAGAGTTACATGGAGAAATGTTTGGACAGTTTAAAGCAAAAGAGAACCTGACATTCAACTCATATGAGTACAGTGTGGATGCTTAAGCTTAGAGGACCCAGAAGAAAATAAGTCTGAATGTAAAAATCAGAGTAAACCTTGAGACACAGCTGAACAAAGAACTGTTGCAGAAAAAGTCTGGTAAGAACTGCATGAAAGACACTTGAAGTGTGTCCTCTAGTCTGTTCAATGCTGATAAAGCATATGCTAGGGCCTTTTATCCTACTGAAGTCATCATTCTTTTGGAAGATAAAACAGAATTAACTAGTGGGAGATCATTGCAGAATGGTAATAATGACAGATGACTACAAAGACAGGAATATTTGGGGCTGATTAGTCTGGGGACAAGAATGCTGAGGGTACCAAGATCAGACTACTGAAAATGAGAAAAGCATAAACTCCTTGTCATGAGAATAAGGCGAGGAAAAGCAGGTAAAAGTAAATCAAGGAAGGTACAGTATTAGATATAAAAGAATTAAATTTGCCAACAGTAAGGATAGTTCAGCATTAGTTTAAGAGAGAGATTGTACACTGTCCAAAACATGGGATTTTAAAAAGCAAATTAGATAAATACCTGATAGGAATGATCTCACTACCCTGGGGCAGGGTATGGATAAGATGGTTTCTCAATGATCTTTCAAGGCTTATTTCCTATGAAACAGTTACAATGTAAATATCCAAACATTCTAGTAATATTGCTGTTAATACTATAAATTCTGTTGCTAGAGAAAAGCACACTCAATGCTTCTAGACAAGGCTACAAGAGGGAAAAAAAAACAAAAACGCATTGAAGAGCACTTAAAAATTAGAATATGAAATTTATTCAGTCCTAGATTTAGAAGATATGTTTTCCTCCTAGTGAAACAATACTTTCTAGTCTGAAATCTTAAGAAGATATAGTTGACTGTATTCAGTCTGGATTTGGCCCTTCATTTTGCCTGTTTTGACTTTATTCAGGAGTAGTTTTTCACAGTGATAGACACTGGAGAAAAACTTGATGCCTGAATTCTTAACCTGTTTATCTAATAAGAAATGTGAGAAAGAGTTACATTTAAGTTTTTTTGTTCTTGACCTACAATGTGTCATTGTATCTGCTCATGATGATAAAGAATTGGATTATCTCATGAAGAAAGAGCAAGACTCAGCTGGCTAATTTTCTTATCAACAACCACTATAGTGCTTTGATAAAAATGAAAACTTTGGACACACATAAGAATTAAAAGTGATAAAAAGCATGTACTGGGTTCTGAACTAAAATTGCTAATCTTGCAAAAGGGGGCTGTTGTTATCATGACCTTCTATTAATAAACATTAAAATACAGAACTATTTAACTTAATTTTGTAGCTATCCCTGCAGTGCATGCAAATGGAATTTAATTAAAGATGAAAAAAGTTACATTAGATAATGTTTTTGACCTCCTGCCCAATTACTGTCTATAAATATACCAACCTCTGCTTCTGGTAAACATGTTGTAAATGAAACAAAAAATACAATAAAGAAATATATCTATTGAATAGAGTTTAATAGTGTTCAGAAGTACTGGGCACTCTCTAAAAACATAGGAAAAATCTTTTTTGTCTCAAAGACCTTGCAATTTTAAGTGCCAAAGCTGAGAAATGTGGAAATAAACACAAGCAACACAATCAGGATAAAAATAAATATGTGTTATACTTGCATGTTTCTTTTTGCTCTTTTTGAAGCAGAGCTTATATATTTCATCACCTACTGTTCTTCTCACTTCTATAGAAGCAAGCCAAAAAAAAGAAAGCCATTTTGTCTTTCTTCAGTATTGAGCTCTCATTTCTATCCCTACACTTTTATGCATCTGAATCAGTTACATTATTGTACATACTTTTTAAATGGAGAGGTTGTCACTCTTTGCTATGCAGATGTGTACATGACTGTCAGTGAACCTTAGTACTGGACTGCTTGTTTCTTTGGATACTTGCAAAAGGTAATGGTATGCTGGGTTTAAAAAGGAGAAGTAGAGTACTAACTGTCATGCTATAGTTTCTATACCAGTTACTTCCATGGTTTTCAAGCTTTCCACAGCTATACATGTGCAAGCAATTTGTATTAAAAAAGACCATTTAGAGCCTTTATTATTTAAAATTTTTGATCCTCTTCTCATGAGTATGAGAAGACAACAAATGGAAAAGACTTTTCCTGCCTGTTAATCTCCAGAATCCATTTTGAAGTACTCTTCAAAGATTTCAGTTACCAAATAAAAGTAGTCTACATAAGAAGTCCACCCTGCTTCTTTCTTCCCTAACAGGTGTGCCTAACACAGGTACAGGAGAAAGAATTGTTTTCTTAGAATTTCAGATTCTCTGTAATGACTCAATTTTAATGTTCTTGATAGAGAATATTTTCCTGTTCTGTATGCAATTATGTCTTAATCTCACTGTTGATGAAATGGCACTACAGCATTCAAAGGTCAATCTTTCAGCTTTCATAATAGAATGATGGCAAAAATAGTCATAGGCACAAAGCAGATATTTAATTGCATGTTCTAAAGAGTTGCTGCTGTTCTCAGTAGAGTTGAAATTACCATTCATTAAGACATCAAAAAAAGTCCACAGTTACAGAAAAGGAAACATCCAAAATAACTAAAATCACAGCCAAATGCAGTAATAGCTGGTTTATCATCAAAGCAATAGGAGTTCAATCTACTCAAAAAGTGTGAATAAATTTTGTCAGCTCCTGCATTCATGATGGAAATCAGCGATAAAAGTCTTATTTAAATAATAAAATGAAACATACTGATTACTTTTACTTTCTTGACAGATTAGGACCCTGAAGTAGCTTCCAGACTTAAACTGAGAAGCAATGCTTCTCAGTGATCTACTTTGCAAAGAATAAAGAATTCGTAAAGAAAAAATGGGACAAATTTCTACTCTCTTCCAGTGACCATACTAAAGCAGAATTACACCCTCGCATTCATTTTTAGGGATGAATTTGCACTAAACCTTCTCTTTTGTCCTCAGTGCCCTGTGAGGTTTAGGTGTTAGCTCTCTTTAGTTACATGATAAAGGACTTAAATGAATAAAAATCTGATTGGCTCTTACACCATTCTGCCCACATCAAGTGGAGTGAGACAGCTAAGTCACTTTATTCTGAAACCTATGATGTTCTGAAAGATATTAGCAAATTGAAGTAACAAGAATAAAGCAGCTTTAACCTAGGACTTATTCAGCCATAAAGCTAGACAATAAGAGTAATTCAGATTATTTCACTAAACACTTTAAAGTATGTGCTTTATAGGATACTGATAGCTACAGAAAGTAGACTTGAAAAAAAGAAATTTATGAAACTTGTCCTGGTGATGAGGATAACTCACAAATTACTGCCATAACTACAAGTATAGACATCTAAAATTTGCAGTAGGATTATGTTAATTTTGCAACATTTACAACCACTTACAAAATCCATTTTCTGGAATTCTTTTCTCCAGACAACACTTTTGTTTAATTTAGCAATGATGGGAATGTCAAACACACTTGAAGACCTTTATGACTTTGAAGACCTTAATCATCTATGCAGAATTCCATACATAATCTCAAAAAAAGTTTCGTTTAGTGTTAGTATAATTTCTGCAAATGTCTTACAACTTTTTTACAAGGAGTAAGAAAGCAGTTGAAAAATTATGGAAACTGCCAAAAATGTTTTATTCCTTTCATAATTTGAAGTGTGATGCTCTTATTAATAATAAAATAATTACAGTAAGGAGAATATGTGTTTATTAACTTCAGATCACAGCAGGCAAAATGTAAATAACAAGTCTTGCTCAGAAGAGTGCTAGTAATAAAATTATAAGTATTTTATGATCACATACGGAGAGGTTTTTGAAATTTGGATCATTTGCAATAATATTTTTTGTAGAATACAGTATACAAGGCAATGCTACCTTTCAGAGAGGAAGACTACATTCTGCTTAAAGTATAACAATAATTTTCAGCTAACTTTTTAATTAGATCAAGAAGTGATCCTGTCTGCTATATTTCTGCTATATTCCAAATTATCTACATTTAAATATGCAATTAATAAAAGTCTTTTTTTTTTAATTTTGTGTATAGGTGCATGTTAAATTCAAAGTCCTGTATCAAATAGTCTTGAAAGACCATGGAATAGCTAAGCTAATAATCATTGAATAAAAAGTACCTTTCTGATATTTTAAAAACAAATTACTGTATAACATTTTCCTGTCCAAACCAAGCAAAAGCTATAAAACGTCTCATTGCAAGAGTTTGGATATGGCACTTTTTAAAAATATATTTTGTGTCATAGGTTCACAGAATGTAAGGCCAGAAGATCTCATTTCAAACATCTAACCTGACTGCATAAAGACCTAGGTTGAATTAGCTGAACTTCAAAACAACTTGAAAACTCCCAGATTTATTACAGGGAAATAACAGGAAATATAACAGGAATATAACAGGAAAACTGTTTCTAATATATTTAGGGAAGGAAAATCCCAAAAGATACCCATAACTAACTACTTTATTAAAAGTAGTTTTAAAACCACTTAAAAATAAATAATAATTAATAATTAATTAATTGATTTTTTTATAAAATTAAAACCACTTTAAAAATAAATAATTCGTTTTATATGGCTAGTAATATTTACAAAATACAAACATATTAAACAAGCATTTGTCTCTCCTATTGAGGATGAAAAAGAGTATAAAGAGAAGGATGACAAAGTTATGAAGAAATCTCTTAAGAGAGTTCAAGGTTGCTGCCTCAGTTAGTTAACAATTTTCTTATTGTAGCAGTAACTTGAGATTTTGAAAAGCTTTAGCTACCAAACAGATCATATTTTCTCATTGAGAATAATAATTGCAAAACCCTACTTTTTTCATACAAATATAGTCATACTCTTGGTATGTGAAGAACAAATAGATTCCGATTAAGAGGAAAATGAACAAACTTTTGTAGATTTGTAAGAGAATAGGAACGAGAGCGACTGTGCGATTCAAAAAATATGTTTTGTAATTAAAAAATACACGAGTTCAAGAAAAGAACAGCCTTGGTTTGGTCATACTTCCATTGTTTAAAGAAAACTGGTGATGGAATCTTCAGCCTGCAGAGATATGACAGGATTTAGTGGTAAACATAAAACAACAGTCCTGCATATTGCTAGAGACAATCATACAATTTATAAAGTGTCATATTTCATCTTAAAACATGAAAAATGTTAAAATTAACTCTGGATACTTTCTGGAGAAGATATAGCTCTGTTCTTAATACTTCTTTATGGCAGATTTAATTTCAACAATTTTGAAGTACAATTTTGGCCCCTCACATTTGTCTTCATTCAACTGGGACTCAATGGTAAAGAAAAACAAAAAGACAATGACTATCAATTATGACAATTTTAATATTAGAGAAAGGCAAATAGACTTCAAAAACACAACTAAAAGAAGAGTACACCAGCAATTATTTACTTTGCTAACATTCTTAAATTAAAAAATAACCAAACCCCAAACACATCTCTGTTTTTCTTGTTGTTTAACCACTAGGCAAGACTGTCATCTCATGTTGTGGTAAACCCTGGTAGGCAGCTAAGCATGGTACAACCACTTGCTTGCTCCCCCTCCAGTGGGATGGGGGAGAGAGCTGGAAGGGTAAAAGTGAGAAAACTCAAGGTCTGAGATAAAGACAGCCTAAGAAGGAAAGCAAAGACTGCACAAGAAAATAAGAAATCTGTCTACTCTTTCCCAGGGAGGGGAATATTTTGCCATTTTCAGGCAAGTAGGGACCATCACCTGTAACAATTACTTGGGAAGAGAAATGCAGTTACTCCAAACTGCCCCCTCCCTCCCTCTTCCCCCCAGCTGTTCTTGCTGAGCACAATCACAGATGGTGTGGGATGGTTGGGGTCAGCTGCCCAAGCTGTGTCCCTCAGGATTCCTAGTGCACCCCCAGACTACTCACTGGTGGGACAATGTTAGAAATACAAAATACTTTGACTATGTAAACCCTGCTCTGCAACAGCTGAAAAATCCCAGTGTTGACAACACTCTTTCAGTCCCAAATCCAAAACACAACACCATATAAGCTACTAAGCAGAAAATTAACTCTACCCTAGCACAAACCAGCACATCTTTTTTCTGCAAGTTGTACATACTTATTCACACTCATGCTGAATATTTACAAATGGGCAAGATATTAATTTACAAGGTTGTTATTGTAAGTTACCTTCATCATCTCAAAAAACATTTCCTTAACTTTTATATATTAAAAAATAAGCAAGCCTATTCTCAAAAGAAATATTGTCATGAGAGTGAAAGGAGCATGAGATGTGAATTTAAGTCCACTACTTTTATTTTGGCTTGGCTTCTACATCCTTTCCAAAAACAAGTGGTCTAAATGACTTCATGTTTAAGTAAAGAAGTTGTTAGTGCTTAACCATATAAAATCATCTCAATAGCCCATTCAAAATCCTTGAGAGAAAACTCTTCTTAAGTTGACTCTTAGAACCCCTTCTCATTTCTTTTGATTGTCTCTGTATAATCAAATGGGGGAGGGATGCTGACCTGAAAACTTGCTGTACTGATTCAGGCTGGTGCTATAGCGAGGAAGGAGAGAGTTGTCCTTAGCTTCTGCTTTCTTAGAGTAACATGACTGATCTGGGAACAGTGATCTTGGGTTGAGAAGAAGGTCAGAGAGATGATCTGGACCAGCTCCATTATCTCTGAATAAATTGAAGAGGGAGGACACTCTCGTTCCTTGTTTTCTGGATTCATAATGAGCTGTTGTCATTTTCTGTTTGGCCTCAATTCCTCCTGAGATTTTTTTCATTACATGTTTTAGCCAATGAATAGCCAGTGTGCTACTTTATTTGCAGTACATGATTGGTAGATAGTCCTCATATCATAGGTAGATAGTTTCATCAATTATAAAAAGAGACAAAATGTTTGTTCTAATAAATACAAACACTCCATTACATATAAAAACTTTTCAGCTCTTAATTTTTTTTTTTTTGTTAACACTCTATTGTTAAAAGTATCTTTCTTTTGAATAGTTATTTGGTCATATTGTTTATTGAGAACAATTGTCTTGCTTCTTTACAGCATTCATGAGGGTAGAGGCCATTGACTATTCAATAGATACATAAAAGAAATTTCTTAACCATTGTCAGAAAATGAATTACTCTGTTAGTATATGGGGGCTTTATGCTTATATGGCTTTTTTCTATTTGGCAGCTTAAATGGTCTTGCTTTATTTTACATAAATGGTTTCATTACTGAACAGTACGAGTTATTATAATCTATCATTTCATGAAGTTTGTCATCTCAATTATCTGAGGAACAAAAAACATGTGCTCTGTGTGGAAAGAGATGTTATTTGTAAGTATTGCTAGTGTCAAGACAATTCACCATTGAAAGTGCAATGATGTTATTTCTCTCTACCATAAACATCTACACAGGACAGAACCTATTATAATTCACAGAGTTCAGGGACTCCTTTCAAAATATTTTACCTAAATTAGCAAATATGTTAGTGCATTTTTTTAAAAAAATAAGATTTTGTTGCAAAGTTCTCTTTTTTTATATACAAAGAGGGCTACAATCATCTTTTCACATCTCTGTACATTGATTTACAATCACAAGTCTAATCTTGTAAATTTTGAGTAATTTTTTAAGAAACAATTTTTTATATGTTTAAGATGTGTCTCAGAAGGGCAATCTGCTTTTCAAGAAGACATTCTTACTGTTCACTTAGTTATTAAACAAGAGATTAATAGTTAGGAAATCTGTTCTGCATGATATACTTACAATTTCTCACAGACTCAGAAAAACCATAAGCATTACAAATAAATGTTTTGGGGTTTTGTTTAATAGCTTGAATTAGATGAGAGAGTTAAAGCAAGACATTACAACATCTTTTTATTGTCAGTGGTAATATTGCCACTGATTAAGCAGGCTTTCTCTTAAGTTAAAAACATACAGAATAATTGAAAATTATTTTTTAAATGAGATAGCTTATTTATGAAAATATATAAAAAAGAAGTGTGTGAATGGATTACTATATACTTTAATTATAGATATAAATCACAGAGAGCATTATGTAATGTTTAGTAATGGCCTAATGTTTAAAGAGAGAAGCCTAATAGTCCTATTCAAAATAATGATGAATTAATATTGAAGTTCCTCTCCCTTCCTTTACTTGCCAAGTTTTTCCATGTGACATTTATAAGCAGAGTTCATTTCTTCAGATCTGCTAATGGTGGTTTTCATCCTTATTTTCCCATGACTTATTCTTCCTGTCTAATTGTGCTACGCTTGCTGTGATCTGAAACAGCTCTGTGCTAAACAGGAAAAGGTAAAAATTTTCTCCTTCTTTAGTCTGGTAATTCCAAATGAGATGTAAAAGTACTGCACAGCTCTCAGTGTTTTCTTTTCTTTGAAAACACTTGTTTGTGTTCCAACAAAAGTATTTTTTCTTGTTTTAAAAGAAACAGCACATGAAATTTACTTGAGAGTCTGAGACTGTAATAATCATATTTATTGTAAGTATTCCTTCAAAAGTTAGAATATTTCCTACTGAAATTTATTTATATAAATATTACTTGTATAAGCAATAAAACTTCCATTAACACATCTAAAAAGAAGGATGAATGATATTTTGAAGAAAAATTGACCCTAAGTACATTTTTTTGTACAATGAAATTTGTGGTTACCCATTTCATTGACAATGCTGGCTGATTCCCATATTATAAGTAGATTAGTTAGCATTTCTTAGACAATTACACAAATTAGACAATTAAGAAAGTGAAAAGGATCTCTGGTTTCCTCTGCAAAACTCACATTTTCAGTTATCAAAATGTTTTCATAGAAAAGTTCAGTGTCATACAAAAACTCTGATGCCCAATATTTTACAATTATAAGCAGCATGATCTCAGTTCAAGTTAACAGTTAAAATAAGCTTAGCTTTAACAATACAGATAATATATTAAAGTCATATAATTTCAGGTCCTATGTGACAGTTCACATGAGGAAAGCTCTACATAAGGTTCTACATTTTCCTGAGCAGAATACAATCAAGAAAAGCAGCATAACATGTCCTTCTGCAGATAGCATGTGAAACATAGACTATTATGTTACACAGGAGAAATTCCTTTCAATTTATTATACAAGTTAGGAATGAAAAATTTGATTTTACACTTTTCATCCCATGTCATGAATGGGAGGTCATGTTTTCTTCAGAAGTATCTCATTGTTTGTTGATCTCTAAGAATTGCTCAAATATCATTCAGCCAGAGAAAAACAGGCCATAGTGAATTTATTTAAATGTATCTTTTTGTTCCCTTATATCTCACTTATTCAAGCTCTTTTAGGTTAAAAGAGGCATTTACTAATAAAACTAAAGGGAAATGTTTAAGAGGTAAACACAATTTCCCCTTTATTCAACAAAACTTTTATTAAAGAAATGTTCACAATGAAGTTACCTGGAATATTTGAAGTTTAGGCTGTATTTTTATTCCTTGTGACACACAACTGTAATAGATAGGTGCTTAAGTGGCTGCCTGAAAAGCAAAACTATGACTTGCGTGGGAAGAAAATCTTGTTTAGAGGTTCTAAGAGGAAAAGTCTATGGATTTCAGCCTTTTTTCCTTCTAGAGGGAGAATTAAATTATTCACTGAGCTCTCTAGGGGTTGCTGAGCTGGGATTCCTGAAGTTAAGAGAGAAAACAAAGTACAGTGTTGCTGTTGCTTGTCTCTTGACTAGACTTGTTGGTACAAAATTTAGCTGTAGAAGTAAATTGCTTAAAAGCTTATTGCTTCTCTGTTTCCAAGTGTTGTACTACTGGTTAATGTTAAAAAATAATACATTTCTGTTCAGTGCTTTCCATCTATAACATATATTCCATTCCTTCTAGCTCTTTCAGTCATTTTTTTTTTTTGCAAAATGTTTCATAAGAAGACAACCAGAAAATATAAATTTCATGTTTCAGTCACTAGTGTTCCCTTTTAGGGCCAGCACTCTTCAATATTTCCATAAACACCTCAGACACAGGACTTGAAGACTTGTGGTAGAAAGGTAGATAAATTATAAAAGAAAGGCCTCATAAAATCAGACCTTGCTCTGCTAAATTAATAGATAACTTGTCACTTCTATGTGCAGCTAAGTAGCTTGCAAGTTCTCATGTGAAAACAGTCCTGGGAATGAGAGTTTGTTAACATAACAAACTTCCTGTGTGAAAAACAACTACACCTGAAGTAAACAAGAAATCTGTCTCATGGGAATCAGTGAACAAAATATGTAAATATTTTCTATAGTAAACTAACCAAGAATAAGGAAATTTGATGGACAAGTAAAATACCTTTTACTAACCAATGAGTGAAGCACATGCCTTTAGTGAAAGGAATGTATAAAAGGGAAAACACAGTTGAAATAAAAGCTTTTTTCTGCCTTGAAACTTTCGGTAGTTACTGTGTTTCGACTGTCTTTACAGTGACAATGACTGGGTAAGGTACAAATGAAATTAAACTGTGAGGAGCTGCTCTCAAAGGCAGAGAAACCGTGCAGAGAGACCTTAACCAATTAGTCAGCTGGGTCATCACCAACTCCATGAAGTTCAGCAAAAGCAAGTGTTGAATTCTGCACCTGGGGTGGAGCAACCCTGTGTGTACTAAAGACTGGGGAATAAGACATTGTGGAGCAGTGCTGTGGAAAAGAATCTGAGAGTTCTGGTCAGGATGAGTCAAAACTGTGAATGAGTGAATATAAGGCCAGCTGTGTCCTGGGGTGCATCAGGCACAGCATCACCAGCCAGGCAAGGGAGGGATTGTCCCACTCTGCTCTGAGTTGAGGCAGCCTCACCTCCAATGGTGGGGGCAGTTTTGAGTGCTACAGTACAAGAAGGCTGTAAAGCTACTAGAGAGTGTCCAAAGGAGGGGTCTGAAGATGATGAGAGGTCTAGAGGAGAAGTCGTGTGAGGAGCTGCTGAGGTCACTTGCTCTGTTTAGCCTGAAAAAGAGACTGAAGGAAGACCTCACTGCAGACTACAACTTCCTCACAAGATGAAACCCAAAGACAGGCACCAATCTCATTCTTCTCTGTGGTGACCAGCAATAAGACTAAGAGAATGGGAGGAAAGTGTCAAGAGAGATTCAGGTTAGATATTAGGAGAAAGTTTTCTTCCCAAAGAGCAGGTGGCACTAGAATAGGCTCCCTAGGGAAGGGATCATGGCAACAAGCCTGTCAAATATTCAAGAAACATTTCAACAGTGCTCTCAGGCAAATGGATAGGATTCTTAGGGGGATCCTGTGCAGTCCAGGAGTTTGATTTAATAATCCTTGTGGGTCTCTTTCAACTCAGCATATGCTATGACTCTATGATTCTGTTTTGCATGAGAATATTTTTGCTTTGGCTCCTATTTTTAAAATACAGAAAGTTTTGAAAACATGAAAATCCTGGAAGAGAAAAGCCTGAAAATATTGTTCAGAGTCAATGGAGGTGTGAGACTCAGGCAATCAAACATCCTAATTTGTGCTTACCCAGTCTGAATGCAGTGGGCATATTTCACCTCCCTGTCATGCTCTGATCCACTGTTGCTAGGGAGAGAGGATACGGTGGTAAAATGATTTTATGTACTAAAGTTGATTTAAATTACAACAGTGATTCTCACAATAATCCTTTTAATTGCTCTTAGGAATTGTGTAATTAATTAAGGAATATCTTGTGGCATCCCCTCAATTTAAAAAATAAAATATTGGTTTAACTCATTGGATGATTACTGCCTTGTGAAAAGTATTCATCTTAGTTTTTTATTTCTATGAAGGAAAAAAAAAATCAAAGAGAAAATAAAAGTTGAATGTGCCTGATAAAGAAAGATTCCTCTTTTGAATCCATTTCACCATCTCAGTGCCTGCCTTATCAGCTAAACCAGATGAGATTAGTGGTGTCTTGAGTCCCATTAAGAGGAAGAAAAGCTTTGTTTTTTACTTGGTAACACTCAATTTCCTGTCATTTTCACTCTTTCTAAGCCTTTGTGTTCAACTTAAACTACTGGGAAAATACATTAACCTTTAAAAGGAAGTGGCAAAATAATCTTTTATATAAAATAGAAAAATATTTCCTTCAAGCTATAGTATTTATTTTCTCTCTGTACTCATTAAGTGTTTATGCAGTGTTTACAGTTGCACACTGTTAGCCAGATTTAATTAGGTGACATAAGACATTGAAATATATTAAGAGAGCCCTGCCACAGCCAAAGATAAGTACCAGGAATCAGATGGTGACAGGAATTGCAAGGGTGGCATTAAACTTATATCTGCATTGCCCAGCCCTCGGCTCTTCGAATTCTGGAGTTCTTTCTCTGTAACATTTTAGAGTATTCTCAGTCTAATTGCTAATCACACTGCTTGTCAATGACTACAAGGTGAGAAAGGATAGAAAACTCTTGTTTCTTCTCTCATTTCTTTACACCTTCTGTAGCTCTAATACAATTGCAGGGTAGAAATCATTATTTTCCGTTCAGAGCACTGGAAAAGTCCTTATTCTGGATTTATATTTTCATAGCAAATAATGCCAGTCAGGTTCCACCAGATGTGTGACACAAAATCAGTGATGCTGTACCTAAAATCTAGAGAAATGCTTGTTTTGATCCAAACCATACATTTTACTCATCTGCAATTCTGGTATTAAAGACAATGCATTCTGCATTTTTTATCAAATGCTTCTCTTTAATGAATAGAAATGAACAAAGAAAGAATTACATTAAAAACATTAAAGTAGAGACAGCTGGGGTGGGGGAGATTCAGTCTGTTCAATATAGGCAAGATTCTGAATAAGGGTCATGAATACTACTTAAGCAATGGGCCATTACAAAATAACCTCACCCCTGGAGAGGTAACTATGGACCAGATGCAGCCATGTGCTTCTAAGCACCCAGGGGTGCAGTTATCATGATAATCACACCTGCTGATTTTGCTTCATTGCCACTATAAAATTTCCTGTATTTCTTCTCTGTACAAACATAACACAGTGTTGAAGTATATTATTCTGACCACAGAAAATTGCCAATTAATGCAAGAATAGTTAAGTAATTTAATCTGCAATGTTACTGCAAAGCCATATAAAAATGTGGTGGAGATAGTAGTAATACTTGTAAGGTAAGCTTGAAGGAAATAGATCTTTGTTTCAGAGTAGAAAGGGTACATTATCAGATGTTTAAGATATTTAAAAGACAAGACCCTATGTTCCAACACACCAGGACAAAGCCAGAGCTCCTGCCTTTTCTTCCCCACTTGCCAAATATTTGACCTCTTAATGCTAAAATAGATACAAAGGATTCAGTACCTGTAGCAAAAAGCTTCAGGTAACTTTTTTTCCCCAAAAAACTAGGCTTCATCAAACCCCTTTGGTACCTATCTCCTGAGAAATCCCAAAGATTTGAATTCATAGTGTATGCATCAAAGACCCCACTTTCTTTTGTCTGGAGACAATGGTTGGGATGGCTGTTGGCAAAATATTCACAGTCCCCTCAGGGAGATGAGCTGTCAAGTAATAATAAGGCAGCAAGGAGCATCAGGGAACAGGGTTTGGGCTTCTGTGGAAATACCTCTGAAACTGACTTGTTTTAAAGGCTAGGGGATCCATCTAAAAAGTATGTGGTCCTTTCTCTTCACTGAAGCGGAGTTACCTGAAACAAAAGAATACATTAGGAAAAAAAGTAAACAGATGGATTTTCATCTTCACAGCTTCAACCAAATGAAAGGAAGGAGGGGCTTTGTTTTCTTTCCATAATTAAATCTGATTTTCTTTGAAGTAAATTTCTGTTGTCTGGAAGAGGCCTACATAAAAAAAAAGCTGATGAAGCCCAAACAAAATTAAATTAAATGTTTTCACTTCGCTGAGGTTTTAAGACACAGGATGATGCTTGAAATACGCCTGAAATTTAGACAACCTCATCATAAACATGACCTAGTAGAATTAGGTTTGTAGGTTTATCACTAAGTGTCCTGTAATTCATCTAGGGTGCACATTTCATCAGACATATAACACAGACAGAAATTAAGTGTAAAATTTTTTATAAATATTGATGATAAGCAATATTTATTAAGAAGAAATTGTACCAGAGAGAAAAGCTAAGTAAAATATTTGCTACATGCATATCATCTAATTTCAATTTTTTAATGTATTTTAAGCTTTTGTGGCTGGCTTTCTGAAGGCAAGAATATGGACTCTCAAATCATAATGTAGAAGGTATAGAAGGTACTGTCAATCACATTAGGACAGCATGATCAGAAGCTGTTAGTATAGCTGGGGATTTTTTGTTTGTTTTTTTTGTTTGTGTGTTCAGTCGATCAGTTGGACTTTTTTTTTAATCCAGATTCCTGAATAAACAACAAGACACCTTGGACAGAATTGAAGATAAAACTTAGCAACACAGTTAGAAATATAAACTATGTAAGGCAAAATATCACTCTAAATATTTTTAATATTGTGCCTTCATTGCTTCTTGGTAGTCAGGGGTTCATGAGGGAAAAATAACGAAGAAAATATAATAACTGAATAATAGACAGACAAGTGGCAGAGAAAAAGAAGTTCTGAGAGAAAAGAGAATGGAAAGGTGTCAAAAGCAAAAAAAAAAAAAAAGAAATCCTTAAAAGAAAAGATAAAATTTTTAAAAAAATCCTAAGGAAAATTAAGCAAGAAATAACAGAGTAAATTGTATCAAAAATGTTATTAAAAGAAAGAGAAAAGTAATATATAATAAAATTTCAAAATACTATTTTTAATATACTATATCAATTAATGAGAAAAAAGATAATTATAAATTAATATTAGATTAATTAATATTATAAACTAATATGATTATATGCCCTTCATTTTAGTTAACTTGTGGCATTGACATACTATTAGAATTCTGTCTGAAATATCATTTATTTAGGTTTGGAAAAATAAAATACCTTATAAGAGCTTTTGTAAAAGCAGGAGTTCACTTTTCCACATCTCTAGCTCTTGTTGAAATGGCTGAAGTAAAGGCATAAATCAACTTGATCAATAAATGAATTTGTAAAGATAGAATTACAAATATCTTGAGGAATTGTCAGTTTCATACATTGTGTTAACCCCTAAGTGCTTCTATGCTTTAAAGAGACAAAAACTCTGATAGTCACTTGAGCATTTAATGACTCTTCATAGTTTTCCAGATACAAAATTCTATTTAAACACACTATTATCTTTCTGTGCCATAGGTTTAGACTCCTTTTAACATGCTTTTCATATTTAGATATCATTTGCTCTGAAAAAAATTTCATCTATACACTTACATGAAAGTATTTTTCCTTTATTTTGTGCTTGTGTGTCTGAATTTTGTGGGGATTTTTGTGCTGTGTTATTTTGTTGTGTTTTTTAAAAAAAATGTATAAAATATTTTTTTCAAGAGAACACATACTGGAGCTGACATTCTCAGATATTATTAACATGATCCAAAAGTGACTTTGTTATAATTTTTCTTAGAAGAGTTTAGGAAAAAGAAAAATCTATATCTGTTGAGGAGAAACTGAAGCTAAGTACTGTATAAAAGTAGGTAAGGGATTAATTTGCCATGCAAGAAGTAATTCATAATAAACCATTGTTTAGGAGAATGGAAGACAAAAAGGAAAGGAAGGAGATAATTTGTCAGATAGCCAAATTTTGTCAAAGAATTCCTTTAATCATGTGGCCTTGAGCTTGTAAGCTTATCCTCATTTGACCACTAAATTTAAAATAAATAGGTGTAAATGGGCCTGCTAAGGGCTCTGATAAATTACCCTCCAAAAAATTGGTAACTTTTTGAGCAGGAGAGGGGAAAAAGCATTCAAAAACTTTATGACTGAGCTGAATTAATCTTTGATAAAAGGAAGATGGCACTGGAAAGTGATATGCATTTCATCTTTGTCTGTGTTCCTAGTAAAAATGAAAAATATATTGAGAATAACTCTGCAGAAATAATATTTTATGGAGTTTCTTTAACATTTATTTAAGAGTCCTCAATCAGTAGCTCAATTTAGCCTGATTAGATATTTTTTTCAGGATGCTTAGTTACCAGGTAAACTACTAGGAATGTAGAAACCTTTAAGAGTTAATTTATCTTTTCTCCTCCACACGTGTTCTCCTTGAAGTATTCTGTGCTAAGGAAGAAGAATCTTGTAAGGTAATTTCCTTAAGAAAACAGGCAGATGTAAGATTTTCTAATTAACTCCTCTAGCCTATTTTAACTTACACAGAGGTAAATTATCTAATTGCTACTTTATTGGCGCTGAATAAATTGGTTGTGTTTTAATGGCATCTGTATGTTTTTTGCTTCACTGGCATTATAGGAACCATTGCTGTGATGTGTATAGGAAAGCTATATTGACTGAGTTTGAGATAGCAGAAAATTGCATACTAAAAGCTCAACACACAGTTTCTTACCTTTTTGCTATTTAATATAAGAAGTAAAACATTCACAAATCTAACAGACCAATTTATCTATCTGCCTATTTGCTCACTGTCTATAGTGTGGGAACATATAATTGGTTTATTTTGTTCTAAGAAATAATATGTACAAATAATCTGATTAAGGCAAATATTCCACAACTCAGAATATTCTACTGCTTTGATAATGGCATTAGTAACTACCTTATTTTCCTTTGTCTCATTACAGCTTCTCCTCCTATTACGGGTCAAAATGCAAACACCATGAATAGCTTTTCCAGACATAACAGGAGAATAATAGTAGAGAACACAAAAGTACATGTCTGAAAAGGTGGAGAGAAAGCAGGCATCTCAGAAAGAGAACAAACCAGAATAAGCCTATTGGATAGAAGAAGTAAGAGGGGAAGAATAGAGGGAAAGGCAAGGCATAAAGTATTATGAGCATTAGCAAGAATGAGACAACACTGTATTTCAGCAATAAAACATGCTGACATTGAAGGTATTTTCAGCTACTGGCAAGATGGGAGATAAAATACAAGCACACTTGCATTTGATATAGTGTAAAGAATTTATAAGACCAAAAGTCTTGGATAACTTGCAATGACAACAGAAGAAAAAATTTTTTGAACACAGGCCCTTTGATCAGGAGGAAACTTGAAAGACCCTTCCAAAAAGAGAAAAAAAGTCTGCATAAAAGAGAGTTATATGAAGAGACAGAATGGAAGATTTGGGATAGGAAACCTTAATATAAATAAGGAGCAATAAGCAGACACCTAGGGCTGTGGTGGTGAGGAACTGGGTTTTAACAAATCCATGAAAGAGAACAGAAGTCATTGGGAATAATGGGGTTCTGAGACAGTCCTCTGTCATGTTATGGGGGCAGTGTGACACTGTAGAAACATGCAGCATTGCCAAAACATCTGTCAAAAAAATTTGAATAACACAATTTACTATTTATAGTGATTGGTTCACTTTAAATTTGGGATGTGTTGGTTTTCAAGGGCTTGTGTTTAAACCAGACTGATCTCTGAAAAAGCAGTTTGTTAAGGTTCAAATTTTTAGTTCACTGATTTATATTTTTCTAGTAAGCTACATATTTCTGGTCTATAATAACCACTCGAGAAACAAGATGTCTGTTTACTGAAAATAATGAAGTTGTGTTTTGCTTTACTCTTTTTAATGTACTTCTGTCTTTTCTATGTTGTTATATTTATCTGGTTCATTTTTTAAATTAATTTCCTAACTTTTATCAGCAGTCAAACCTGTTATTAGAATTGAGAATGAGTGGTTTCCTCAAAAGCAAATGATAATCTGAACTACTAATGTTCAAGGACAAATAGTACTCAATGAAGATTGCTTTTGAAGTGACTGAATAATGAAGTGAAGCTGAAGTCTCTGGAAGTCACAGGCACAACTTTTGAAGACTATATTCTATCGTTACAGAGGATCATAGACCTTTTCCTAGAGTTCAATGAGTTTCTTAGAGTTGAAATTTATAAAATTGAAAAAATAACATTTATAAACATTTACAGAGAGAAAATAAAGGTGAAAACTACAACCCTGAGGTAAATTTTCTATCCCAAATGTAAATAGTGGATATCGGTGCTCTAGAAATCCTTAAGGATCTTAGTTTGGACATGCAAGAAAAGTGCCTTGCCAAGAGAAACTCAGCTCCAGCTTGTATACAAGAAGATGTTGTTCACTGATGAGCTATCTGCTGCCAAGTCATTGTTCTTCCTTACTGTGTTTAAGTTAGACTTCACTCAGACTGACAGCTGTAAACACTGCCTTTCATCTAAGACAGGATTAAGTAAGAGCATGGTTAAACCTGTAAGTTATTCCATCCCAAGAATACAGCTCTGTCCAAAGAAGAGCTTACCCAGGGAATAAAGATGCTTTTGGGGCCAGTATTTGTCCTGAAGATAAAATAATCAGGGAATGTTGCTTAAATGGCAAAATCAAGCTAATAATTTTCTGCCCTCATACATGGCTCATTGCCCTCCTTAGTCATGTTTGTGGCACCATTTGCTAAGTCAAATCCCGTTAATAATAAATGATTAAACAATAAAAACTTTTGCTTACAATATGCCACAAAACTTGTAGCTAGGTAGAAAGAAAAAAAAAACACCTGAAAAATAGGAATGTAAATATTACAGGCTGAGTGGGTGTAGCTTGCTGAGAAATATGTATATAACAATAAAAAAAAAAAAGATAACTTTACCCTGAGCTAAAATCTAAAAGAGTTTTAGGTGCATACTATTTAAAAAGTTCTCAATGCACTGAACAAAAGTAGTGTGCCTTATTGTTTGATTTCTGTTGTGTTCAGGGAATGAAAACTGTATTTGTAAAGAGGATTTCATCAAGGCAGTAATATCTTTTTCTCATCTTGAATGGATGACTCACAAAAAAGTTGAATTTTTCTAGCTCCATAAAAGAAGATAAAATAGAATATCAGCTGCAACATTATGAGCTGCAGCCTGTTACAACTTTTGAGATCCAGATTGGTTCCCAGTTTCCTGTGAGTTCTGATTGTGCTGATGGAAACTCTCATTGATACTGCAGATCTCCCTGGAAGAAAACATTACACCAGTTTATATACTTCTGTTATCTTCAGGAAAAAGTTAATGCTTGACCATAAAATAAAGAGTTCTCTAAAATATCTACCTGTTGTCCTTCTCATTTATCTTATGAAGGACTGAAGTACTTATTACCAATCCAAGTTGATGAGGTAATGTCAGTAACTTGCTCACACTGAGGTTTATTGTTACACTAGGTAGCATAATTAGATTAAGCCACTTGACTTTGTGAACTTCAGTTCTAACTCAAGAAGCAGCAAAGACCCAATAGGTACATCCAAAGCAGAACTAAGCATCTTCCAGAATCCTGCAGAGATCCCACACTATGGTGAATGCATAATTTTCTTTAGACATCTCAGAGCAGTGCCTCTGTGCTGTGCTCATCCTCACTGTGTTCTTCTACAATTCCAGTGCCTGCCACCAAGCACAGGCACTATCGTGTGCCTTGTTCAGCTGTTCTGGCCCCTTCACATGAAGATCTGTATGCATGTGTTCTGCTGGGTGCATGAATGCTCTCCCATGCTGAGAGACAGAGCAGTCACCATGAGAATGCATTTACACAGTTCCAGACAGGGGTAGAAGTCACCAGAAAACCACCGTGACTTTCAAAGGCAGGTTGCAGTTGTCTCTTCATGACCAGTAAAAGATAATTTCCTGTTACATACAGATTAACCCTATCCAGCTATACTAATTACCACCCACTTAAACCCTTCTTTGCTCAGTCAGTGCTTTTTTGCAGGTATGAATTTCATGCTAAATGAAAGCACTGTTGCTGTCTTCATGCTTGGGAGAACAACAGTAAGCTATCAAAAGCATTGTCAAACTCAGGGAAAAAGTCACTGTTTGTGAAGAAGCCATTTGTGGGCAGATTTGACTTTTAATTTCTGTTTAAAGAACGGCTCTCTGCTTATGAAAACGGAATATAATTCTCAATTTTTTTTTTTTTTTAAATTCAACAATTTAGCAACAGCAATGGAAAGATAATGTGATACATTTTGAGAATAACTCTGCTCATAGCTGGGTTTGGATAACCAATGTACGTAGAGAAAAAAAAAACAGGGAAATGTACTAAAATACTTATTGAATTTTAGGAAATTACAACTATATCACATCATGAGGATACTAAAACATCACAATTACTTGAACAGTAAAAACTTATTCTGATAACATTTCTCTTTACAAAGGTGGGATGTGTATTTTGCCCACAAGGGTGACTGAAAAAGGAGTGTTTCCACCTTGGGAATGCACATGCATGCACAGCAGTTACCCTTGAAAATACACACAGTTCCGAAATCTCTGCTGCTTGGAATTCATGCAAAGTCCAGAAATAATGCTGTATATCTCATCTGACCAACCCAGATAACAGTGACAGTGAATATTCCCAATTTGTCTTATTCTAATAGGGACATATTTGTTTATAATTTGTACACATAAAAATAATCAAAATGCATTACTGGGTAGAAAATAGGTAATCTTGAAAATGAGCACTATGTAGAAAAATATTTTACTTTTAAAAAATAAGTGCTGGGTACAATTTTAATAATTTTAATATATCATTTTAGGTCCTCTTCTGTACATTACATATTCTGCAAATTGTGTGCACATAATTGAATATAGATTTTATATTATTCTTCAACTTTCTTAATTTTGTAATACTATTTGGTTAATAATCTTTTGTTGTTGCAGTGTGATACCCAAGAAAAAACACTCCTAATACATGCTGAAGAAGTAGCATTTGAAAATACTGAAGCCATAAATTAGACTTTAATTTTCAGTGTACAGAGAAATCAAAACAACTTTCTGCAAAAAAATATATTTATTGAAATATTGTTTATTCTGCTTATTATCTCATTGTTAAGAGTCTTCCTTTTGGGAGCCCTTTTTATAGGCACTTTACAAATGAATAAGGAGAGAAGATTAAATTATAATATCAATTTTGTATGGTGAATAACCTGCATAATTCAGATGGAAGATAAGTCTAAAAGCACATAGTTGACACCAGAAAAATATTGAGTTGAAAATAAAAGAGGCTATATAATGCCTTAGTCCAAATCTTTTTTTAACCTTGTTTATTGTGAAACATGAGTGCTCTGCTTGCTCATTAGTATTCATATCAATGTTTGTCCAAAGAAGAAATGGAAATATACTCTACCATCTGATGTCCTGTTTGATATTCTTTTGCTTAGTTTTAGTTTATTCATCAAACACTGAGAATAATAGCTAGTGAGCAGAGGTGAGCCAGCTATGTCACAGATTTTCCTGCATTGAAGCTGTAAAATTATGTGACAGAAAGTATTGATAAAGTTCAATATAGTTGTAATTTTGTCACGACATTCACACTAAGAAGTGAATTGTCCTAGCTCAGAAAGCCTAGTCTTCAAGGATTCCCCCCTGCTAAATAAAATATTATTTTACATTCCATCAAACAATTTTTTAAAGAATTATATATCAAAGAATCGTATTTCTTGATAACTACAAATTCCAAGCTTTTGTGAGAGAACAGAAAAAAGAAAATAAAATTGGTCTTCTGTGGTGAAATCAGAGACCAAACCAAGTTTTTAAAATAACCAAATTGAAAATATATTAACAAAATATTCAAAGTTAAACTAATTTTATTAAGAATAGCTCTAAAATGCATTATTTTTCACTACCTGTAGCATTTTTAATGTCATTAAAAAGTCTTTTCCCATAAATTCTTCAGTAATATATTTGGGATTTACATTTTCAGCTCTGAAAGCCTGACCCTATCTTTACAAAATGCACAATATATTCTCACAAGGCAAGATAAACTGATACAATTTAGCATTATTGGAGAACAGCTTGCAAGGATTTTTTTCAGGGAAATTTTTGTTTTATTGTCAGAGTGTTTGCTAGTATTTTGGCTAAAGGACACACTTCAAATATTGGAATTAACTTTATATATATATATATATGTATGTATGTATGTATGTATGTATGTATGTATGTATGTATGTATGTATGTATGTATGTATGTAT
>CM031860.1:31999635-32040234 GCA_018697195.1 Certhia americana
TATGTATGTATGTATGTATGTATGTATGTATGTATGTATGTATGTATAAACACATTCTTGCAATGCCCCTGACTGGTTTTTTCCCAACATTCAAATCATAACATATTGTGAGACAGTACTACAAGAGTAACAATATTTACAGTAACTCCACACACTTTTTTTTGAGATATCCATGAAATCTAGCTCAGTGAACTGAAAGTCATACAGTATCCGTTTTCCTTCCTCTGCTTTTCTCTTCCCTGTGCAATTTTAAAATTAGTAATTTGCCTAAAAATCTTTGAATATTTTGGAACTTTTAAGTCTGTCCTGATAGATACAGACTGACAAAGTTAATCATTATTTCTCACTTTTAAGCAGTAACACTAGCAGTATCCTTATTAGTATTTCTTAATGAGTCAGTAACATAAGAAACATAATTAAGGCAGAAAAATTATGAGGAAAAAGCATCTCTATCTCCTTCCTCTTACATTATATATAAGCATATATGTACTGTGAAATAATCAAATACCACAGAGCTTGAAAAGGAAACAAGTAGGTAAAAGTACATATTGTTTCTCAATAACTTATTCCTTATAAATTGTTCTAGAAATGGCTGCTGGGGTTGTCAGGCCATTCTGAGAGATGTAATCACACATTTCCTGAGCCTGAGAGGGTAAGAAAATCTAACCCTACCTCAGAGCTTCAATTCTTATTCATATATTCATTGTGTTGTACTTGTTCATTTCTGCCAGCTGTTGACTTTAGAATTGCAATGGTTTGTTTGTCATTAAAAATGTTATTTTCTAATCAATAATAAATATCATCTGGGGAAAGAAATAAACAAAAGAACAAACAGACAGAGAGAGGCCAGAACTCAGTATCTAGAGAAATACACCTCTCTATTAAAAAAAAAAAAAAATCACAACAAATAAATCAGTTGTAAATAGAAGACACTCATTCATCATCCATTTAATAATTCCTGCAGCCAGCATCAAATAATTTTGGGCTGTTTATTTTTCTAATTCTTTTTCCTGGCTGAAGCTTTTGACAAGTCTATTTCTAAAGGTATGTTGTTCCTACCAGCTACTGAAATTCTAGCCCTTCGGCAGAGCTCAGAGTGAGAGATTGAAAATGAGTATTTGGTGAAAAGAGATTTAATGTAAGGAACCGAGGTGGTGAAGGTGATGCAAAAAAAATTCTAGATTTTGATCTGATCTTTCTGTTTTTTCATATTTTGAATAAAAACTCTACAGCTCAGCAAAGGAGAAAAATGTTGGAACAGTTTCTGCAAACAGTTTTTTAAAATATATCTCCTTAAGAAACATAAATTTTGGAAATTAGTGACCAAGATATGCAATTAATATTCTTGCTTTTTTTTCTTTTTTTTTTTTTTTTCTTAGAGATGATTATTTAGTCATTCTTTCTTTTCTTTCTCATTGCTCTATATGGAACTGTTCTTGCAATGTTGAATATTTGTTCATACTCCTTCCAATAAATGACTCATGAGAGCTTGTGATTACCAGTATAAGAGTTTCTACTCTAACTTAATCTATTAGTACTTGTACAATGAGTAGGTTTTTCCATAAGTGCTAATGCTTTCTCTGTGTCAGCATGCCTTTCTCTCTTGTGGCTGACCCACAAAGCTTTAAGTCTGCTTCTCTTCCAGCTGTCAATTCAAGTTTTATCATTGCAGATGAGAGATGCAACTGTGGAATAGGCTTTTATTCTGACATTAAACTTCCCACTAGGCTGTATCAAGCCTGAGACCTTGACCATCAAATTTAAATTTAAATAATTACATACAATGCTGAGTCTGCTTTCCGGCCTGAATTTTGTTTTATTTTAGCAATCAGTCAGCATAGGATATAATGAGAGTTTAAGCCTTTCCTAAGAACCATTTTAAGGACATATAAGAGACATATTTTAAAAATAACATAAATCGAGGATACATTTTTCCTTTTCAGAAACAGCATGAGAGATTATATAGGGTATTTCGCAGTAAATATTGGTATAAAAAATATACAAGAACCTCTGAAACTTCTGCAGATAAACCAAATGTTTTACCTTCTCAGTGTCACTGAAAAGTGGGAAATAAAATTTCCAACCAGTGTGTTGGGTTAGAAAGACAGGATTAGTTTATTTAGCACACTGAGTACATGGGGGAATTTCTCCACCTAACATGCACACCCAGCAGCTTAAGAGACCTGGCTATATTAATGAAACCAGTACATATTCACTACATCCCTATTACATATTCATTAATTTCCTGAATACATGCATATATGCTACTTATTTCAGTGGACTTATTTGGATGTGGTTCTGGATCATCTAAAGAATCTTTTCTTGTTGAGACCATCTCAGATATATGGTCAGGTCATAATGTACTTGTCTTACTAGTCTTTGCTGGGACACACAACCCTTTTTCGCAAAGCAAAGACATCTGCGAGTATGTAATAACCACTGATATAGGTAAATAGGGAAGCAGTGGCTGGCACAAGACTATTAGTCACAGATATAGGGAATAAACACAAAGCCACATTAATCTCTGGCTTTTGTACTAAGCACTGTGTAGTACAAACCCAAGCATTAAACATGGGTATTGGAATCAAATATTATTGTGATAAAGTTAAAAGAATTTTTTCAATATTTTTCCCCCACTACTGCATGAACTCCTTTTAAAATAAATAAACAGCTTGCTCATTAACATTGGATCTACCATGAATTCAGTACAGAAGCTTAAAACTAAAAAAAATTAGTAAAAATATTTCTAGGAAGTGGTTTTCCTCAGAACTGGGTGGCAACATGAATATGCAATTCAGGAGAAGTTTTGAAGGTGAAAGCCATACAGTATTTTCTTCCCTCTTCTTTCTGAAGATGGATTTTACTCTGTAATGATTCAAATCCTTTTGCATTCGAGTATGTTTCTCTCATTCCTGCAATTTTGTCCATTCCATTCTATTTAAAGAAAATCCAGATGTTTCTTTAAATTGTTTTGGGGAATAGTAATCATTACTTGAATCAAAGTGTTTTTATATAGCTGTCCAGGATGAGATGGGATCAAAGGCTAGAGGATTCTTTAAGCAGTCACTGTGGTTACTACAGTTTCAGCAGGGTCTGTTATTTTATACAAACTTGAGAAAAGTTGCCAGCTTTTACTTGCCTTCAAAAGATATAAAGCTTATTTGATTGTGAGGAGGGTTATTTTTTGCTAAAACTTGAAAGAACTGGTGTCATTGAACACTTATTTTAGGTCCTCTACATATTTAGAAACTTTTACCATGTGGCTGACCTCATCTGGGCCAGTTTCCCAAACCTCACTCTACTTACTAATTAGTTTTAATGCCAGAAGTCTAGGTTTTTGTTTTATTATGCTAGTCTGGTGTAGCAAAGCTGTACCACACGATAGATTTATAAAACTTTAAGTAGATCTTAGCAGATGCTTTTGCTGCCAGGCGTCAAATTTATTCCTGTCAGTGTGCAGCCAGTATTTTGTTAGGGAAAAATTTATCCTCGCTTGAGTTATTAAAGAAGAATTAGAACACTCCTTCCATACCTGCAAAACGTACTCTATAAAGCTTAATTTTTTTGTTTCCTTCTTTGTTACTGTTGAAGTAAAATTTCTTCCTAATCTATATTTTTAAAAATATTTTTAAGGTTCCTAGTAGTTAGTATTTACTTTTTGTACATTTCCTTAGTCACTTCTATACACTGTAAAAATGTCTTTATCTGTTCTGTTTCTATGTTTGTGGAGGTTCAGTAGTTTTATAGAAACCACATGATACAAGATTAAAAGGAACACTGTATATAAACTTCTAATTTAAAGTAAACTGCAGATCAACAGGGGAAAATACATAAGCTTTTCTATATCACATTATTGTTGTGATATCCTCATATTGAATCTTCTTATGTTGCAGAATAAGCTTGTGTCTATATTTTTTCTTCCTGTTTTACATCTCAGAATTTCTTCTTTTTTTTTTTTTTAAAAAAAAAGTCTATAAGGTGGTCCTTTCATTTGTTGTGACGGACTTGCACTACTGAATGCCATTTAAATACTGTACTAACAAAAAGAAAATACCAGTGTCTTCTGTAGAGTACAAATCTATTGCCCTTTTCTATTTTATATCATGTTTGAAGAGGATGCGAAATAAGCATTTCTAATTTATATTGGGCTATGTAAAATTAATTATCTAGCTGAAATAGGAAACTATTTTTAAATAATGATTTTAATAGAAGTTTTCTTTAATTTAGTATTTTAACTATGCGAAAAAATGTGGTTTTCTGTCCAGCATGTGCTGTAAACACTAAAGACATACGTCCTGGCCTAGGGACCCAAGGAGATCAGGACTGACAAGAAAAGGAAGTGAAAAATTGCTTGAATTTTGGTGACTTCTTGGAATAACAAGTGACCATGAAATGGATAGAGAAGGAAAAGAAAATAGAAAAAAAAAGTGAAAAGAAAGAGAAAAGGGTAATGACAAAAGAAATATTAATGTGAAGTTTTTCCTAACGAAGCAAAAAGCCCAGAATCAATAGAGACAGGAATTCACAGTAAGCATGATCTAGAATTTTGGAATGGTTTGAATTGGAAGTGACCTTTAAATATCATCTAATCCAACACATCTGGAATGAACAGGAACCATTTTTTCAGCTAGACTGGGCTGCTCAGAGCACCAGCTAGCCTAATCAGATGTTTCCAAAGATGGGGCATCTTCCACCTCCCTGAGCAGCTCATTCCAGCATTTCGATACCCTCATCATAAGAAGTTTCTTACTTATATCTAGTCAGAATCTATCCTCTTTTAGTTTTAAATCATTACCCCTCATCCTGTCCCAGCCCTGCTAAAAGGTTTGCCCCCATCTTTCTTGTAAACCCCTTCCAAGTAGTGAGAGGCTGCAATAAGCTTCTCAATGTGCCTTCTCTGTGAACAACCTTAACTCACTCAGTCTGTCTTCATGTGAAAGGTATTCTATCTCCCTGATCGTCTTCATGGGCTCTTCTCTGGGCTTGCTCCAAGTCCTTCTTATGTCAGGGACCCTGGAGCTGGATGCAGGACTCCAGGTGGTGTCTCACCTGGGCAGAATGGAGGGATAGAATCATCTCCCTCATTCTGGTGGTCACAATTGAATTAGTGCATCTCAGCTGCAGCGAAACCTTGATCTGGAAGTTTAAGAAATGCTTCGTAGATTTTCCCAGACAACTTTTTGTCCATTTCTGAAAACCAAAATGACTGTATTAATTATTTATGTCTAAACATCTGGACAGTTAATGATTTTGGAAGCAAACTAAAGCTTTTCCTAGTTCTTTTATTCTATTACTAATTTTGATTGGCCTAGTATTTCTGGCTTTAATAAAGTAGTTCCTTACAGTGAAGGGTCTATCTAATGAGAAAGGCGGAATGTTGGTTTCAAAGCAAAAACCTTCAACAACAACATAAATCATGGGACGAGACAG
Source organism: Certhia americana (assembly GCA_018697195.1). Taxonomy (NCBI): domain Eukaryota; kingdom Metazoa; phylum Chordata; class Aves; order Passeriformes; family Certhiidae; genus Certhia; species Certhia americana. The sequence goes on from CM031860.1 coordinate 32,005,066, forward strand.
GACACAGAACATGATGCATCTAGAAGTGGTTTGTTCTCTTTTTTTCCCTTTTTCTGAGCACAATGTAACAAGGCCTCATGTAATGATTATACCTTGAGCTATATTCTATGCATGCAACTCCCATGGAAATCTGGAGAAGCTTTGCTCATGTCAGATCATCAGCTACTGAGGCATTATACACTTGAATGAGAAAAAGTGGAGGGTGTGGGGAAAAGAGAGAGAAAAAACAATTGCAAATTTGCTGTATAATTCTTGGAACATCTGTTTTGATGTAGTGCCTGCCAATGTGCCAGGCTTTAATTTGGAGATCTGGCCATTCTAAAAGTACTAATTGGTGTGCAGTTTTTCACTGAGCATTAGGCATGGTAAGAGGCATGATTAAGATGCTAACTTGCATGAGCAGTTTCTCCACTGTTCTATTGGATCATATTTAGCTGTTTTCCTTAGAAAAAGAATTTACTACGTACCCCATTCTGGATTTAGATACTTCTGTATATGAGTTGCTTCAAAGTTGAAACAGATCTAGGTCTTAGGTTTTTGAGATGCATTATGAAGGCCACTTAGCCACATGTGCGAAATGGTGAAATATCTTCTCCTGGAAAGATCTATGTACTTGTACAGAAAGGTGTGCTGTTACAGTTTTATGATACATGGACAATAATTCATTCACAAGCAGTCTTCTTTAACAACAGGTAGATGACCCCAGATCACATTTAATTACTTTTTTGGATATGTGTCATTCTGCCTGCCTATGGACGAAACTTTCAAAAATACAGGTGTGTCTCAGGATGCAAAATTCCGTAAGCAATAAAAATACCGCTAAATAACTGTAGGGGTTCTGCTTCTAAGAGACAGATTTCTAAAGTAGGTGTAGGTGCCTGAATCTAAATCTTGTCTTTCTTTTAGTTCCTAAATTCCTCAAACACTGGAAATTTCATGCCTTTGGATAAAAAGAAGAGCTTGAAGACATGAAGAAGTACAAAGTGATCCCTATGAACTGCCAATAGAACTGCAGTAAATTGCCATGTGAAAGACTACTAAATAAAGGCAAGAATACAAAATTGTCTTTTTTGCTGTGGTGTATCATTCTTTAGGCCAGCTGCTGCTCCTAATATACTTATCAGACTGTTTCAACAGATTTAGCTGCTTCTCATCTGCTATTGCCTTTAATAAACAATTTTTTAATATCTTTCTCTTCTGCTGTCTCCTGTATTACAACCTGACACCTAAAAAATCCATGACATTCTGTTATACATATTTGGATGCTGGTCATACAGGACACAACACTGTATTCGTGGGTAACAGTACCTTAAATTTTAAGTGTGCAATTGTTAGTCATCTCCCTTCCTTCTTCGCCTTATATATGTCCTTAAGATATTTTCTATCTTCACCCACAAAGAGTATCTTTTCCATTCAGCATGAAATATGGCTATTGTTCATGATTCCTTTCCTTAAAAGTGCTGTTCCTGGTTAAATAAATTGTGATTTCGCCATTTTTTAAGACCATTTGAATCTTTCCTCATAGTTGCCTTCTTCTTAATGCATTTTATGCCTTTTCTTAGGATTTTTTCCAAGCCACTGTAACGTTGTGTTGTACTGTAAGCTTGTGGTGCTAAGTCCAGCTACAATATCAAATTTCTTCTTACAATATCCATCATTTTCATCTATGACATTTTTGCTTGTTTCCATACCAGAGATCATTCTGCACTTTCATCTCACAGTTGTTCCCTGAGGATCTACTGTGATGCCAAAAAAGAAATCAGCCAGCTAATAATGACAGAAGCTAAAATTTTCTATATGGCTTGTGTTAGTTTGCTTTTTGGTTTTTCAAAGCTCGTCCCTTTACCTTTTGGAGGATGGCTTTTTCATAATGCTTTTTCATTCATATTTGTTATTTTTTACCTTATGTATAGAAAATGCTACTAAACCTGATATATGTCAAAACATACAATAGAAAGAGGGACTGACATTCAAGTATTCTTTCAATGGAATGGGGCATCTTATCCTTAGATAAATTTTTCTCAGACCTGAAAGCTCTTCCATCTCTTACTTCCATACACAACTAGCAATCACTGGTAAATGCCATAAAGCATTCTGAAACTCTCTTCTAAACATCTGTGTAACTTGCAGATGAAAGCATCACTTTCTGATTATCAAATACCTTTCAGTTTTGGGTTGAATCTCAAAGGATGAAAATGATTTCTTGAAACAAATTGGGAAGGTAATTCTTAAGTATCTAAATAACACTGATGAAAACAGTCGCTTGTACAGTGACTCTGAAGCTGCTATCCTAAATAAATGCCAACTATATAATTGTTTTCCCTTCCAGCTGGCAGGGGAGCCACAGGGATATTGCCAGAAATAATGGCTGATTATTATAGACAAAGATACATTTTATATAAAAAACCCAAAAGCAACTGAACCTTTTGTTCTCTAGAAAATGATTGTCATCATTAGGGAGTATAAGTGTTTATTTCTATGTGATAATATAATTCAACTAATATAGATTGTAATTGTTTTGGAAAAAAAAGGAGAAAAATAACCTCAAGTCAGCTTTGTTGGTGGGTGGGGAAATATAAACCCTGAATTGAACTTAATTGTTATTACAGATGAATGATATGGGACTCATTTGTACGTGATTTGTTTTCTTCTGTTAGTTATGTCTTACCCTGCATTATACATTTGAGCCCAGGTGTTATGACTTAATTTTCATGCTGCCCATACCCTCTGTATTGCCATTAAAAAGATAGTCACCAAATGCCCATGTAAGTAGCAAGTTCTAGATTTAAAACTGATTTACTTTTAATATTCACCCACTTTTCCTGTGTTTCTCTTTTGTCTTGTAGGTAGTCCACTTGGAAGCAGTACTTTTATAAGTGTTTTACTTTCATACAAGGAGTGTAATCCCCCACATTTTTAATCTCTTTATTTTTCTTTGGATGGGTAAAAGTTGGAGTTTTTTCCATTTTTCCTCTAGTATTTTGAAATGGACTGTAAAGAATGATGTCCTAGAAAAATAATTTTTATTCTGATTTTTCAAAGTCTTTCCCAATGTCACCTTCTTTTAGGAGGAAATATATTGGGCTTGCTGGACTTCTTTGGTGTAATAGAAATTGAGATTGGTGTGGGTAAGATATTTAAGGTTTACTTCTGAAAGATCAATTAACTTGTTACAGAGAATTTTGGGTGCTGAGCACAGCAGAAGGGCCAAATATACAGGAAGAGTTGGTGTCTACTCTATTAAGACGAAAATTAAATCAATGATGAAGATTGAAATTCTCTTCCATACACTTTGCATTTTGTGTGTAAAAGACTATGATGTTCATTTTTGGCATTTCTGAGCTGATAAGGACTCAATCACATTCAGAGAATACTTTCTATGATTTTAACATAATCCATTGTATTTTTATTGGCCAAAGTCATTAAAATGCACTGCAACAAAAGGTAAAGTCTACCTTCCAGGAGCATATATGCATACATCATAAAGTTTTTTGGTTTTTCTAATATCATAGTTCTTGTAGCAAATTCCTAGAGCTATACAGTTCATCTGCAAATGAATTTCTCTTTGTGCATAAGTACAATATACACACTGAATGGAACTGGAACAAATTGGCACTTCATTCCACAGTGGGAATAAAATACTTTTCCTGATCGCATCTTTACCCAAGATCTAAGCAAATTAGAGAAATAAAGGCCATTAAGTAAAATTAGATTTTATGCTATTTAACAGGTGTTTTGGTCTATTTTACCCTAAGGGTAGATCACAATGCGGTCCAAAAAGTTAATTGTTTGATAATTTTACAGTTTGTACATTTATTTCCAGCATTTTAGCCTATAGTATAGTTCCGTCATCTATTTTTGGACCTATTCTTTCTTTAATGCACTGAAGAATTATAAAGAACAATATCTTAAATTTATTTTGAGAGTATTTGCATTTGATATTGTCGGAAACACTGGGTAAACCATCAGAGAAACAGAACTGAAATCAGGAGCTATTGTAACAAATTTATATGCCTTTGGGTGTTACTGAAAAAAGAAAAACAGGATTCCCTGATCAGTTTCAATATAAATTTTCCTGAAAGATTAAGAATCACAAACAGAATAAATCGTTTCATGATGCAGTAAATATCTCCTGAAGATCCTGCTGAAGGAAAGGAGAAGATGGACCTGTTAGTGTAGAGTGATATGTTTAGCCCCCCCAAATTTGCAGATGTCTTCCACAGTGCAATGGTCTGATATGAAAAACATCACAAAAAACCCCTGACAACCACCACCCAAGTGAAACACACAAAAAAACCCCACCTCACTGAACAAAATGTAAAAATACCATTCAATAGTCTATGGGTGAGGACCTAGCTTTCTGTCTCCTATCCATAAAATATGTGCACCAAATATATAATAAATATAATATTTGAAGAGAATAAAAAACAGAAGAACAAACTAAAACTAGTGCAGCAATACATACATACACGCACACACACACACACACATACATATATATATATTCTTTCTTAGCAAATTTGGAAACCCACATACATAACTAAAAATAGATTTCTGTTTCTTTTCTTTCTGTAATGGAGTCACTGAAAACTTCTCTGTAGCAGGAGCAGTTAATCAGAAAACTTTTGGATAAATATCCACACCACAAATCTATTTGATTTCTGTTTCTCATATAATATTAGTAATCAAATTGCTCCAGAAATTAAAATAATACATAACCTGGTGCCCCATGATCTGAACATTTATGCTGTTCTTTCCCATTCACCCGGTGAACGAGTTCTGATCTCTTATCTCCTGGCAGAAGCTTTTGAAGGGATTTCTTCAAAAAAGAAGAAATCTCCTGCCCCATCCTTTCACAAAAGAATTGAGTCAGAATTGTCTGCTTGTCTCAGTAAGTGTCTCCCTAAGGTAAAATTTCTAAAAAATGTTAAGGGAAGGTGCTAACATTTAAAAAGGACTGTTCCTGAGAATATTTCTTGGTTTAGATACTTTCTGAGTAAATTTATAGATCTTCAGTTGTTGAGCATTTACAGCCAAAAGAACATAAAAACAAAATTTCAGAAGGAATAGGAAGTAGCCTGCTACTTCTCATAAGTACAATGCCTGATTAATGTGAAAAAAAATAAAACATTTAATTTTTGATAATATATCAAGTAAGCCCTTCAATTTATGAGAATCAAAAATATCAAAATAATTTTTCCTTTGGCTTGTTTTTTGTTTTTTGCTTTGTTTTGCTTTTTTTTTTCCTTTGTAAGAACTCATAGTTTAATCTGTTTCCTTTAATCGTTATTTATATATTGCATATATATTTGCACAAAAAATATGCCTTGCACTATACACACAAGAAGGTAAAGTGAATGTTGATGTATGAAACAGTGGCATTATTTTCCTTTAAAAATGGTATTAAGCCCCTTTCTGATTAGAATCCTTTGCAATTCACTGAATTGATTTGTTTTAGGAAAGCAGATTTTATGAGCTAATTGACAGTTCAATTTTAATAAATTACTTTGAAAACTATCTAATAATGTTTATTCTAATTATATCTAGGTACTATTATTGTTGCAGGTAATAGTTTTCCAGTCTTTGCTTTTATTTAATAAACGGATCTTTGCAGTTTTGCAGCAATTTTCAACCCTTACAAAATTATTTCTGATACTTACTTTTCATCATGTCTAATGTCAGCATGTTGTGCAAAATGAAATAGGTCTATGTTAATAATAAATATACGGGTATGAACTCTTATTCTAATTTTCAATATAATTTATATTTTGTATGAAATTCTGAGTACTTGTTTCATCTCTCATGTGACTGAAGTCCCAAGATCTTTGATCTTAACCTCAGAACTTGAGTATAGTTTGCAATTCCCAGAAATGCGCTGTCCATTATAAAGCCTTCATAATAATGACACATACTTGATCTCATAAACTGTACTTGTGCTGTAAATTCAACAAAATGTTTCTTGTTCTTTGTGGAACAGTGGGGCAATTTTACGTCTCTCATTTTATCAAACTTCTTTGAACTTAAATTATTGATACCATCAGCTAACACAAAAATGCAGAAGAACTGTATTAGATGTGGCAGCTCTTTACTACTGGCCGGCAAGTTGTGACCAGCAGAATTCCTTTGTGATAGTCAATAGTGTGCAACCCAAGGTTAGTGGGTATTGATGCTTCAAGAGTTATGTACTTTTTGATATCCACTAATACAGTTTTTTTCTTTCTTCTGTCCCCAGTTTATATTGGGTCTTTTAAACAGTGCCAATTTGCAATTAGATTATGGGATTAAATAGGTCTCAGTAACATTGCTGTACTCACTTTTTCCAATGGAAAATATGCATTTTCATTGAGAAAATAAAGTAATCTGAAAGAGTGAAAACAATATCCATTCTATACAGGCATGCAGTAGAAATAAATACAGCAGACAGAATGTCAGATCATAGAACCTTAGCCTGATCTATGATGGCATTTGCATTTTATAGATCTCAGTTTGTACTAAATGTAGCCAATTTAGAAAATTTAACTGTAACGTTATTCTCTTCTCCTCAGCAGTTCTAATTTTAAAGTAATAGTTGTAACTTAAATAGGAAAAAATGCAAAGCTCTGTACTTTTCAGTTAATTTCATTGTCTTTAAGATATCCCTAAAGAACTAAGTATACTTCATTTAGAAAAGAAACAGAAGAACTGAAAATCTTTGTTTTGTCATAGGCTTCTACCCAAAGTTGAGACTGTGAAGATTCAAAATTGAAATCACCATAGTGACTCCTGCTTCACTGCCATAATGCCAACATAAGCACCATCTTTTAAATGAGATCACTAAGCATGAGTAAATCTGCAATACCAAATAGGCCATGTTTACTTTTTGAAGCACGCTCAGAGAGAACTAAAGCAACTGACAGTGATAAATAGGGGGAAAAGAAGAAACTGCAGCAGAAGAAAGAGTTGGAGTATGTAACTATCTTCTTGGCATTTAGTAGCTAGAGTTCAGAAAACCTTGTACTATTCTACCTTTGATGAAAGTAACAACTGCTTTATCTTAAATTCTCTATCAGTAGCATTGCCTGTTAATGTTTTATATATGCATAGCATATAAGACTGAAACATAGATTTATAAATTTTAAAGCTGTAATTTTAGGTCAGATTAATAGAAAATTAGTGGATGGGCAAGCGTTCTTTAGCAATTCATGAGCTACTTGCTAGGTTCACTTAATCACAACATACCTTTGGAAAATCTTTCTAGATAAAAATGAATAAAAGGTGCTATACAATCAATTTTTTTTTATTCACTGTAAGTAGGATGTAGAGTATGTAAATGGTCTTGCATCCCCATAATTTAATTTGTTACATGCTATATTTTTCTACGGCTGTTTTTCATACAGAAAAACTGAAGTACTATCTTATCTTGACAATCTGCTAGCAGTCATGGTCTCTTTTTGTTGGAAAATTCCCATAAAATATTTAAGGTGTTTAATCAAATGGTTATCTAGCAGGTTCTAAAAAAGATATTTGGGTCTGGTATGAAATCCCAGCTAAATAGAGAGTGCTATTTTTGGAATATAGTATTTGAATAATGAGACCAATCATTTATTTCACAGACAGAATTTTTTATCCTCTGGTTGCATGCTCTAAGAGGGACAATCCAGGAAACAAGAATACTGAACCTCTTGGGGAACGTGCAATGCGTTTGAGGGTCTAAAAAAATAAAACATGAGATAAACAACTCTGCAATCCATAAAAGCTTTAACAGGACTTATATGTTGTTCTTTCCACTAACAAGTAGTAGAGGTATGGCTGAGGGTTTCTGCAGAAACCTTCACTGGATTTTCAAGGCATGAAGATGTCTTTTAATTAGTTTTTTCCTACACTTGCTTGTATATATATATATATATATTTATATTATTAGATCTTCCCTATTGTTCTTTAAGTCCACTTTTGCAGTGGAAGGAAACATTTTCTGTCTTTTCTAGTAGAGGATGAAAATTGCAGACTTCCTAAGACACAGGCTACAGCAGATGAGCACTCAACGTCTGTAGCAGGAAAGAATTTGTGTGTACTGATCATCCACACCTACAGCTCATCTCCTCAACACATACACTGCCCTTGCTCAGATATGATTCCATCCATGTTTTGGACAAAACAGAGAAATCACTGTTGCTTGACTTCAGTAGCTCTAAGCTGGCACCCTTATTTACACTTATTTTCATTCTGGGCAGACTTCAGTGAGATGAAACTCAGTGATTTCAGACTAAGGGAGCCTAAGTTTGATTAGTCTGATTAGTCTGAACCAAGAAATATTCACCAAGTGAAAAATATCTAGATTCGACTCATTTCCTCACATACTTGCTGACAACATCTTTAATAAGTCTGTTCAGATCTCCTTGTTCTGACCAAGGAAATCCTGGAAAAACTAAAACACAAAAGGCAAGCATACAGAGGATGGAAGTAAGAACAGGAAGCTTGGGAGAAATACAACAAAACTGTCTAAGCAGCCAGGGATCAGGTTAGGAAAATTAAATTAAATCTAGCAAGGGATGTCTAAGCCAAAAAGAAAGATATATTAAAAAAGAGGTATGTCAGTGAAAAAAAGTAAATCTAGGGAACTAGTTTTGTATCCACTTTGGAGGGAAATGGGAGATCAGGTTACCTGTGACACAGACAAATGAGAAAGTTAGTTACCCAGGTGGTACAGACAAGGTACTCAATGGGTACTCAATCTTCATAGGCAGGTGATTCAAGTTGCTGGGGGCAAAGGCAGGCACTGGAAGAGCAAAGAACTCCACAGAGTAGGAGAAGATCAGGTTCCAGACCATCTAGGATACCCAAAAGTGCATAAGTTTACACGTCCATGGGACCTGATGAGATTTATCCATGGCTTCTGAGGGAACTGGTGGATGAAGTGGCTAAGCCACTAACCATCACATTTGAGAGGCTATGGCAGGTCAGTGCAGTTCCCACTGACTAGAAAAAGTGAAACCAGACTAACATTAGCCCAGTCTATGGCACACAGCAACCTCTCAGCTGTCTCCCAGCTCTCCTTTACTTTATTCACTTTATTCATAGAAGTGGCAAAGCTTTAAAGGTGGCACTAGCTTTTATTTCCACCAGTGCAGCATTTGAAACTGAGAAGAGTAGATATGTGGAGTTAAAAGGAAACACCAGATTTTACTGGTATTTACTGGATGTCATTAGAAGTAAGGCAGGCAATGTCTGGCCTCAAAAGAGGCTGATCAAGGCTGTTTGATTTACTGGCCAGTATGACTAGAAAATCTGATGATAGTAGTTTCTGTGCTATAAAAAACTGTTTTGAACATTTCAGTAAGAGTAAATATAATGTCTTTGAGTATCACACTGTGCTTTTCATTTCAGGCAGGCATTTATGGAGACTAACTGCTCATTGTCTTGTGACTTGTGTAATTGCTTTTACTTGGACAAATGAATTATGAAATGCTGCCATTTTCATTTGGCAATTTCTGCACAGCTATATGTGACAGTGTAACATAAGAAAAGGCATTGAAATGTCAAGCATGCTTATAAAACAAAGGAACAGCCTCTGAGTGGAAGGTGTGTGATAGGAAAAATTCTTTAGTGGTACTTTAAGGGAAATACATTTTAAATGCAGATATACATTTTCCAGGTCTCACATATTTCCCTCTGTGCACTTAAAATCTATGCAACCTTAAAATCTTGATGTACTAATATGTCATGTAAGATTTCAGAGCCCTTCTTTTTTTTTTTAAAGAAATAAAAACATTTCCTTATATCAGGTATTGGGATATTGGCAGTAATTTAGAAACTACTTTATGCCTGCTACTGAACATAGATTTCTAGTTATGTGGCAGATTGGTTAGTTCAAATGTATGAGTGAACACACTTTATTCAAAATATTAATTCCTGCTAAAACCAAGCTCTTAAGGTCTTAAGCTCAGCACAAACAATAAATGCAGCAAAATGCAGACAGTTAAGTGTGTGCATGTGTGCATATATCAGCATTTTTCAGGTGCAACCACAAGCCAAATCTACCATACTAATAATAATTACTACCACCTCCATTACTTATTTCAATGCCTTCTATGAGATTCTTTGCAATTGCAATCTTTTTTGTTTTCTGGACAATGGACAGCTATCAGAGAAAGAAAATTTCCCTGTGGCACTGCAATGTATCTCTGAAACCTGTAAGAGAGCAGAAGGTATGTAAATTCGATCCACTTGTAAACAGATTAAACATTGCTGTCTTTGGTTCAGGTCACTGTATTTAACACTTTTTCAAGAAACCTGTTATTGAGCTGGGTTCATCAAATGAGACATATGCACAACACAGCTGGGACTGACTGACTGAGCACAGATGTGTATCTACTAAATTGTTTGTGACAGCAACTGTAGTTAATTGTGATGGTTGACAGGTACATTGGAGGCCAGTCAACTCAGTGAACTGTTGATGAGTGTGGTATGAGACACGGTATATATTAACAGCAAGTGAAAAATTTATGTCACCCATGACTGAAAATTCAAATCATGTGCAGACAAATAAAGCAGACTGGAGCTGTTCATAACCCTTTACCTTGCTTCTGTTTTCTTGCTGTCCTTAATATTAGAACAATGTGATAATGTTTATTTCTCATAAACATAGAGTAGTTTGGTAAAAAAGTTGTAACATTTTCACTGGAACAATCATTTTTGCTGGTGCAGTTATCATTATCTGTAGAAAAAAAAGTGCTTTGGTTCAACCCACATAATTTCTTCCCAGAGTTTCATTTGTGAACTCAATCAATACACAATTTTATTTACACTTTTTCTGTGTCTGTTTCCTTAGACTAAGTCTTTGTGAATTTTTTTTTCTCCTCCTTGCCACCAATTCTCCCTTATTAATGTAGTGAAGCATCAAACAAACTTTTCTTTCCCGTTGTGAAGTAAAAGCTGTGCAACAATCACATTTCGTTTTTCTAAAAATGCATTTGGAGATCTTGAGATAGAATAATAGTCCTTGATGATTCAGTGACAACCAGACATGGTAGATTTGGAGAAGCTCTGAAAGAAGTCCTGTTAAACAATATTATCAGCAACAGAAATTTGTATTAACTGGGCTTAGGACTTAGACACTGGATGAAGCAGGGCTGTCAGACTCATTTTGAGGGACAGAAACATTTTGACTCAGCTTTCCTTTTTGTATAACCTGAGTGGCACAGAAGTCACTTTGACGTTTCCAAACTAAAGGCTCTACAAATCCCATAACATACACTGTATTAGTGTACCATACCACTGAAATTTAATTTTATTCTGTCACTATCTAATGCTAGTCCTCCAATTCGACACCAGAGTTTTATAAATTAATGCTTCTAATGTTGTAAAAACTATAGCTAACTAGATAAGAGGGCTATGAATGAGAAACACTCAGCAGAAAGGATGGGCACAAATAGAAAAAAAGTTGTCTCTATTTAGTTGCATAAAAGACTCTACAACTTTTTTCTTCTTTCTTCCAAGCCCCTACAATTCCTGAAAACAAACTGGGTATTTTCACCAGGAAAGTGTGGGATTATACCAGTCTGCTTAATTTTTATTTGAGCTAGATATTTAAATCTCTAATGCATGTTTCCTTCCCTCATATGATTTCTTCTTAAATAGATGATCTGAAGGTCTGCTTTGGGAATCCAACCCTTATTTCCATTTACGGTAACAGGAAACACACTGCTGTTTCTCAGCTCCTAGATACGTACTGTTAGCAACATCCCTTTCTCCTCTTCTTGTACCAGAACTTTTAAAGCCTCCTGTGGCTGCTGATTCATCAATAGTTCATTTGGATTCATAATTAACATGGCATTGCAGTGCGGTGAATTTCCACTTTTTACAGTATTCCTCTGTGTCAGCTCACATCATTCTGTAACAATCATTATTCATGTGGTCTTCTTCATCTGAAAAGTACAGCAGGGAGGTGCAGCCTACCTGCACCTTAATCTTTTACTGGAAAAACAGTTCTGATGAGATGTGCTTCTGTGATATTCAATTATAATGGATTTATATAGAAAGCATAGAACACATATCTTATACCTTAGGTCTCACAAACTATAGCAGGAGGAGCTATAGCGGGACTGCCATATGTGCCGTTATTTATCAGATGAAGTTTTCCTACAGACCATTTTCTGCAAGATGTAATTTTAGCAGAAGATGCTGAGTTAGATGGAACTCCTCCCCAAAGAGTCATGGAGGTCTCAGTGTCAGTATAAAATTGGCATAAATTTCCAGCCAAAGGAAATAATGTTTCCACTGCTCCTTCTCTATCCACACCTCTCTGTGGTCTAGAGATGTTATATCTGGAACAGCAGGTAGATACTGTAAAGAACTGAACCTCATGCCAATAATATCTGAGCACTGGAACATTAGAGAGTTTCTAAAAATTGTGAGGAAAAGCAGGTTCTGCACTACTGACATTACTTCCCTGCTGTTCCAGCCAGCTCATACTCACTATGCTCTGATAAGTGCTTCAAGACTTGTAGGCTTCTAAAATTCTGAGGTCTTACAGAAAATTGTGCAATGCCAGGTACACTGTATGAGGTCAGAATGGGTGAATTCAAAGATAATTTTCCCATCTGCATTTTCACATGATTTGTTTTCAAAAGAGGAAATGAGCTGGAAGGTCTATTAACATCTAAATCATATGTGCCAGAATCACATATATGTAAGGCTACAAGATTATAATAAATAATTTCATACAGATCTATAGACTTGTGTCTATCTTGGTGTTCAGGTGAGAAACTAATTCCCCATAAAGCAGGACTCAAAATGAGACTGTATGGAAGTTTTGAAGAATTATATCATTTTTTCACTGTCAATGGCCAGAAAAACATCATCAAACTGATCTCTTTTAGTCTTTTAGATTAGCTGAGGGGAGAGGAGGTTTTTGTTGCTACTATCTGATATGATAACTTTGTGGCACAACTCTCCACATTTCCTTATCCTTTTGTCCAGGCAGAGCTGTTCTCTATCAATCTGCATCTGGTCCAGGTGGTGCAGCTGCAGAACAGTGATTGCACAGAAGAGCACCAGGATGGCAAAGATAAACATACTTGCACAGTGAAACTTGCAAAGTGGCATGCCCTTCTAAGTACATTATATAGGAAACTCAGTGGGGGATAATTAAACATCAAATCTGTGTTTCTTTGAGGTGTGAAAACAGTGGTCTGAGACGGTGAAAGAGAGGACAGTGGCCACATGTGGAGCAGAGTAAGTCTTTCTCCTATTAAAGCCAGAGGGAAAAGGATTCCTCAGAGAGAATGAAACACAAATGCTTTTTACATGAGGTTGAATTTTTAAGGAAAAGGGCAGGAGTGTCCAGCCAGGGCCAGGTTGCTGTCTGTTGTTATGGCAACAGAGGGAGAATCTCGAAGGAAAGAGGAAAGAGTGGAGGGAGTGGGAGGGCAGAAAAGAAAATGATTTCAGAAGGAAGGTAAAGGGGTAGGAGTTTGCAAATGGAAAGAGAACAAAGGTAAGTGTCAAGGTCAGGCAGAAATGCATCTATGTCCATGATGACTGAAATGCCCTTAGAAACCTTGTGCACAACCATTCCCTTTGTGGGTGGGCAGATTTGCTGGGGTCACTTCCACAGTCATCGTCTGGCTGGCAGAATGCCACCACAGTGCCCTGTCCTTCCTCACCCACTCCAGATGAGGGCTTACGTCTACCTTTGTTCACTGCCTCAATGTGCATTATACTTGCAAGAAAAATTCTTTCCATTGCCAAGGACACCTGCATCTGCTATCTTTTTAATAAATTGAACTGATCTCAAATGGTAAATTTTATTTATTTATTTATTGCCATATGTTAGGAGATGAGAGCTAGTTCTTCAACATGGGAAGTTCTCATTTTTCCCCAAGGAGCAGGCATTCTAGATAGAATTCTTCTTCCAAGGTGCACTACTGAGATGTGCAGATATTTTTGTCAGAAATAATGTCTTGATATATGATGGGTCCAGTAGAGAGAATTACTTCCTCTCGTAGCAAACAGTAGGAAAGAATGGAAGTGCAGTATGAACCAGACAACTAGGGATGGCTAGGGATGCAACTTAATACTTTGCTAAACAGATTCAAAATGAAATCTCTGTGCCCAGTGCACCAGAAGGAAGCATTATAAATCAGGACTAAGCAACACAAAACTAAGATTTTCTTTCAGTCTTCATAATAAAAATCAAAGAAAAAATATGAACAAACTAGTGAAACATTCCCAAAGGAAGATTTCTGTTTTCCTTATTTTTTTCTCCTTTTCTTTGCTGAATAAAAAACTCATGCTAGTCAGGCTGTTCATGAGTCAGTGCTATTGTGAGAGCATGGCTGTCCCTGTTCCTCTAGCACTTTGGAACTGGCTAGCCCATTTCTATCAAGTATGACAGAGAGATAGAGTTTTCAGATGTTATACTCTTACAAGTTCTGTGAAAATTGTTAGCTAGGAGCAAGAAAAAGGCTACTCTGAGGGAAAGACGCGAGTATGAACTTCACCATTACTGAATACACACATTTCTTGTGTTGAAGAGTGTAGACAGGAGGGAGAGGTTATAAATGTTTTAATTCTTGGAAAAGCTTCAATCAAAGTTTGAACTATATTAGGCACTATCTAGCTTTCATTTTCCTTCTCTCTTTCCCTCCACATATGAGTTCTCTAGTGTTTAATAAGGACAGGAAACATGCTGCAGGCTTAGTTTACTTCATTTAAAAAGCCATTTGATGAAACACAAATCATTTGAAAACACAACTCTATTAGTTGCTGTGTTTGTGGAACTATTTATTATTTAAAGCAAATGATAGTTGCATTACACTGTCTCAAAAAAGTTCCCAAGACCTGTCCATTGTGTTCCTATTACTCTTTATTTATTTTCTATCTCTTGTCTGAAATATTCTTATTTTCCAGATTTTTCCCTTATCTACAGTTTCAAATCACTTCCCTGAAAGATAGTGTGACCATCCTTCTCTTCTTCCCCACAAATATTTAAGTTTGAAATGTAATTTCAGTATGAAGACCAATGGAATTCTAAAGACAATGTCTAGAATCTTATCTCACCAAGTCATATGAAATTCTTTTAATTTAAAATAAAATATCCCTTCTTCTCTTATAAATCTCAAACATCTCTTAAGCCTCTGCAGTACCAATTTAGCCTCCTGGTTCATAATCATCAAACCCATTTTTTGAGGGGGAAGTCATAGAATTCAGTGTCCTCCTTTTATCACTTTATGCTTTTCTCACTTTGCTTTCCAAAACCATACTAATGCTGATTTTATATAGTTTTTAACTTCCTCAATAGATGTGCCTACGTCTGCCATCTACTGTTTTTTATTTTCATGAATCCTATAATCAAAATAAAGATTGATAGGGTATTTGGACCACTTGGATTAAAGTAAAAGATTGTAAAGGGAATTTGGAGACTTTCAGCTGGGTTGTCAAATGTTGAGGATTGAATCAGTTAAAAGTGATGGCTTGATGAAGACTGGCTTTCACCTTCAGAAGAGATAACACTGCTCAGGATGTAGTATCCCTGATGAACTACAATCTATTATACTCTTAATTGGACATCAAGAAATTAAACATAAATCATTCAACAGAATACAGTGATATAAAATCAATTAAGTCATTGCACTGCAAAAAAAATATTAAGTGTTCTACATAAGGGAACATTATGAAAAAGAGCATCAATTTTAATAAACTTTTGTTTGGTGCTTGATACAGTTATTCACATAGATTTTAGAAGATTTCAAAGTGGTCTTTGATTTTGAATCAGGAAAAACACTTCTAATATCGGGTAGTAAGGGCAAATAACCAAGCAACAATTGACCATCGTAGTTACATGAGTTAAGGACCAAATTCAGAATTAACAGATATTTAACTGTGACAATTTTCATTATATTCCAACTATAGAAAATGTGCAAGATGAATTAAGTCTGGCTTTTGCAGACATAAACTCTAATTTTTCCCTTACTTATCTGCAGTGAGACAATACATGAAGTTTAATTTCCAGACACATGTTAGAAGCTAAATTTGGTTGTTATGCAAGTCCTGAAAAATTAGTGAGTTTTCTGTAATTGCTGTAAGCTGGCTGTTTCACATTTTTTCTGAATGACAGTGGGGTCTTGAAAAAGTTCCCCATTTCCTCCATCTCCAGTCAGCTAGCTTATTTGTTTTCACTTATCCTTCAAAAAAACCCCCACTACTTTAAATAGTTTTCCCTTTTTGTTTTGGCAAGATTTCAGATATAATCTGGAAGCAGATTTTAAGAAAGAGGGAAAAATCCATATACTTTATTCAGTCAGTAGAAAAATACTGATGAGCTGTAACTTCTTAACAACCTAGATTTCTTCCAGGAAGACCTCATCATGCTGCTTCAGGACTGATCTAGAAGTTAAGTGCTCAGGTTTATTAAATAAAGTTCTTCATTCTGCTTTCTAGAAGCATCTCTGTTGGCACTGACCAAGTGGGGTTTTTTCATATATCATAACTTGCAGCTCAAAATCAACACTCAGAAATATTTCTTTTGTAAATACACTCAAGCCACCAGTTAAGCAGATATGTATGATAATTATTCTTATAACATCTGCTGGGATTTTGCTTATAATTGTATATATGCTCCCCACAAACATACATGTCTCCCTCAATAAAATCACCCATGTAAAATATTACACCCAAAGTCAATTTTTAAGTTTCTTTGCATTCAAACTTTCTGCCAGTGCCCACAAATTAAAATCTACAATTGCTGATGTTTTTTAAGTTTTAAAATGTATTTAAATGTTTCCTAAAATCATTCATTATTGTGGTTTTTATTAGCAAATATGGTGAAAACAACCTGTCATTAGATTTAATGAGGATTCCATATGCCAGTTCAGTATACAAAAACAAATTAAGTCTATAATTAACTTATTAATTCAACATAGCACTAATTCTTAGAATTTTATCATTGCTTTCTGTAAATAGAAGTTTTAAATTCACAGCCTATCTTTAGTACTTGGGAATAGCTCCTGGAAACATGACAGCTGCTTCCCCCTCCCTGTCTCCCCAATTATACTGAGAATCAAACCATTAATGTACTCAGGAGCAGTAAGGTAATTATATGTTTTAGTAGGTTCATTAAGAGCTCTGAAAATATATTTCACTATAAAATAATTTCTGCTCTCTTCAAATTGTCTAAAACATGAGGAATTTTTTGTAAGAAAAGGCTAAGGTGCTATGTTTCTTTACTTCAGACAACAACCTCTTACAAATCAGTACTAAATGATGCACAAAAATCCCTTGGTATCTTAAAGAGGGAAAAATTACATAGGTAAACAGATAAATCTTTAGTACATTTGTCTTTATGGGAGCAGCTCCTGCTGTTGGTCTCTAACCTGGAGGGCATTATTCTTTTCTAAATTGCCAGTAGTGTCTCACAGCACAGTGATAAATAGAAACCACTGAAAGAAATAACGTTCATTCTAACACACAAGAACTTTCCAGACAGACATTGGCCTCTGAGAACAAACACTTAGACAAAATAGATTAGTTGCAGTTGCAGAATATATCACTCTGGCTCCCTATAAACCAGCATTATCCCAGCTGTGCAAATAAGAGCCTTTATGCCAATCATTAAGTAATAAATACATTTAAGAGAGAGTCTAAAACTTTAAGGAAAACACAGGAAAAAAGTCTTTCTACATCAGTTATTTTTTGTATAAAGTCTGTGATGTATTCCCAAAACTCCTTTAAAAAGTCCCTAATAATGTAGATGTTTTTGTACTATTTTGTGGTAGAAAGTTTCCTTTGTCACACAATTAATGAAACAGAAAAGAAACAAGTGCTACAGAATTGCAATTAAAAGTACTAGATTAATAATAGAACAGAAAAATCCCTGGCAATTTTCTCTCTTATTTATCATTTCACCTGAAGCACATATGCTAAGGCAGAATTTTGTTTGTGTCTGGTTATGCTGGAGTAACATTCAGCTATGCTGTTTGTGTTTTCTTCATTAATTGTTTTGAAAGTCTGACAAAATGAAAACTGTCTTGGAAAATACAGTAATTCTGCTTTGTCTGCTAGACACATGGCATATGGATTGCTTTTAAGGATTGATGTGAATAATAATTTGGAGTTTTTTTCATGCAGTTAGAACCCTAGGAAAGTATTGTGACACTACCAGCCATTTTCCCCACAACCTTTACTCTGGCCACAAGACTAGGAATTCAAGTGCCTGGGATGGGTTTGGCTATCTAGCACAATCAGAGAAACCCTACCCTAACTACTTATCCTGTCTGAAAATTTTCTTGCTTCTTTTGTTTAGGTGCCTGAATCAGTTAGGCAGACAGAGCCATCTGTGCTCCTGGGGCAAGGTGTGTGTTGGGAGGGATGGGATGTGAATTGGGGGAGCACAGCAAGCACAGCAGTGAGTCCAGGCAAGGAGATAGAAGGGTAGGACAAAAAGATGACATTGTGGACACTGCCAGGAAAAGAGAGGGACACTGGATGTATCAAGGAGCAAGTAGCCTGCTAGGAAGTCCTTGAATGGGCATGTATGTAGCTGAGAAAACTACATCTCCGTGTCATCTTTCCCAATAGAAGTTGTGCTTTCTCTCTGTCATTGCTAGACTCTAAGAACAACCCTTTTTTTTTAAGTATACCATTTTTTGGTTTCTTTTCTTTTAATATATACAGAATTCAGCACAAAATCTTTACTTCTGTTGACATTTGGATTGAATTAATGAAATGGATTTTATCTAGGTCTACATGTTTGAAAAGCTCTTTTTATTTTTTCTCGGCAGGTGCACTTCAGCCAAAGGAGGTGCTGGAAAGAGAAATGGCCTTTCTTTGTTTCTGGTATAGATACACTAATTTTTCTATATAATCATATTTTTCTAAAAGCTGTTCTGTATGCAGGCTAGACCTTTTAATTTATTTTATCACAATATTAAAAATTATACTTTTATAACACATTCAATATGATTTTTCCCTATAGTTTGACAGTTGGTTTAGGGCAGTATAAATAAGTATTGACTTCCAAAATGGTCAATGGTCTTGCTTCCTTCCTACATTCGTCTGTAGATCTCAAAACAAAGGGCATATTGAGCAAGCTTAAAACTTATCCTTAAGCACTCCAACAGAAAATTCATGAAAGATATTGAAGAGGTTTGGTCAGAAACAACTGGACATCAATGGGAAGGGAGGATGCACACTCTTCTTTCTTCAATTCATGTTGGTGCAAATTTTAATTAGATAAAATGGGTTCTTAAACCTGCATGTTAGATCCAGGTCCAAAATGTAGAACAAAGGAAATGTCTGTTTGAGTTCCACAGGCTTCTGAAGCAGCCTGCAACCTTCCCCGACCTGGTTTCCTGAATGTTTCTCCAAGAAAGTAAATATGACAACTGTGCTGACTGGCACTTTTTTACTTTCAGGGTGCTGTAGATTTCTTAAAATTCTATTTGTTCTGTCTTCATCACCTTTGATCAGCTTTGCTCATTTTTGTTTTACATTTTTTTGTCCTTCCTTTCATGTTCATTTTCTTGTTATCTTTTCCATCCATCTGCTCTGGAGTACAGAATCAAAGTCTTTTCTCCTATTCACTTTTTTCTAGATTTTCTCATATTCACTTTTCTCTAGGACTATCAATCATTTCAAAGACTACAGTAAAAGTTTTATATCTCTCTCTAACTATAAACATCTGCTAATCATACTTTCACAATAACACACAGGGCACTTCTCTTGCCGACTGTGTAGGACTGATTCATATTCATTTACTCCATGTCTGATTGTAATTAATTTGGAAATAGCTGGGTTGGCAATAAACAAGCAAGTTTGAAAACTATGCCTTCCCAGACTTCCAAAGTCACCTGTGAAATCATGGAAATATTTATTTTCACTGAAGCCTGAGCTGCTACACTGATGCTGCTGCATGTGCTGCTATCTGGTCCTACTCTTTTAAATAGGGTAGTTAGCAATTTCAAATGAAGTATTGTTATAACTTGCACTTGAAGTTTGGACTATGGTATAAATTGACCCTTAATGATGCGAATAGGGTGCATCTTTTGAATTTTGTTGTGACTGGGATTTTAAATCAGGAACTTCATGGATAGTTGAAACTGCATCAGCTACATGTACAACTTTCTCTTATTTATAAGCAATGAAGTATGTACTATCAAACATGTGTAGAAAGTGTTTATATGTGTTTGTATTGAAAGAATTTCCATATTTCCTGGACCGTGGAGTATTATGTTTTTTCCTTTTTTTTTTTTTTTTTTTTTTCATGTATCTAGAATTGCATTACTATTTGCCTTGGAAAAAAGAGAGAGGTAAAAATCACAGGACTAGATTCTTGTAAAATTCACATTCGTTTGTTTGAATGTGTAGATCGAGGGGCTTTGTATATGCATCACTGAGGGAGACAAAATTTCCTCAGGAGCTTTTACTGTCCATATAATTTCATAATTCAACTGTGAATCTGCACAGTAGTGCACAGGATTGACTGCAGAGTAAAAACTCCTTCTCTACAAAACTAGGTACTGGTCTTAAAATAATGGTTTCCAGTCATTAGCATTTTGTGTAAAACTCATATGATCTAAGAACACACAACCAATTCTTTCTTATGTTTTAGTAATCAGAAGTGCATGTTATGTGTACATTCCTACCTTTCCATTTGCTCTTTCAAATGCTATTTTAAAATCTGCTACCAATGAATGCAGTTTTCATCTTGGTAAAACCAAAAAGCAGATCAATCTGCATAATTTTCATTTTCAAAAATATAGTAATGTTTATCAATCATTGTCAGTATGCTGGTTATTTCAGTACTCACACAGCATGAAGGAAAACTCCAGAAAGCTATGCATCAAGAAAGAGGGTCAAGAAAGATGGGTTCATGAAAATGATAAACAGACACAAGTGCTATGAAAATCAAATAATTCCATAGTAGTAATAATCTGAGAGGAGAATAAAATGGTTAACGAGCAGCTAAGTTTATTTTGATCAACTATATTACTGAATTTATAGTTCTGAATATATTGAAACCCTGATACTTTTTTTCTGAACAAAAGTCTTCCCAGAAACTCTGATAATGCAAAAGCACAGTCAAGTATAGACCCACTTGATTTTAAATGATGTATATAAGTAAAGAACTAGTGTATCATGATATAATAAGGTACAGTGCTCAGCATAAAAAAAAAAAAAAAAATGAAATGAACTTGCATTAAACATATGTGTTGGGAAAACGGCTCCTGCTAATGAAGCAGTGATTGGATCTGTTGACTGTATCAAAAAAAAAACCAAACCAAAAAAACCACAAAAAACCAAACAAACCGCCCCCCCCCAAAAAAAAAAAAAACTTCAGGGGCTACTCCTTCTCAATTCATGAAATTTTAGAAAAGAAATCTGATGAGTAAAGACAAGTGTTTGAGAAATAAGGTGATAATGGTGTGTGGATATTAGAGAGATTTTTACAGAATTGTAAAAAGAATTATGAATTACTCCATATGCAAGAAACTGTGGAATTACCAAAAAATAAGGAAAATATAAGACAATCTCTGACTCAATGAGTTTTATTGATCACAAATCAGATCTAAATTAGGTCCAGCAAAATTTGAAAATGAAAGTTTGGCTGGTCTTTGTGGAGTACTCTCACCAGTTCTTCCAGCAAAGCAAGTGGACACAAATTGATCTAGTAAACATAGAGCCAGAAAACTGTCACACGCTAAACACAAGGGAGTAAATGCTGACTAGATTATGCATGAAATCCATTCTCATGGATAAACCATCAGCCTAGGCATTTGTTTCCAGATATATCAGCACCATTACACACTGGTAAAGGAGATGATTCTGTAGTTTCAGAAGCAGGTTTATTAAAGATGTAACAGTATCACTTCTATTTCTATTAAAATTGTGAAGACCCAAGTGAAAATTAACATGATGTAACTCAATAGTTTCAAAGACAAGTTTATTAAAGTTGTGATAGTAGCTCTTCTGTATACACAAAAATCCTGAAGACCAAAGAGAATATTCTTGTGAAAATGACGTTTCACCAAGTGAAACTTGAAACTACTGTGGAAGTAGTTTGGCATAAGCCTTTTCTCAATCCAATAAAATGGAGAGTAACTGAAAATGCAAAAGGATGTGGGGTTTGCAACTGAAGAAAGGGATCTTAATGGACTTTGCAAAGTGAGATAGGCTGTTCAATGTATTAAACATAATTGGCTTAAAATATGTTTTTTCTGATGGTTTCAGAGATGAGAAGAGAGATAGGAGATGGGAAAACTAACACAGGTAGAAAAAAATTATTCTATCACCTCTTCTGGGTTTTCCTCAGGTTATCATGTTAAATCAAGAACACAAAAGAGGCCAACAGAGAAGAAAGATTTGGCAATAGATTTATTAAATCTCTTCAGAGAGAACCAGACTATGTCTGGTTTACATTAAATTGAAGTCAATATGAAGATGGGAAGAGCAAACACATTTTGATTTCTATCCTGAAATAAATTGAAGTTTTAAAGTAAAATTTAATCTGCTCATCTTAAGTCAAAGAAGTGGATTATAGAAAGAAAGAAAGAAAAAGAAAGAGAGAAAGAAAGAAAGAAAGAAAGAAAGAAAGAAAGAAAGAAAGAAAGAAAAAGAAAAAGAGAGAAAGAGAGAAAGAGAGAAAGAAAGAAAGAAAGAAAAAGAAAGAAAGAAGGGAAGAAAGAAAGAAAGAAGGGAAGGAATTTGGACTTTCTTGTCAATATGTTTCCTTGACTCTTATTACATGGATTATTATATGCTACTGTATATAACATACTACTAAATGCTATAACACAACCAAGATCAATCTATTTCAAAGAAAAAAATCTTGAAGATAATGAAAAAAACAGAACAACTTGAAGTTTGTGGGTAAGGGTATTACTAGTAGAAATTCAAGAGCAGGTTTGCTATTACCTTTGCTTACTTATGAATTTGTGTTTCTACATTAAGGTACTGATGCATTACTTTTGGAGTATAACTCTACTTAAAGAGAGAAAGAGAGAGAGAATGAGAATGAGACACAACTAGAGTGGTGGATATTTCTACTTATCTCAAATATCCCTTGTGATCAGATTTTCTAGAATAATGCCTTGAAAATATCTGCAGCTAAATTTAGAAACTTTTAAATGGGCAAATTCTAGTTCCAAACCTAGAATTTCTCTCATGCATTTATCCTCTTTGAATGTGCATTAACTTGTTAGGTACTTCCTAAGTTGTACAAAAAAAGTACTGATCAAGCTATTTCTTCATTAATTCACTGATATCCTTATCAATTTGAAACTAGTTTGTCATAACAATAAATGGAACCCATGAAAAGCAGCATTGTTTTGGAGAATGGTTATTTTACTGGATTTTCTTAAATATTTAAAAATGTGAAAAAAATCAAAAACTCCTTCAACTGTACCTTTTTTTTCCCTACACATGTGAATGAATCCCCGTTCTTCCCTACTTTGGCAATGAATATTATGTTTTAAAATAATGTTTAAAAAACTAATAATATGCATCATATACAGTCATATACACTGAAGTTTTTGGAATCGAGTCTCCTAAGCACTTTTCCCTTCAATTTGATATGTTCTTTAGACATTTTCCAAGACCAAAGACTTCCTATATTAATCTGAGAAGCACAAGCCCCGAAACTTACTATGGCAGGGCCACATTAGGGTAATCGACAATAATGCAGGAAAAAAACCCCATATATTTGTTCAATTCCTTTTCAGGGACATAACTTCAAATGAAAAATTATGAAAGTACATTTAAGTTCACTCAAACTGATGTAATTCTGAGCTCCCTGGTCACAAAGGCTGCTTATTCCCAGAGCTGATCCTGCATATGCTAATAACATTATCCAGAGATCATGACGAAAAGACAAGTTCTTTGCTTCATGCAGCTATACCCCTTTCAATCAACCTCATGCTGAGAACCATTTATTACCATAACATATGACACAGAAAATCTTAAGAGGCGGTAAGGGGCAAATTTTCAGATTATCACATGCCATTCTAGCTGTGACTTTCTCATTAACTTTAAAAGAATCATGTGGCTTAGACCAGCTCAAAGCCCTGAAATACACCCCTACATATGCCCCAGAATAAACCTTTACAAACATAATAATTTTCTATATTTGACTTAATCTCTATAAAATAACAGAAGTCAGCAACTATGCAGACTGTTCACAAATAGTCTTCAAACTGCAGACAGCCTCGCATTGTGTTTGAGGTGACCTTGTAGTATGCAGGTGGACATGCCTCAGCTCTTCAGCAATCCTAAGTCAGGAAGGGAGATAAAAGAAAAGAAACTTCTGGCCATAAGGCACCATTAATGATCGTATACACTGTGGATAGGCATGCTAGTTTATTTCCTTTGACTTAAAGAAGCTTGCAAAATGCAGTTAATGAGAAATTACTTTTTTAGAAGAAATCCAGAAATGTAACTGAAGTAATGTGGACATAAAGGAACAAAGCCTTATTAGACAGGAACCTTGAGATGGTGTACAGCTTTATGCCCTCAAAATGAGAATGTAACAATAATATGCCACCTTTTTTATCCTTTCTCCTCAAATGAAAAGCTTTTTTACTCCTCTCTATCCAAATCTTGCTGTCTATTACATGCTCAAAGGCCATAATTATTTAAAAAAAACGCTTCTGAGAAAAGCACATAATTAGTCCAGTGCAGCTGGTATAAAAATTACTGGCAGGAGTGGTGGTGTCATTAAAAAATTGGAACTAAAGCACACCAACTATACTCCAGGGCAAGTTAAACACACAGAAACTTTAGTAAATATTTTAGCATCCAGGCTAGTACACACTCAGGGCACCCAATTTTTTTTTTAACATCACTGATCCAGACTCAGAAAGTAATTTCTGCCAAAATGGAACTGTAGTGCATTCTGGTTTATATAAGTTTAGTAAGGTGATTTTCTTTGACTCTTACATAGAATTAGACTGCAGTAAAGAAAAAAACAAGTTTACCCCAGAGTCATGCAATGATATTAGAATTCCAATTTTTATTTCAGCTATTTCCTTCTCAATGAGAAAAGTCTTTGAAATTATGAACTGGAATGCAAACTAATTTGTAATAGCTGTGTGACTCTGTAGGGATCTTAATATAGTAGCTTTCTTGAATAAGATATATCCCTTTTTGTTGTGACTTTCTTAGAGTTATTTAAGAGCCTAGCCTGGGATGCTCTTA
Source organism: Certhia americana (assembly GCA_018697195.1). Taxonomy (NCBI): domain Eukaryota; kingdom Metazoa; phylum Chordata; class Aves; order Passeriformes; family Certhiidae; genus Certhia; species Certhia americana. The sequence continues at coordinate 32,030,233 of CM031860.1, forward strand.
GAACTGAGATGCCTACAAGCAAAACTACACTTACTGATATGTCTATTTAGATGCCTAAAAAGATTGCACTAATGTTTCATTTTCAAACTGCTTGAGGTCTAATCCAAGCCATCTGTGCACCATTTTATTTAAGATCAAGCAGTTTATGACTCTACTAGAGACAAAATGGAATTTTTGTACCTGAAAGGTCTGAAGGTGTTAATCTGGCAATTATATTTTGGATTTAGCTATCTGGTCTAACACCAGTTTAACACCAAAATATCACAGTGTCAGTTTATGCATCAGCCTAACCACCAAAAAAAACCCCAAAAGCTTTTGCTTTTGTTAAATTATCTTTGTGAACTTCAGGTATTTAGTAGTATACTTTACTTCCACAGTGATGAAAACCGCTTAAGTGAAAGAATAATTCCTGACAGAAGATTTTGTATAGTGCTTCAAAAAGGTGGAGAATCACTGGGTGAGAGGGAAAGAGTTTTAGGAATCTCATGGGTGAGATACACAGTTTGATTGCTCTTGTTCATTATTGTGCTAAATACCTCTATGAAAAGGAGCAACAATTTAGGAGGGAGAAAGGACAGGGAACCACAGTACAGCAATGGATAGAGGCTGGTCCCAATGGTCAGTCAGGAGACACTGAAATAAGTAGTCCTTGATTTCAGCCTGTACAGATGTGTTGTAAAAAGCCTAAATATTGCAGTAGACCCAAAATACTTCTTTGTTTAAAGCTGGTTTGGGAAATCTGAGCTAAAGATGTATTTTAGAACTTTTTTCTCCTCCTGAATCAATTTTGTTTCAACTTCACTTCCATTTATTTGTCTCTTCATTCTATTAGCTTTCTGATCCTTTCTTCTTCTTTCCTGCATACCTTTTTTTATATGTTCATATCTATTTTTCTCCCCCATCTGTCTTTTGTGTGTGAACATTATTACCCTTGTCACTGTATTTTTACTGCTCATGAAAAATAAACACTTGAGAAATAATCACTGCACAGTGGCCAAACAGAAGGCAATCCTTCCTGTAAATACTACTTTTGTGTAATGGGCATGGTCAGATCAGTGCTAGAAATGTAGTGAGAACAATTCATCTACATCATTTTTTTTTCCTCTACAGAAACGTTGCTGTGTTTTTTTCATACTTTAAACTTCATGTAGAATTTATCTTTTTTGCCCTCTCTTGTTTTTTTAGGTCTTGCTCTTTCATACTTCTACTTTATGAGAAACAGGCTTCTGTCATACAGCCTCTGTCAAAGTCATCATTCATCCATGTGTTAAGACGTCTGCAAGCTTTCTTTTCCTACATCAATGACACAGTTTTTCTTTTGACTCTAACACTTTTTGTTCTTCCTATTTTATAATGCATGCACAGTTGTGTTATAAAGACTCATCAAAGTCACCACTGTTCTACATTTATCTGCATTGAACTGGCTTTGTCATTTATTAGTCTTTTAAATGTTCTTTATATTTTCTATCTGGTTACATTCTCCTTCATTGTTTACTGTCCCTCTATCATCTCCTTCTGATTCACATTACTCTGCTCTTTGACTTTAATATTCTGGATCTAAAATACTTGCCACTAAATCTTCAAAGTCAAAAGTCTTAGCACTGATTTTACTCTAAGTTAATAATGTAACTCCTTATAAATTAACATCATTTGAATAAACACACCCATTCTTGTTTTAGGAAGGTAAAAGCAGGGTTTTGAAGCACTGTGTGAAGGTATATTAATGAAATCCTCATTGATTTTGATGAGAACGGAATTGTTTTAATCCTGAGGTGTGCTTTGGTACTTTAAATTGAGGGTCCAACACACATTTAATATAATGACTGTCCACTCCAAATCCCAACTGCTAAATTCTGCCCTTGAGACATTATGCCACTTCCATTGGTTCAGTGTGTGGCATGCCAAAGCAAAGGGCAAAGTTTTGTCCACAGAATACACAATCAGACTTCAAAAAGCAGATGTTTTAGTTTGGGATTATTTAACAGCCATTAGAATTAATCACAAACATGGATCAAGAGAATAAATCTCCTAAATGCTTCATATTTTTTATGCATCTCTTATGATAGTAGCAAGCTCTGCTCAGCGTGCCCATCAATCCCTTTACCCTGGGAAGAGAAAAATAGTTCTTATTTATTGATGCTCTATCATTTAGTCAGTGGCAGATGACTCTAGAAAAAGTAGGTCCACCTGTTAAAGTGGACTATGGGAAAGATCTGTGACATTACACTTAATTAATATAAAACCTATGAGGCAAAGAAACAGGTTAGAAAATGTAGTCACACAGAAAGTACCTTTGAGAATTTTTTTTTTTGCTCAGTTGTGAAGTTTGCTGAAAACACTGCCAAAATCACAGTCTTGGGCTGTAGTCTCAAAGATCACTAAACATTGACCAGTAAAACAACTTCCTCATAAGCCCTGCAGATGTGGTAGATGTTTGAGTCTCTTCCTCTGCTGCAGCTCCTTCTCTTTTAGAGTATATGTCCATGCTTCCATAGTATACACAGTCCAAGAGTCCATCAGCCAAAACAGTTAAAAACCCAACTATATTAGCAACACTGTTTTTTCATCCAGGACATTTTTTGCATGTCGGTGTTCATGCATGTTGGTGTTTTTATGTTTTATTTTGTATCCTTATGTGGTTCCAAAGAACTTTTAAGAAGACAGAGGCATCTCTCATTTCCTTTTCTGTGTCTTATTGCAATTATTTCTTGTCTCAAAGTTTCTTATTTAGTTGTTTTTCAGATTGTTATAACCAGGTGTCATGGTTTACACCCTGACAGCAGCTAAGCACCATGAAGCCCTTTGCTCACTCCCCCACCAGTGAGGCTGGGGAGAGAACTGGAGGGTTAGAAGTGAGGAAACTCATGGGTTGAGATATTTTAATAGGGAAAGCAAAGTAAAGCAAATTTTATATATTATAAAACAAATTTTTATAAATTCACCACTTCCCATTTACAGACAGGTGTTCAGCCATCCCCAGGAAAGCTGGGTTCCATCTGATATTAACAGTGACGTTGGAAGACAAATGGCATAACTCCCAACATCCCCCTGCTTCCTTCTTCTTCACCTCACTTCATATACTGATCATGATGTCATATGGGATGAACTATCCCTGTGGTCGGGGGGTCAGTCGGGGGGTCAGCTGTCCTTGCTGGCAGATTTTCCTTTAATAACTGTTGGGATTAATATAATTTAGAAGAAAAAATAGTGTGCATCTAAGCATTCAGACTTCACTAAAAGTTATTGAAAACTTTATTACCATTTTCAGTTATGGTAATAACTGCCAATATTTACTATTAAATTAATAAATTTTATTGACATTTAATTCTTTTTGCTGCAGCTAAATTTTCATAAATTTAGAAGTTGTGAGATAAACTTATCTATTTCAAAAGTACTGAAAACATTGTAGAAACAGTTTACAAAGACATCAATCCATTCTTTTCCTCAGGCCTTTGGTGAGGATTCCTGCTGTTCAAAAAGGATTTAATGCTCCACCATGCTAGCAGGAAGTAGATGTTGTGACCAAGGGAGGCATTGCTGTAGATTTAGGATAGGAGATATGTGCCTTCACTAACTTTGAAACTCTTTTTTTCAGTGGAGAAATTATGGCCTGCAGAAGCAGAGTGTATTTGTCATGAATAATATTTGCTGTTACTTTGATTCCTCTTGACCTTATTTCCTTTGTTTGTAACTTCGTTATTTTCAAAGCTCAGTAAGTTATGTTTATTGTGTGCATTCTGTAGAGTTTGTGCTGATTCTTCATGCTTGGAGGCCAATAAATCCCAGGATTTCCTTGTACCCTCCCAAAAGATCACTCTTCTTCATTTTTTGGATTGAGCATAGAAGATTTGCAGAGAACAGTCTAATAGTTCATTCAAAATTAATTTAGATATTGAGCCTTAACTTCATAGCTTTCCAGTTTCCATCTTGTGGACTTATACAAATGCATTGTAATGACAGAATCAAAGAATCATAGAACATCCTGAGTTAGAAAGGACCCACAAGGATTACTGAGTCCAGTTCCTGGCTCTACACAGGACCACTCCTCCTTTCCCAAAAGACTGGACAATAACCTGGGCAATTTTTTTTAATGTAATGAAAAACCAGCTTAGTTGTTAACAGTGCTTCACCGACAATAGTGTCTACCAACACATATGCAAATATCATTGAGGAGATTTTGATTTCAGTAAATGCCTGCATTTCTGTCTCCTCACACCAAAGTTTGGTAACAAACATTGGCTTGTGGCATTTAAAATTGTACCTACTTTTTTGGTCTTACAAAAATGGAAACTCTCAGCAGAGAGTTATTAAAGATATTTGTCACCATTTCACTAAGACATCAAATTGCTGTTACTTTTAACTTGAATGGAATGAAAGATTAAAGCATTTAAGCATTTAAAGCTTAAATCAAACCAATTTAACTAGACTGCAAATGAACACCATAAGGGAAAGATATTTAACCACAGAGAGCTGTAAGTTGATTAATGTATATTTTTCTGTTTAATTTATTAAAAAAAGCTGATAATTATTAATTCATATTTTACATAGTGAAAAGTGAAAGAAACCTAATTATAACTCATTAAGGAAAGAAAAAATGGACATCAATAACTAGCTAATTTTACACATGATACATATGTGCTTTTCTTCATGTAGAATGAAGGGACAAATTTTTTTTTTAATTCCAACTTTCTGTGTATCAAGTATTTCCATGTAAATTAGTCAGAAATGAGTACCTGTAAGAACTGTTAGCATGAGTTGTCTTATTACACCAGGTGATTGTGAAAAGGAGAAATGGAGGAAGAATATCTTTATTCTTCACAAGATGCTTCCCAACTTTTCTCACAGAAATGTAGGAATGATGAGGATCAGGTGGCACAGCATCTGCTTTGCAAAACAGTTGCTGAACTTGTGAGAGTTCACATGAAAACAAATATGCAGGTGCATAGTGTGTGGCAGTCAAAAAATACAAGGTTTCAGAAATTTGTACTTGTCCCTAGGGAAAATGTAAAATATTCCCTTTTATGGCCAAATAACCTACTTAGGAATTGTTATATATTTTTACCTTTATAATTACATGTTTTTTCTGATTACAGAAAAATTTCATAAATTCCTTTTATCACCCTTAAGACATGGCAAATTAAGCAATTTTTCAAAAGAAAAATCAAAAGTCTATATTGTTTTGCTTCAACTGGAAGACAATTTATATTCTTAGAGAAGAAAAAAAAAGAACCTGGGTTGTTAGCATTTCTGGTATTCTAATTCCATTGTTTTTCTCTGAGTTTTAGTATATGCTCTCTTTTATAAGACTTTCCATTCTGGTTATTTCAGGTAAGGCCTATAACAGTAAAGTCATTCTATCCTAGATTTTCTTCAGATATCCTTTGTTTCTGACAGACAAATAAAGATGTCTTTATTTTTATTATGGTGTATCCATAAGGGCTGCATTTTGACAGTATTTATAGTTTCCAAACTTCACAAAGTTTTTCAGAAAAATATTCCAAAAGCAAAAAAAAAACTAAAGAAACTCAGAAGTTTCTAAGATGGTCACAAAAAGACTATAATCTGTGCAGGACTGCTGGCATTCTATTGATGCAACAGCTAAAACATACAAACTATAATACCCATTGTTACAGCACAAAGAAAAACAATTATGACAATCCTAATTTAAAAATCAGAGATTAATAAAAAGATACAGGTTTTTTTCACCTTCATAGCTGGAAAAATTCTTGCATCTGTGCAATCTTTATAAAGTTAGATTTTGAAAACTGGGAAAAAAACCCACATAAAATACCTTATCGCAATAAATATATGACACGTAAGTGTCCATTTTAGGCAGTCTGGAAATGCACATTTGCAGTCCATGGAAATGAACAGCCATATGGTACACACAAATCAGAAAAGAAATATCACAAAAGTGTAAAATTGTTTCAATAGGGATGCAATTGTCTGAATTAATGTAAAATATGTCCTGCAATAGATTATGAAAAGTAAAGACTTTTCTGTCACCTGGCATTGTGAATTTGTGAATAATTCCTAGAGATAACACAGAACTTTATCTATTTCACTCTGTTGAAATTTATTTTCTTGAAATTTCTGCATTAAGGTAAATGAAAGACAATTCTTTTTACTTATTTAATTTTTCTTCTTATATTCAGGTATGTTATTGTGACTATGATCATCTCTATAATGTAGAAATATGGGTTCCAGATAGAGATCATATGAAACAATAATATTAGTCAAAAATTATTTTAAACATAAATTATGTTATATTAATTTTTTGGAAAAAGTTTCTAGAATCTGTCAGTTTCCTTAATAATGAGTTAGGGCATCACTCCATCAAATCTAACTTTTTTTAATCTCATTTGAAGGAATGCATTATGGATCTTTGTTAGAGAGTATCTTTTTTATTATTATTTACTCATCATATCACCATTGTAAGAAGGTAGCAATTACTTTGAGTTATCTAGTATAAATGACTGCACCTTATATCAATTTCCATTAATTAATGACAAAATGCATATTTTTCCATTTTCACTACGATTAACTCTTTGTATTTCTCTCTTCAGGTTTGTAGGATGTGACAAACTGACTTCATATTCTAATTACAATACCAATTACATTTATATGACAACTATTTCATATTTTACAGGTCTTCCCTAACAAAAACAGTGAATATTAGCATTGTTCTAAGGTGGCAGGAAAAAAGCAAAATTGTGTGAGCATGAGAAAGCAAGGAGAATAATACCCTAAAGGTAGAGTTCTTAAATGCCAAGTGCCCTTTCTCAGCCTCAACCATTCATTCTGAAAATGGCCTATCAAAAAGGCTTAGAGGGAGCAGTTTAATTACTGTTCCTTTGACAAATGTAATATATTTTCAGAAGCAGGCCCATACATTTATTTAGGGCCAAATGTTGTACAACAAAACTGTCCTCAGAGGTATTTCATTCTACCATCCTATTTTTTTCCACCTGGTTTACACTGATTTTTCTTTTTTTCTAATGACTATGTCATTCTTAGAGACAATTTAAAATGAGTCTTAAATCATGTTTTCCTTTGACAGAATGTAAGCTGCATGAGCAGGGTGGGAGAAAGAGAAAAATAGTGTAAATAATCCCTAAGTTTTTATAATGCTTTCATCAGAAAAGAATGACTAACAACCCTATTCCAGTCCCTATATATCTTGTCCTGAACTCAGCTGAGAAAAACACTGAAGTTCTCTCCTAGATACTAACAAATATGCTAGGAAGTCTAACATACTCCCACACATATACTTTTCCCTCCCCACTCTCAGGAAATACAGAAAAACATTGACTGCTTCTTTAGTTTTCTAAGGTTACAAAGAACCCTAAAGCATGCTGGAAGGAAGTTTTTGTAAGCAGCCAACTCAGATGAAAGTCCAGAAGATGATGACCACTTCTAGAGAGTTTCCAACTGGAAAAAACCAGTTTCAGGAGTAGATCTCTACAGATCTGCAGCAGGAATAGACTGAAAAATCTTTCTGCCCTTGGCACATTCTGAACACACTGAATGTTCAAATGTGCAAACAAAAGAAATGAGCCTTCTGCCACCTGTTGTGGCAAAACCAGAGTAAAATGAGTATTTGGGAAGTTTATACAGAGGCCAAAAGAAAAAAAAAAGTTAGATAAATTTCTCCTCCTCTCCCAACTCCATGAACCTAGTACCTATCAAGTAATCCTAAATAGATCTGGTGTATTGTTCCCAGCTGACACACAGATGCTTCTATGACCTAATCCTCACAGCTATTTCTGCAGAATTATTGTTTTTATACTAATAGGTTCTATTTATCATATGGTACAGCAAACATATTTTTTTATCGGTCTCTATATGAAAGTGAAATTTGTTTTCAAAGCTGAAAAATTCATTAGCTAGTTTCTGAGTACTATAGTGCTGTCTTAGTATTCTGTTCATGTAGAAAAAGAAGTCTAAATAGACCTTTCATTTTATCTTATCCTGTGTAACCAAAGAGAGTCATGTTCCCAATAATTAGAATTGCATTCAGTGATACTTACATCTGAATAAGTTTCAGACTGTAATTGCAAAACCCATCAAAAAGAAAAAAACACAAAAACGCCCTGTATAGCATCTCTTTCCTGCACTCAAATTTGTTGAATTTAATTACATTTTTTGTGCTAAATTAAACTCAATATACTTATTTAATATATTTTTTAAATTGAAGTGAATATTTGAAAAAGAAATAGATATAGTTGTGTACTGAGTTTAAAAAGAGGTATTGTTTCCAAATAGTAAAAATACATTTGAAAGACAGATTTTCAATTTGGTGCAAATGGAAGACAGTTAATATCTATTTCATCTTTTCCTTCATCCATGGAGAACATAATATAATTTTCTTTCTTTCTAAACTGTCTAGACAAAGAATAAAAAATTCTTTCTTCTTGTGCTTTTCTTTTCCAGATGTGTGTGATGATTAATCACTGTATGTGTCTAGACCCCATGGTAATCTCTGTCCCTGTTTCTGTCTTTACATTCATCTTTGACATCAGGAGTTTAGTTTTAATACAGTCCAATTGATTTGTTTGCAGCTACAACACTGTTTTCATTCCTTTCCCCTCTGAAACATCTTTATAGCACAAATACAAACTTGTCCATATTCTCAAGCTGTGTAAAATTGATTTGTGAGAGCAGATTGCAAAACTTAAATGTATGGTAATGCACATCCTAGACTGCAATGCCTGCATTAAAGATGGTACAGTGGAGTCAAGAAGGACATGATTTTTCAGGACTTTGCAAAGATTTCCATCTTTATTAATTTTTCGTCCCACCTGTCATTAAAGAAATGGGAATCAAAATGGTTTTTTATGGTGTAAATAAAAATGTCTGTACTGATTCCCATGTCTCTGTCATATCTCTTTCTCTGTATGTCTATACCACCCCTCAACCAGCAGCAAAGTGAGGAAAATTAGAACCACAGGTGGACCTTCCAATAGTTCTCACATGGAAAAATAATAGTTTTGTGAGATCAAAATAGTCATAACAAAAGCTCCATACTTTTCATTTTGAATTGGCATTGAGTGATCTTTTAATTTACTTGGGAGATGTTTAAAGCAAATGTAGGGCAGAGAAAATCCATTTTGGATGGATTTTTTATTGCTCTTGATCAAAACAAGTTATTCCTATAATAACTTGCTTATTGGTTCCTTACTGGATTGCAAATTGGAAGATCCTTATTCCTGGTCAATTTGGTGCCCAAAAAACCAAGAGTATCTATGTTAAGGAGTTGACTACTCTTACATAAAAAGAATCTTATTAAAACTGGAAAATCATATTCATTCTTATATGCATTTGATAAAACTAAGAATCACACAATATTTTGACCAACTTTTCCTGTATGCCTTAGGACTATTATGTGAAACAGAATTCAAAACTATTCCAGCCTAAAATTCATGTAATTCCTAAACTTTTAATGATGAACAAGTACACAAAAGGCAGCATCTAAGAATTCTGAGATTCAGAGACCAACTCCTCTCTCCATTATCTGCTAATAATGTACAGACTAGAAAACTTTTCATAGTAAGTATTTCCATTTTCCTCATTATTAAGGCTCTTTTTTATTATTTATGCATTCAGAACTGTCTCCTTTTGAAGAAGGAACAAATCTTTCCATGGCTTTGAGAGGAGACAAGGTGAGTAAAAACACCAAAATAATCATGATCAGGTCAGTGGTTAATTCCGGGACTGAGAACTAAAATGCTTGTCTTAATTTCAGTTTCTACACTTTTTAATGCAACAAGTTTTGATTTAATAAAACTGTCTATAATCTGTTTAGCACTTACTATTCGGTTTTTAATCATTCTTGTGTTGTTTTCTGTGAGTGACACCTTTTTAGGTTTTTTGTTAATGAAAATGTTACTATAATTTAGAAATGTTTTGCGTAATGTAAATTATTTTACAGTATCAGCTAGAATTGTAAAAAAATTCAGATACAGTTTTGCATAAATAATTTTAAATGCTCAATAATATTAG
>CM031860.1:32040243-32196333 GCA_018697195.1 Certhia americana
CGCTAAAAAATTTTAATCTGCTCAATAATATTAGAGAAAAAAGGAATTGACAAATCAGTCTGCGAAATGAAGAGGGTTGTAGAAACTGGGCTTGGTATATAGAAGAATAGAAGAATAGAAGAATATCTGAACTTACTACAGGTATAAAATTTGTAAGTAGAACTGAATAACAGACCTGAAATAGTTTGATTGACAGTGCTATTCACAGTTATCAATTTGTGTTGGAAACTACTTTTAATGTAATATTTTCTTAAAAACTTGGATTCTGTTATTAACAATCTTCTTAGTAATGTATATATAAATACATATATATATACATATATATGTATAAAAAGAAGAATTACATCATTGCATGAAAGCAACATTTTTTCTATTTAACTTATTTTATGTGTGCCAATTTTTAGTCAAACAGATGAAAAAAAAATCTTGAATAAAAATAAAGGTAGGACCAATTAGATTTTGGTGGGCTCTCTTGACCATATTTGAAACAAACACCGGACTGCTGAAACTCGTATTTGTTTCACCGTAGTTAAAAATGTAAAGAATTTCATTGATTAGCTAATTTTTACAGCTATTTTTGAACAACTAACCTAAGCATTATTTTCATGTTTAGAACTACTGAGAAGTTCTACCAACACCTATAGTCCAAAATAGGTTTTCTTGAAAAAAAAAAACAACAAAAAAACCAAAAAACAAAAAACCAACAAACAAGAGAGAAGTCTGAACTAATGAATGGGGCAACTGTGCTTAAAAATATGAGACTGGAAATGCACTTTGGGATTTGGGAATGTCAAAGGCTTAGTTTCAGCTGTAAAATTCTAAAGAAATTCTAGAAACAAATTTAATTCCCTAAGTGTAAAAGAAATTCAGAAGTGACTTATGTTTTATAAATTATGAAAGCTATTCCTACAGCTAATCTCTAACAAAAAAAATAATCTCTGAATATAGAGACAGAAGTCAAAAAGTTCATTCCCATATTTCAGAAGAGAAAAGCATGAACTAATTGAGAAAATTTTCTTGGCCCAGCTAAAAAGCAGAATTTATCACTGTATCGTTTTCCTCTCTCGTGGAAGGCCAAGCCCCTCTTTAAACCACTCAAAGTTTTAGTGTCAAAAGCACTTCATAAAAAGGCCCTGGGGTTTGGGAGTGGAGAGAGATACCCAGAGTCAGGAATAGGATGGGTTTTCCTGTGCTTGAAATTGTCCATTTTTTAATCTTTTATCAAAAGGAATAGACGTGTTTAATTTCTTTCCTCACTAATTATAGTCATCATTATGAGCAAGATTAATCACATAAATCCTGCTAAAGAGATATTAAAGGGAAATTTATAAGATTAAAGACTGTAAGAAGATTTGTCCTTCATGACATCTATAAACTAGCAAACGGAGGTACAAAGACTGTCCAGGAAGAAAGTAAAGCTATCAAAATCTCTATTTAACAACCAAAAACACTGTAAAAATTTCCAGACCCTCTCAGGTTGGCTGAGTATTTTTATGATTTTAAATGGGATTTGGAACTTGCATCCAAGTGTGTTGTCTCATTTTACCTTGTCTTAGCAGTTGTCATTTCCTTCCAATACCCAGCAAAATTTTACCTCAAATGTATTCTGCAAATTCAATCTATTAAAACATGCTAAACATTATGAATTCTTTGCAGGCTAGCATTTCATCTTAACCTAATTTGTATCAAAGTTTGACAGTCATCAAAATTGAGAATTTAAAGGCAAATTAGGGGAACAAATTCTGATCTATAGCTTTCAGTTCAGCTGCCTCTCTATGACAGAGTCCAGTGTAATTTCCACAGGTGTCTCTCCTTCAGAGCTCTTGTATATTTTGAATATTACTTCCATGTAATACTATTAATTATTGCTAGGTGATAAGTGAGCATCATCCTCAGTATTTTACATTTGTCATAACTCAGGGAGGATGATCACACCTTGTATTTCTATTTATGACAATTCATTATTGTAGATATGGATATGCAAACACAAACCTAGCTGAACAATTGCAATATTTGAAAAAAAAAATACATTAAATCACTAAGTAGGATATTATATTTCTTTCCAATACTGACAGTTCTCAAGTGGTATTATTCAATTCCCACAATTAAAATCAGCAAGCATTCTCATTGTCATTCTTTTCACTAAAACTAGGATTTTTATTAAACACGGTTACTAGAAATAGTTCTTAATTTATTCATTAATGGCAATGCAGTATAAAAATTGATTTTTTTAGTCCACTTTGAGTAAGGGTCTTCAAAGCATAGGGTTCTTCCACATAATAATCAAGATAAAATCAGCATTTGAAATAAACAGAGTGACTATGTGAAAATGTACCCACTTTTAATTTCTGAAGTACTTTTTCTTAATAATAAGGTTTCTAAATACTCTTCATTTCATTCATATTTTTATCAACATAAAAAGGTGCTCAATGAATTAAAACATACTTATGTGTAGAGTTCTAAAGTTATGTCTTTGCTGCTCATACAAAATTAACACATGAAGGAAAAAGTATAGTCAGTGATAGATCATTAGCTAAAAGAAAAATCATCTGTCCAATTTAATGGTATCTTAATAAAAATGAGTGTATTTTTTCCCTCTAGATCTCACAAAACATGTCTATATTGCTTAACATATTTCAGTTCTGATACTTTATAGCTTTTTGCATATTCTTCCAAAAAGAATGATTTGATTTAAATATCAGACTAAAGATATTTTATTTTTTGATTTGAAAAAAGTTTGAAAAAAAACTTGTTTTGGATATCCAAAAGTATTGGAACTGTTTAAAACACAGTTTTACTAGACCAACTTGTTACTGAGGATACTTCTTTAAAACTTTATTTTAACAGCCCTTTGTATTTTAATGGAACATATCTGTCTTGAACAGTCTCCAACCTTATCTCAAGCATATATTTTTTACAGTACCAGTTAGAGAAATTGAACCACTCAACAAAGAGTTTTGAATCATTCAATATTGAGACATCTGGGTTTTGCCCTATTCCCTCCCCTGATTTTCACCTACCTGTTTGAATATAAGCCATGAAGATGCATGACTACAGTAAATATGTGTTTATGTTAAAAAAAAAAAAAAATCCAGCCAACTGTATGCTGGCTTTTTCACTTTTGGGCTAATGACCAGTAATATCTCTTGCTTGAGAGAAAAGAGAAAAAAAAAAAATTCACTGCATTTGCCCTTTCAAGATACTTCTCAGAAGCAATATGAAACTGCTCATCAATTACTTAATTATGATAATTATTATTAATAATAATTATTAAACAAATCTAATCATATTTACACAAAGCTCTTAAAATTATATTTTATAAATAAATATTTCTTTTTGCCAGATATGCATCTCTTTGCAACAATAATTGAAAAGTTTATTATAAACTTTTATAAATATGATACATAGTCCTATTGGCTTCCAAAATTTGGAGTTGGCTTTTTGAGTTTTTTTTTAAAGGAATAAAAAAGTATGAATTTAAAGTTAATAAGTGTCTTAGACTCGCACTCTTATAACATCTCTGTGATACTGACTTAACTCCTGTGAAATCTTCCTTAAAATATTATCATATGCAATTTGTGAGTGGACATATGGTGCTATGGACATATGGAGATACAACAGTTTTTTCTTCCCTTATACCAGTTAGGAACCACTCCTTGTTCCTGTGTTATATAAAATATTGACAGCAATATATAAGTCCTTTGCTGAAGATTTATAAATTAAAATCTTATAATACTGAACTGACAAATCATCGTTTGTTTCAACATTTGTTTAGATGATGTCTATTCCATTTACATTTAGAAAAATTAGTTATTTTTAAAAAACAAAATGACAAAGTAGAATTATCTATTTTTTGCTGGTTTTTTCATGAGTTGACCATTAATGTAAAGCGTACAGTAGTTTAATTTGCTAGGCAACCCTTGTAGTCCATTAAATCACTTTGATATTAAGAGATGAGAATTTATTAATGTTCTTCATGTTCTGGTAATAAGAAAAGAGTTGTGGGAACTTTATAAGGAAAACATGCAAAAGTCAGTCTCAAAGACAATATCCTCTGAATATCATGTTGCAGTAAATTTTCAGTTTCCTCAATAAAAGCTAGAATCAAATCAGCAATTCAATCTCTAAAAATGCTCCCCTGAAAAAAACTATTGTAGAATGTGAACTTCAGTGTATGAAAGTCTCAAAAGGAACACCAAAAATGGGAATATTCTAATGGGTTCCTAGACTTCCTAAAATTCACACTAATTATTTTTGATCTTTTATATCAAAAGAGCAACAGGTGGTTGTTTTCTAAAATCAAAGGTTCCAGTGACTTTGAACATTCACAGAAATTTTCAAGGAGGGGAAATTTATTAGCTACTCAACATTTTCCTTGAGGTTTCACTTCAAACATTTCCTCATAGAATGGAAACCAGGAAACCAGACACTTCTAAGCATTTAAAGGCAGAGGTAATCTATTTAGTCTATCACTTAGACGATGGTTTCACTTTGCTGTACAAAAATAAGAAGTAAAAACTTGAGGTGATTTTAAATTTGCAGACCAGTTATGGTTGTATGCCAAGGTAAAGGCCAGACAGAATTGCTAGTATAGGATACATTTTTACACAAGATGTATCTAAAAATGAGGCCTGATACTCCAAAAAATGAGGCCTGATAATCCAAAAATGAGGCCTGATATACAAAAATAAAAATCCTAGTTTTAGTGAAAAGAATGACAATGAGAATGCTTGCTGATTTTAATTATTGGACCTATATTTTTTAATATATTTTTTAAATTATAGTTTGTGGTGATGGTGGTGTCACATAAATTCATAATGCTGTATTAATAAAAAAAAAGGCTGTAGTTCAGGTCCTATTCTTCTCATTATAGCATGAATATCCATGGAAATACCACATGTCATCAATTTTTTCTGTTCTTCTTCCTTCAGGCAAAACTTTGCATTATCATCCAGATGATTGTTTGGAAAGTTGTAATATGGATTTCATCTCAGTCTGATTGACTAAACCCCAGCTCATATGGTACTATTTCCTAGAGCCAGGATTTAATCAGAGTGACTTGATAAATGTCTACTTCAGAATTTTTTCCCATGAGAAATGTTTTGCACTGATAACTAAACCATTTCATACATATTTGCACAACCAAATTAATTGTATTGATTAGCAACACTTAGTATCTATTCAAGCACCTATTTCAGTGGATGTTTGAATTCTCTAAATTTTAGTCTTTTAAATTTGAATACTCAATTCAATATCCAAGCTTATTGGCAATGCATATCATTTTTGGCTACAGCTTAGAATACTGAACTATTTAAAGAGGTGTTACCTCTCGAGATTGAGATCAGTATCACCAACTTTCTAATAAATATTCAACCACGGAGAGACAGAGAATTTTCTCAAATCTGCTGGGCTCCTGTAATGCTGAATGTTTCACATAAATATGGCTGAATGAACTGAAACTTTGCAATGCTGAATATTATCAAGAAATTCAATTTCTGAACTATAACTTCTTCTTCTTCTTTTTTAGCTTCTTTGGTTCATTTATTCCATCAATTAGCAAAAATATTTGAATATATCAGTTTCAGTAATTTCAACACATAAGAAAAATGTAAGTTTAGTTAAACATGGCACTGAGACTCTAAACCCAGGTCTTCATGATCTGTGTCTGCTTGGTGACTCTAAGCCACACATAGGCAGGTTCCAAAACTGAAACCAAACTGGTATGAAGCAAATGTCATCTTTGCTGCTGGCAAGAAGCAAAACACTTTTGGGGGCAATTTACAATGGCAACAAATGAAACAGAACTTACAGAGCTTCAAAAATTCGTGTTCACTCACTAAATTGCTGATAAAAATCAGATTATAAATTAAATAAATAAACCAAATTCTATAAATGCGTGAAGTTGCTTAGAAAACTTTAATGTAACTGCAGAAGCTACAGTAATTACATTGTTATTCACATGTTGTTTATTCATTTCTACAAAACACCACACATCAAAATTTTATTATTCATGAGTTCACTTTTCTGTTTGTAAAAGCTGAGTACTTTGATGCTGCAAGATGAACCTCCATCCTTCAGAACATCCTGTCCTGGGTGTCTTTGACCTTTACATGTGTATAGGGAACAACAGTGAAAAAAGCATGCTGATCATGTAAAATCTGTCCCTGTAGTATGCAACTGATAAACAACATTGAGAAAAAGATGAAGCTGTGTCTTATATCCTTTGTTTCACCTACCTAACTGAAAACTCCATGGAAAGGAGCTCCAATCCTTAAGCTAAAGTCTCTCTAAATGTGTGGCATCTTTGTGTTAGCTTTCATAAGGGGAGCAGAGTTCATTTTCTTCTTCCAAAATGTAACAGGTCACAGTAGCACTTTGTTACAAAGTGACCATTGCAGAAGAAGGCAAGTCATACTCACTTGCCTCATTGGGCACGTGGGGCACAAACTTTAAATCTTCACACCCCAGAGGACTATAATGCAGAAGCTACTATGATGTGTTCTGGATGCAGAAATAAATGACGCTCACCAGCATTTTTGTAGAAATTTTATCACCATGAAACAAACAAAGAATTCTGAAGATAAAGGAAGAAAAGGAAAAAATTCCAATTACTGGTCAGGGCACTTGGATGGGACAGAAGAGATTTAGCTTCTGAAATTACTTTTCTCTTTTTGCACAGAGCCATGACTGCCCCACAAACATCTAAGGATGGAAGACACTTGGAAAGGAGCGCAGTTCCTTCAATGAACTCTGCTGTAGCTTATCCATATGAAACTGCTGTTACTCAACTGGGGACAGTTAAAGACAGGGACACACCACTCCCAACAGTGACTCTGAGCCAACCCCCTCCTCCTTCCATGCCTGACAGAATGAATTCAACTCTATTCTACACAAGCATCAACAAAGGTCTGGATGTCTTCAGGGTAAAGGGTTCTGTTGTCTACAAAGACATTTAAACTGCAATTTAATGTACCAGGATAATGTACACCATATGGAACTGTATGAAAGCTCCTTCACTACTCATTCAATATATGGACGTTTTTACACACTAAAATATACTGAGGAGAAATATTCCATCTTCTTGTGTGATTCTGGAGTGGGGAGACACAAAATCATATCATCTTTATCTTGCAGGTATTTCAGCCAATTTAAATATAAATGTGTGGCACCTAGCATATAATAGCTTGTGTTACTACAGAAAAGACTCATTTCAATCCTATACTGTCTACTGAGGAGGCTTTCCATTAAACTGAGTGTCAAAAAGAAAATGAAAACTAGTGGATCTTGCCACGACATAGAAAATTGCTACCAATTTCTGCTGTTGGGCTACAACCCCAAAGCAGGTGTTTAGTATCTTTGTTGCCTGATTCAGATGATTATGTCACCACTTTTGGATTTCATATCACTTGGGTAATCTCTTGCATTTTTAGCTTGTTTCCATTTCTCCCATCTTAATAAATTATTAAAAATCCCCTCTGTGTCCTCATTAAATGGCTTCTATTTAAACTGGCCTCTGTAGGTTAATGAGGGCTCTAAATATGCTTCAAATGGACCTAGAGTTCATAGGCTGTTGATTTATTATTTTCTTGTGACAGAACACTACACTAAGAGCTATTTCCTTTCATTTATGTGATGTACTATGTTCATGATCATTATGCAAAATACAGGAAGATGTACTCTCTGAAATTAAAGATATTTCTTCATTTCCATGTGTGCACGTGTATTAAGAACACTATGGGATTCATTTGGATTGTCTTAGAATCATGAGGTATAGTGGTGAAACAGCTTTCAATCTCCTAAGCTATTATTTCCATCAGAGATAATGGCTTATGACCACACAAACTCTTGGGACAAAACTGAATATGGAAGTGAAATTTAAATTGTGTCAAGATGGCAAATGTTGAGCCTAGATGTCTGCACATCTTCAGTACAGTACACAAAAAGATTATTAAGTAATCCAACAGTGAATGAAGTAGAAGACTACCAAAACTTCTATCTGTATTAATTGTTTAAGTCAGAATCAATCAATTACAAATTCACATATTTTAATATCTATATTGGACTCATTCTGAAAATAAGGTATGTGAAACATTTCCCTCCAAAAGTATGACACAGTTCAGAAGCTGAAATTGAAAGAAAAGTTTTCTGAAGTCTTAACTATTTTGATTATATTTTGTCATTGTTTTAATAGAATTTATCTACATTTAGCAACCCCACTCTTTACATTTTGAAGGATATTTGGATTTCCAACTATTAATCTTCTGTATCTTGAACAAACCTTATATAGTGCGTGGTTATATAAGTATAGCTTCTAGAGCCACTCATCTTCCTTCTTTCTAAATTCTTCTAGAAACTTTACTATGAAAAATTCTGTATTTGTTTGCAGCAACTTGAAGACATTATGGAGAGTCCTTGCTAAGACTCTTCATGTCCTGTATGAGTCAGATTTGGGGTTTGTTGACTGTCTAACCTTTAACTCTAGTTATATAGACAATCTATATCTGTTTGTATTGTCTTATACCCTTTCAGTAACCAAAGAAACTAGCATTCTGACAAAATAAGTCAAAATAAGGTCATTGAGAGGTCATTGATGTAAAATGGAAATATTTTAAGTTTCTTATACATATTTTCTGGGGAATCAGTGTATTCTTGCATGCTTTAAGTATTTCTATAAGATTTTGATATCATAACAGATGCTCTCTATTCACACAGTTGGCAACAATTATATTTTTATTTGGGGGGAAGTGGTTAGTGTTTCAGCAGCTTCCCAGTCTTGGTGATTACTGTACTTAAAGCTGCATGATGAACTTCTCCTTCATGTGTATAATGATCACTTCATATAAAACTTTTGTCAAAATCCATTCAAACTAATACATTTTGGTTTAGTGCTAAAACAGAGGGTATACACAGACACATTCGTTTCATGTGTTTATGTCTTATGTTTAACACATAAGCACATAAAAGTTTAAATCACTTAAGAACTTGGGCTGAATGTTGTCTTATTGTCTGAATTTCCAATAAGCTTCTCTGAGTATTTTTTTTTCCTCCAATTCTTGGTGGAAAAAGGAAGAACTTTAGCAGAACAGCACAATCCTGTACAGGATATATAGATGTCTTCAGATTAATTTTAGGATATAGGCTTGAGATTTGCAAACTGAGCTGTACTGGAGCAAAGAGTTTCCTTCTCTTCCTCTTTTTTCCTCTTTTCTTCTGAATTAACCTCTGTTTCTAGGACAGCCACCCAATCCCTCTGTACCACAGGACAGTTTTTATTCTGGATCTCCTTTCCACTACATTTCTCTTCACTGATCCCCTTTACCTCAGTTTAAGTGGCATGGTTTTGAGTATTGTGTATGCCTCAATAAGGGACATTTTCTTTGCCAGAATTCATTAGTATTAACTGTAAATATTGTTCCAGAAAAAAAAAAAAAAAAAAAAAAAAAAAAGTTTCACTTGACAAAGGATTTAATAAATTAAAAAAAAAAAATAAAAATAGTGGAAATATATCAAGGAAAATAAGTCAATGTGTCACTCCTGTAAAATACGTCAACACACTGATGTTACATAGACTAAAGCATAGATGGAAAAAATTTTAAAATATTCTTTATATTTAGATGTTACATATTATTTATATAATGTGTAAATATGCAACATATTGTGCAGTATATAATGAAATGCTTATATTTAATAAATAGTGTTATATCTGGAATTGAAGCTAACTTAAAAGGAGATAATATATGAAATATTGTAATGTCATATACTTTTTTTTATTTAGGCTTACAAAAATAAAAATAAAAATAAATTTGCATATTCTCCATTACTTAAAGACAGTTTACAGAGCAAGATATTGCTTTTTCTTGACTGGTATTTATTTGAAGTTTCTTGAAAAATAAATTGCAGGTGAAATGTAGCAACCTTTTTAACCCTAGTCTCATTAGTGGATGAAAATATAAAGACCCTGGAAAAACTGTTATAATACAGAATAAACTCACATCTTGGACTATAGCCAAAAATATACAAAACAGAACTTGAATAAAAGAGTAATTTTCAAGCAGATTGAAGATTTCTATGGTTGGTGTAGACTATTTAGCCAGGACTCTTCATAAAACAAAATATGAAAAACTGTTTAGATTTCAAAAACTGTATTTGGTCAGAATTTCAATCATTCAGTTCTAATTTCTCTCCTTAGTTTAGCCAAAATTGTTTTGAAAATCCAAGGAAGACTCATCAGCCCTGCATTTCAGACACAATTTGTTAGCACTTTTTTTCAGTGTCAAAAGGAGCTGTCTGGAAACAGTCAATGCTGTGTTATTAGCCTCAAGCAGAATTTTATCCAATTGCTGCTAATCTCCTAATTTGTATTTTGCTGAGAAGGAAATGATAAAGAATTTGATTAATTGGGTTCATGCTTAGATAGGACACACTTTTCTGCTCTTTATTGTTTACAGGTAATGGCATTGCTGCTGTAACTACAGATTAATTGTAATCCACTGACAAAATTCCCTTTCCCCCCACAGCTCAACTGCTTGGCTACCTCTAGGACAATATGCTTCTGGTAATATTTCCTGCAAGTTGACATTTTGGAGAATTATTCCTGTTATCTTAAGAACTTTTTGTTCACCATGTGTTTAAAATTTCTATATTTTTTCTCTGTGTTGGAGTTCTTGTATTCTCAGTTAAACTAAGAATATGTTTATGGGGAAAAGAGTTAATCTTATATATAACAATAAAGCCAAGAATTTATTGTTAGTGTAATTAAAACCTTAATAGTGTAATTAAGAAATTGCCACTAGTCTAAATCTAATTATTATAGTAAAATAAAGAATAATAATGCATTTAGACTATTTAGCCACAAAGATTTAAATACTATTAATAATGCAATTAAAATTGCAACACATCTGCAGTCCTTAACCAGGGGAAATATGATGTTCTTGTTCATGATTTTTCATCTTATTTTTTTCCCATTTCAACTTTGGTTCATTCATATAAGTTTGCTAGCATGCAAATTACTCTTCCTTCACCCCTCCACAGGTCCAGACTATGTTGAAATTCACTTGATATAGTACCCTTCCATGTATGATAAGCATTATTTCTTTGTTCTATTTCTCACTCCTAGAACAAGGTATGTCCTGATCTATTGTTCTCTTCTGTGGGTTTTTTTTTTTTCACTTACTGCTAATGAGCCCAGTGGTCTCCAGTGTCAAGCCTATGTCCCATTTCTTATCACCTCATGCCTTTACTCAAACACACCATACCTTCAGTCTTCTCTAGGCTCTCAGCATCATGCATCTCCACACTACATCTATGTGAGTGGTTATCATTCTACCTACAGCAACCTTTTGTTACTGCTATCTTTATAAAACTGTGGATGTTAAATACACAACTAAATAAAATAAATTGGAAATTGGCACCTGGTCAGTTGGAGAAATTACTGTCACAACTAAGCCAAGTGAAATGAAGTGGACAGGTCAAAAGAAGCTCAGATAGAGCAAGACTGATGAAAAAGAGAAGCCCTTTTTTCCTCAGAATTTCATTGTTCATTATCCTCCACCCTGGTTTTCTGTAATAAGTTTGCAATGTCTGCAAAATACCTTGATTCTACACCTAGTGAAACCCAAGAGGACATTTTTATCGGTTCTTTCTCCCTCATGACAGAGAAATAAATAAAATATCTCCCCAAAAGATCATGAGAGGCAATGCTGCAGAGTTACAGTACCCTCTCATCCCAAAGAGATACATTAAGCATGCATGTTAACCTGTATTTAATCTGGCAATAGTGTTCAGGTTCTTCTCAGACTAGCAATTAACACCAGTCTAAACCCTTACAAAATTCTAAACACTCTTCTGCAGTTTCCTTACCAGCTTTATACGTACCACAATATAAAATATTATAGGGTCAGTGGCAAAGAAAACTTCTGAATCAAGCCTTGATTTGTTTACTTGTTCGTGATACACGATATCACAGCAACTGACCACACCAGACATTTTGAAATATTCAGTATCAAAGTTTGTTTACGACTTTAGCTTCTCATTCTCCTACCTTTGTTCATCTTTTGAAATGTAAATCAACATCTAAAGATTGATGTGACATTATCATACCTCAGTATTTTTGTTCTCTAATATAAATCAAGATCAAAACATTAAAAGAATGACTGAATTACAGGATTAATTTTATCAATCTTTGGAAAAATGCAAAAGTGGCCACCAAACTTAGCTAATAATATAGTATCTTGAAAAAACAAACAAACAAACAAACAAACAAAAAAACATATTTAACAATGAAAAGTATATTTATTTTATTGAACTTAAAGTTGGAAAATTAAAAGCAGGGATCTTAATAAATGTCATCTATTAAAACATGTAAAAAGCAGTTTCCTTTCTCTTTTGTGTAAATGAAACTTTTATGAATAAGGATACTGTAATTTTGCTAAGCTTAGAATCATGTGATTTTTAAACCAGAATTACTGGTATGAGGTTGTGTTTTACAATACATATTTTAAACCCCAAATTTATGGCAAACTCTAGCCCAAAGAATTATTACTGGCATTTATAAAAAACCTGTATTTCAATGCAGGTTTCTAATTTACAGTAAAGATCAGGTAAATTGCATAAAGACATTTCTGTACTTGCAGTAGATAAGATGAGATTTTTAATAGCTTTTCAACATTTGGATGTAAAGGAATGCAATCCAGGGAACTCTTTGCATTAGTATTTGAATTTATATTAACAAGTTCAGTTGTATATTCAGATATGAGCAAAGCCATTTTGTACATCAGGACAGCCACATTCTTCTGTTTAAATTTTCCAATTTGCTCCACAACTTTATCATTTCTCAGCTTTTTCAATACTTGAGAGACTAGATCAGTCAAGAATTAAGGAGAAACATCGGACAAATTTTATACATATATTGTTACAATTACTGTAGGTAAATTTAGTCTTACAACATCTTTTTCAGTCAAATAATTTGAAATATTTTGTGGAAGCTTGCCTCATTATACTTGAACTTGTAAGGGAGGATACTTTGACAAATACTTTATCATTAATCAGTAAGATGTGTTTTAGTCTTTTCCAAGTAATTGACAGCACAAAATAGATTTTATCCTATAATAATAGATATTTCCAGTCCAAACATATTTTGATTTTAAAGCTATACAACCAAAAATGAAAAAAGTTTTAGGGAAACTACTTTGAAGAAGGATTTATCCTGTTTGTTTGTGGTTCATGACCAAATCATTTGAAATGCTTCTAATGCTATTTTTCATTTCCCTTAAGGAAACAAGACCATAATATACCTCAGTGGTGCAAGGTGGAAATGAAATAGTAGTGATAGGAAATTGAGCAGAGCGCTGCAAACTGCTCTTGTGGCTGATCAAAAAGCTTCTATTTTTTGAATTATTGCAGTGAAATAGAAGATACAGGTTGGATTTTAGATGCACAGGTTTTTATTTTTAATTCATGTTCTGTAAAGAAAGGAAGGTAGCGATAGTGCCTGAAATAATTGACAGATGTCTATAGAATATAGTGGGGTAGGAACAATCTGTTCAACTTTTACAGAATGTCTGGTTTTGGTGTTTGTTTTTTTTTTTTCTTTTAACAGAGAAGTTACTAGTAAATCTCAAAGCTTATCTAGCCTTTAATTTTTCACCCTCATTCCTAATTTGGTGAAAAACTTGGAATATAGACATGGGCATTTTGTGAGCAGCAGCAAGCAATGGTACAGGAGATTGGGCAAAAGAGGCTGTAAACTCATGGCCAATCACCTGCTAAATACTTTCTTGGCTCATCTCTGCAACCTGCTAATTCTTCCTGAAAAAAACACACTTAAAAGCTCTTATCTTGCTGGAGTGCATATTTAGTGCATTTATGACACAAAACCTGTTATGCGTAAAATAAGAGAAAGTCCATCACAATTCAACATTTACAATCTACTTCCAACTTTGGGAATATTTAAAAACAACATTTGAAAAGTGCTCAGTCTCTGATTGGAACCTCTGACCTTTAATATGGATTTCTTCCCTGAACATTTTCTCTTTCATTAATAGGTATATTTTTTCCTGTATACTTTTTCTTCTGTTTACATTACTTCTCGCTGCAGTTTAATATTGGAACCATCACATTTTATAGCCCCATAAAGTTATAAAGGCTATACCAATTTCTAACATAATATTTTCTATGGAAATTATGAAGATTTTCCATTAAGTAAGCCTTCCAAAAAGAGCTTATAGTGCTGCTTTCCACAGACAGTAATAATAGCAATAATATTTATTTAGCACCTATCATCTAAGATTGGCAAATATTTTGCATGAAATCCCAGGTCTGTGTTTGCTTTAGAGTATGCCATTGCATTTTGTCTCAGCAAGAAAAAGAGGGCAAATCAGAGTATTGCTTTTATAGATTCTCTGTCTGTTGTGAGAAAGTAAATTATAACCCCTTGGCTGAAATTTGCTCATCAGCCATATCAGGCTTAATATTTAAAAAAAAAAAAAAAAAAAAAAAAAAAAGTTGGGAATGGAACAAAATACTGGCATAGTGACACATCACACTTTAACTACAGTTCTTTTGGGACCTCCATGCATTTTTCTTCTACATTATTAGAGTCTTCATTTTGCTTTTAGGGAAATTCATATTTTTCTACTTTTCTGAGGGGAAAATTAAACTGAAAGAATTTAGGTGATCATTCAGGTATATATCAACAGTGATGGTGGGTTTGTTGTAAAATACACTGTTCCAAATTAACAGTTTTTCCTTTTTATTATTTGATCAGTATTTTTATCGTATGAATCACTTAATTTTGGTGCATATTTCAAAGGTATACATCCATGCAATTTGATATCAATACAAATGTTTTTCTGCATACAGCAGGGAACTTGAAATAACTTGATTATGAGAAAAAAAATTACAAACAAAAATAGTCTATCTTCTCTTAGAATGGCTTTCCTAATTTTCTTCACAGTTCATTATTTGTTAATTTTTTGCTCTTCCATTCAAGTAAAAAATTATTTGCTTGCAGAGAAAACCCAATGTGACCATGCTTTTTTAATGTTATTTTGGAATGGCTAGGTCAAAAGATGTTATCTTTTAGCAGCTTTAATCAAATAAACCTCAATGTTCAATTTTCCAAAGACATATATTTAGAAAGAAACCTCATGCCGTATTTGTAATTTCACTTGAAAGCTCAAGTGAATTTGCAAAGTCATAAGATATCTCAAGTTTGTTCTGCAAGCCAAAAGCTGTAGATCTCTTAAACATACCAAGAATGTGGTTGCTGACTAGAAATTGCAAGAATTTAATCCTTTTGTAGTATGCAAATAACAATACAGTGCTAAAGTATCCAGAAGAATCACTTCCAGCTGTTGTAGTTTAACAATAGCCTTAGAAATGTCACTCTTCTAGAATTTAACTTGGAAAATTAGAAATCATAGTCTCTTCTGTGAAAGAAAGAACTGTGTTATAAAATTATTTTATGTACTTAACATAGGTAAATGACAAACAAAATTAAACACCAATATTGATTGATTGTTCTAAGTATGTGTTTTCCTCTCACTTTTATCATAGAATTGTACAGAAATTCTTTCAAAAGTATTTTTATTGCAGAGTTATTGTGTGAATATTCAGTTTGGTTCACTTAATGTCAGGATGATTTTGGGTTTTTAACAAAAAAGATAAAGATATGACATGGACTCAATAATTAGTGTCATCTCTTTGCCATAGCTGTTAAGATCATTTTCCTATTTACTTGACATATTACTGCCTCACATTTTAGTCTCTGGTTATTTGTCTCTTTTCCCACCACAACGTCAGAGCCCAGATAACATGGTAGCAAACCATGATCTGTAATGGCTTCGTACCAAGTTAGCACCACAGAATTCAAGCCTGAAAACACTTTTAGCTTGCAACACCAATTATCCAATGGCCTATTGTCTACTCTGATTTAGATTTTTCTTTCTTTGGTATAATATGCATCTACTGTTATGTATACTAATATTGTAATAAGAAGTCACTGTCTAGAATGAAATACCTATGGCCCTAATATAAAATGCATGTAGTAAAATATATGCATGGCAAGATAAAAGAAGCCTCTACTATGTGCGGTATGATAGTAGGGGTTGCAGGTCTATAAACAGCTCAGTCATGGTCATAAAATCACTTCAGCCTTCAGAGCTTTGCAAAATCAGTGTTCAGGCTAATTAAAAGAACAAAGAACAAATATTCAACTCATGTAACATACACCTTATATAGTAAATAGAGACATAATGTGGATTTGCAGGAAAAGGAGGAAAAGAGCAAAGCATAATAGTATAAAGAATAATAGAAAAAATTATCAAAATAATGTAAAAAATCCTAGGATTGGGCAAAAAATACAGTAAACATTAATGATTTATTAGAAAACTTACTCAGCTCAGGGAAGGACTTGGGAGGCTGAAGACTTTCCCTCTCTCTTCATCGTGAAGGTGCCAACTTTAAGACCCAGCAGGGCAGTAGAAGGTTGAACATTCCACCAAGAAAAATGTAGGTAACATAATTCTTTCATTAAACTGGTATAACTTTAACTGAAGTAGCAGTAAATCATTGGGTTTATGTATACGGTGTGCTTCTCTTGTCTGCGATAAAGTTCCGATTGCAAGAAACAAATGAGAATCTCCATTTTATGTGCAATTAATTGTTAATACCATTCAGTGCAGTATTCTTACCCTTCATTTTCCCCTACTGTTATTTTTCCTGTTCTCCTGTGGGTTGTTTTGCCTTTGTCACTCTACCAGTTTATCACATCCATCTACTTTTCAAATTTAAGCTTGGGCTACAAAACTCCTAATGTTCACTCCCTCAAGTGTTTGTTATTATCTCACTAAAGTTTCTTCCATAAAATCCTACCTTACAAGCCATAGAAGGTACAAAAGAATTATGTGGGTCAGGAAAAATGGGATTGTCTGATCTTCTGGTTTGTTTCTTTAATTGCAAATAAATCGGATTAAAAAATTGGTTTTTTTGGCTTTCTGCCATCTGGACTGCCTACCAGTTGTATTAACCATGAGAAAGGATGTTGTTTGTCAATCGAAGTCTGCCATGAATGTGCAATAAAGATGTGGCATCCTTCTACATACCTTTGTGCCTGTGCACTGAGTTCCCCAGGCCTTACCTGCAGCCTGTGTTCTCCATTATAATGACATGCAAACTACTACACTTTTGACATTTCTATAATTACAAGGATGTTTTTCAGGAAAAGCATTTCAAATACATATAGAAATAAAATGGGAAATCGATTTACCTTTGTAAATCTACCTATTACATTATAAGCTTTTCAATACAGGAGTAAATCTGCATTATTGTGCACCAATATGAAAACATAATCCTGATAAAAGCCTCTGTTCTCTGCAGTCATAATAATTCAAGGTTATAAGAACTAAATAGTGTTTTTTTCCTCCTTTATAGGGGTTTCTTTTTTTCAAATAATATGGATAATTTTTAAAAAAATTGAAGTACATTTCCCCCCCACACATCCAAAAAAAAAAAAAAAATGGAATTAATGTGCCTCCTAGATCAGGGGACAGAAAGTGACTAAGAGCAAAGTTAAATTTATGGCATCATTATGCATTGGATTTTTGATGGCTAAATACTGGTTGATCTGCTTGTCCATTTTCAATGTCTTTGCTCTCTATTATCTTTATTTGCTTTTGTCTTATGAATAGCTGTCTATTGCTCATAAAAATTTAGATTTAACAAAGTTTAATGAACTATAATTTAAACAGGGGTACATTTTTAAGTAAGGCTGCAGGCTACTGGCTGGATGAGCCTATAGACTAACAGCCACATTTTTTGTGGAATGTCTACGCACTTCATTACGCAGCTATTACCTTTGATTTACGTTTGTTCAGGCATGAAGTAGTTCCCGTTACATTTCCTCATATCTCTGCAAGGTATTAGATTTCTGAAAATCCAGGCTCTATGTAGCAGTGGTATTGATTTAAGAAATGGCATGTGTTAAATCAAACCCAGAGGCTACAGCCAGTTGCTGTGTCTTCATAGAGAACTGGAGGTGAGCAGTTAAGTAGTAAATACTCTGAGTAGTTCGTTGCCCATATGCTGGGCCTCTCCAGGAGAATGCTATGTGTGCCTTTTAGGAAAAGATGGGCAGAGAGAGAGAGAAGATGTGTGGGAGAACCACTGCTACAGATTGTGTCCTCAGGCATGGGGCTCCTGTGAAAACCCTGATGGAGAGAAGAGGGAGAAAGAACCATGGCTTTCTGGGGCAATCACAGACACAACTTCACTTCTGACCCTCAGCAGGCTTGTGCCACTTGCAGTGCCCTGGCTGCCTCGTCAATCACCAATCTCATCACCAATGGACAAAGTCAAACAAAACTTCCATTTCCAATAGTTGTCCTAAGCTGCAGGAGGCACTTTTCAACACCCATTGTATGTGTGCCTACAAGTGCCAGCATAGTCTTTGACATTGCTCCAAAAAACTCTTTCTGTCACAACATATTTAAACAGTAAATTTAATTCTTTAAACAATCTCAGACATTCTTCACAACATTTAGACCTGCCATACCGCCCTTACAATTAGCCCTTTCTTTTTGAATAAATGAAACTGTACCTTAACTAATCTTCTTCGGGTGAATGTGTTAGTCTCATGAGAAATAGAAGAGGAAGAGCTGAAAAGCATATTATGGAAAAAATAAATCATATCATGCCAGAGTGTCATTGTCCTGCTCCTCAGCCATTTTTCACTATCTTCTAGTGTCATCGTAACCTTCTGTGCAAGGTTAAAAGTCACAGTGTGGTTTTATCAAAATAGTAACCTTTCTCACATGTGAAAATTACTATACCATGGACTATACCATATTTCCTGGGGAGATTTGTTACGAAGACATGTTAGCACACTAAAAGGAAAAGCTGAACTGATTTCTACATTTGAATTAAGAAGTGTCAATCATATGAAATTGCATAAATAGCACCATACACTCAGGCCAGAAATTATTTCTGTCAATATCCCAGGTTTTGTTTGGTTTTGAGTATGATCCTTGTATACAAATTTATGTTTTAAATTACATCAAATTTAGTTTAGCAAACCAAAAAAAAAAAAAAAAATTAGATGACTCTACTTTGATTGACCCCAAAATAATACATATAAACAACAAAATTCTTGCAGAGTTGAGCAGTATGGAGAATAAAGAGGATGACGGTCTCCATGAAATGAGAATTGAAGGAGCTATCCAAAACACACAAGCAAATTGAAGTGTTCAAAAAACCTCACGATAATTTCCAGCAAACAAAATAATAGCACCAGAAAGAGCCAGTGCAAGTCCCAGACATCTGTGAAAGGTGCTCCTAAGCAAAATCTTGTAAAGGATGTCATACCAGAGAACAAAATGCAGGTAACAATATCCTATTTGACATCAGTATGTTACATATTTGCCTGCACATACAGTTTAATTCCTTCCTCTCTCTCTTTCTGTCATACAGGAAACTGGGATTTTTCAGTCACCCTTATTTGAATGCTGCCCCTTCATAAACTTCTGTAGCTAAGTATAGAAATATAAAGACCTAAAAAAATCTTTATTTTTCAAATTTCCCTGGATAAGGGAAATCCCTGTTTCTTTACATATTTAATTTTAATGAAATCCATCATGTTTTGATGATTTCTTTTCAAATTTCCTTTCATTCTGACAATATTTAGACCACCAGATTAGAATTTGATAGCAATGTATATTTCCTTTATAGAACCTTCATGAATAGTGTCAAACACAGTCAAAAGGAGCTGTTTTTTTCACTATTTTTTAATATTAATAATAAGCCTTTCTAGAAAGCAAAAGTAAATGAATTATTTATTTCTCTATATAAAATATTATATGTCAGTGTGGGGAGGAGCTGTTCTTTGGAAATTACACATTCAATGATGGGAAAAGAGTGTTTTGTGCTTCTTCTCTTATTCTCCCCAATGCAGTGAAAGGGTGAATACAGCATTTCTCCTTTACTACTCCTCTAACCAGTGAGGTCTTTCTCCACCTATATTTCTGACTAGTGAGTGCTCTATTCATCCGTTCTGTTATTTTTGTTCTTTATATATCTTCCCAGCTATTGATTTTAGCTAATACTTGCACAGATTGTTAAAACGTGGAGAGTTGATTTATTTAGCTCTCTATAAAGTGTTCCAGACAATTCAATGTGTACCACTTTACCTCCCAATTATACAGGAATTTAGTTGTTTTTAGCAACTGAGTGAATAACCAAAATGGATGTTTTACTAGGAAATTTCAAACAGCAAACTTAACACAATTTTAATTTTTTTTTTCTGAATGTCCATTTCCATAAAATAATTATTCTAAATAAAAGAAAATAGAAATTCCATTAAATTCAGGCATTCTTTCCTAATGCCTAGTTTTCTAGCTTTTTATTTTATGATTTTACCCAATTAAATTTATTGCTATCATTTTGTTCCTTCCTAAATCCTCTTTTTGCCTTTGGACTGTGCAACCTTTATACAGACAGTGTTCTCACAGCCCTTTTCTGTTGTCATTTAGCCAAGGTATACAGAGTGGAATTTGGCTTTTATGCTTTTTCTTCCTAAAATATTCTCCCTCATATTTTGTTCATTTTTGCTGTTCCACTTTGAAATTAATTTCATTTGTTCATTTACTTTCCTAGTAAACCGATGCCCAGGACTGAGTGCAATATTCCAAGCTTAGTTGCAGGAGTGTTGTGCTGTGAATGATGATTATTTCCTCAGACTTTGACACCTCTTTGCATGAAACCCAAGAGCGCATTGGCCTCCCTTAATTTCATATCACAGTATAGATTCATGCCTAATTTTCTGCCCATTACCACCTCCATGGTTCTTTAAGCATTGCTACTTTCCAGGTTTCTGTCTTCTACTCCTTAGCTTTGTTTTGGCTTATTTTTCTTCATGTGTTATTAGATAGCCTTTTTCCATACTGATTCTCATTTTGCTCATATATCTATGTTTCTAATATTGCTTGGTCCCTTCTTATTAATTTGTGCCATCAGTCTGTTTACAGCACCTCCCAATTTAGTATGATATGTGAATTTCATTAACATGTTGTTTATGCACACTTTCAAATCATTAATGAGGTTGTCAAAAAAACCTCTGGAACTAACACTAGCCCCTTCAGTGCTACCAGACAGCTCCCCCACAACTTGATACATGGTTGTGCATCATTAGCCCAGGTTAGCATCCTTCAGTCACTTTTCAGTCCATATGACAGTGTCCCTATCCAAACAATTTTTAATTAATTTTGAAAGAGATCTTGAGAGATAATATAAAGTGATTTTTTTGTGTCTCAAACAGGGCTCATGCAAAAATAGTTTCTTGTCTATTTTCCTTCTTTTTTGTACTAAAATTAAAATTTGATCATCAACAACAAAACTGGGTTTTTTTTCTTCATTCTTCTAATTCCTAATGATTCCATTATCTTCTAGCTATTCAATGGTCATTTTTGACCTGATATTTATTTCTTTGATTCATTCAAGTTGGTATTTGGGCTTATGTCAGGATTATTCAAAATTCTATTGTGCTTTTTTTTTTTTTTTTTTTTTTTTTAACATTTCAGGAATGCTCTCTGAATTTGACAGCAAAATAATTACAAATCAGGCATTCTTTTCCTCTGTTGTCAGTCCTTAAAATGCATATTTGCTACAATAAAATTAAAATTGTCTGTTTCAGTATTTCCACAGCTTCTCTTACTACCCCCTTTGTGAGTGACTTCATGTATGAGTTGTTTTGAAATTGCCTAGCCTATTTTATCTCTTTCTTAATTAGTAAAAAAACCCATCTATAATTTGCATCACAAAGTTCCCCCTGTATACTCTGGACCCTTATTAGGAGTGATGGTGGGGGATACATTCTCCCAATCATATTTGATTGCTTTCTCTATGACTGGGGTTTCTAACCAGATTTCTTAGCACTTACAGTTCCCCAGGAGTATAGATTCATAGATTATAAAGCTACAAGGGACCATTATGATCATCCACTCTGACCTTCTGCACAGTACATAACAGCAGTGGTTAGGAGAACCTTCAAACCACCTACTGTGCAAGCAAAGAGTCACATAAAATGTTTAGAGTTGAAATGTCCTCGTTTGTCTCTATTCAGATTCTTTTGGTATACTCATCACAGCAATATCTCCTGCAAGATTCAAGGGAATGTCTGCAGGAACACAGCTAATTTGATATATACCTCCCTGAGGATCAGATTGGTGGGGGACATGGTTTATTAGAGCACTGTACTTATGCTCCTAGGTGTTAAAAAAAAGCTACACAAAAACCTACAAAAACATGGACTTTCCAGGAACATTTATAAAGATTAGGAAAACGCTTCACCCTGGGGAACAAAAGGCTAAAGAGTTCTTTCCCTTCTCCCCAGCATAGCAGTCATGTGGTAGATTTTGTTTTGTTTAAATGCTGAGTACACATTGAGCTCCATTAGGTATGTACAGAATTCCCCAGCTCTTTTAGGATAAGCAATTATCAGATAATGACAGTTAGATATGAGAATGATGAAAGATTCAATTAAATTACTGATGCACTGCAGGATCTCACATAAGATCCTAAATTATATTTCCATTGGCAGTTTGGGTACTGGCTGTGGTGGCATGCCATAAACCCAGCACATTATGTCCTGATAACAGCACCATAAAAGAGATTCACTACTACTCTTACCCTCACTATTCACCAGAGTACATTTGTGGCAAACTTCCAATAAGACTGCAAACTTTTCTGTTTCTTTCCCAGTTTATGATGTTCATTTAAAGATTCTGAAAAATCATTGTTTTATAAGTACCTAAAATATACAGATATATGACATGTACGGCTAGCTCCTTCTGCACTTTTATTTGTATGTGCAATTCACCAATTTACATCAAGTATGTTTTATTCCTTCTGCCTGCACATTTAGAAAACAAGGAGACAGACAATTAAAAAAATATATCTTTTTTTTTTAAATCTTGCTACATATATTGCACGGCATTCTCATACACTACTTGGGAAAACAAGAGAAAAATAGGGAATAAGCTCTTCTTGGTATAATTTTTTCATGACTTCTTACAACCTAAAGGAACGTCGAAGGGAAATTTCTGAATGACAGTCAGGGCTGGAGCACAGACTGCTGTGAAGTGGTTTTTATTGCTATTTCAGAAAAAAACCTAATAACCTCACTATCCCCAAAGCATAAGGCTTTTGAAGTTTTGAAGGAATATCTAGGGACCTAACTTCTTCCCAAAAGAGCTTGACTACACTTCTCACTGCATTTTTTGACTCAGTTAGGAACTCATCACTTGTCTCAATGCACCTTAGACAATATCCCTCAACAATGTTGCCTAAGTTTTAAAAATAAAAGAATATAAATACCTAAATATAAAGAAAATTGGCTAGAGACTTATAACATATTTATATAATAAAATAAAAAGGTGGCTTCTTAACTATGTATACGTAGTGCTTGCTGTATTATGTGTTTTGCAGAGAACATATATTCAATAGGACCACTATTCATCCAACTGTCCATGTCTCAGTTTATCATAATCTAGAGATGTATGGCATCTCTACAAGAGTACTAAATATTATTTTAAAATAAAATTCTCAAATAATTTCAGGTCAAAAAATTAATCTTGGGTAATCTTGGATGTCTGCAATGTGAATTAAAAATATAAAAATATAAAAATATAAAAAAAATTGAGACAGTAAACTCCATTCCTCTTTTTAAATCTTCCCCACTTACTGAAAACATGAAGCTGAAGGAATTACATATCTTTCAGCTTGAAGATCACCTGTTGTCTTTCACTTGGTATTAAAATAGTTTATATAGGTACAGAAACAAACTTGAATATGTGGAAAACCACTGAATATTTACTTAACACCAAGTAGTGTTTCTGCAATCTCTGTCTAGGAATGACTTAGCCAGAGGTCAAAGAGTAAATACTGGCAAACTAAAAACCAATAAAAAACCAAAAAACCAAACAAAAACAAAACCCCAACAATAACAAAAAAAGCCAAACAAATAAATTTTTGAACCCGAAAAATAAAAATATTTTGCATACATTCATTATGACAAATGTAGTGATACAACAAAATTGCATCTCCATTCTCAGAGATGGGTCTCTGTCCTCATAGAAATGCAGAGAAATCTCACAATGAGAGGAAAATCTCATAACGCCTTTTAGTTGGAACAGCAGCAAAATAATTACAACAGCATTAAAATTTGCTTGGAACCACAAATGTTCCAAGCCCTTAAAATAACCAATAAAAAATTGAGTAGGAAGAGTTGGACATTGTGGGGAAAAAAACAGAATTAGAAGAGCAATCATGGTCTTTTTTTCATACTGGGGAACACTGCTCACCCAGCAGACTGTCCGATTTTTATGTCTGTAATATTCTGGTAAGTACAAGATACTATCTCACCATGTCAACAACTACATGTTTAAGAGCAGGTAAATGTTTCAGAATAAATTCCAATGAATCTGAGAATCTGAAAATACGGGTAGTTGTGCACAACAGAGCTTCATGCTTAGCCTGAAGATTTATATGTGTCTGGGCATGGGCTCTTGATCCTTACAGCAGTGTCTGATCCAATCTTAAACTGGATTTTACTCTGGACTTCAAAAGTTATAACAAAGATGGAATAGTATTCAAAGTCCCCCTAAGAAACAGACTAGATTTAAGTTGAAGTCCTGTGAAAAGAAATCTTATTGAAATACCGTAGCTGTATCAAGATGCTTATTAGATGAAAAAGGCATTACAATGAGAATGAGCAGGCTAGTTGCAAGAACAATTAATAAAACACAACATATATTACCAGTGGACTGAATTGAATCACACTAGTGAGAAAAAAAAAAAAATCAGTTAAAAGCTTCCATGTTCACAATATTTATGATTCTTTCTCAGTACTGGAAAGGAAAAAAAAAATTAAAAATTATAATTTTCTGGAAAAAATTGCAAGGTAATAACAAAGAGTAATTATAATCCCTTCAGCAGAAACAGTAACTGCCTATTTTGCCATCTGTTTTCATGGAGAGAATGCTGACATAGCACTTGCACTGTCCCGGACCGGGAAATGAAAAACAAAATCAGAGCTGATCTATGTCTAGGGTAAAGGGTTTAGCAACCTAGATTTTAAGAAACTACGGTGTTTAGGGCTGCATTGCACTGCCTGGGGACTTGCAGGAACTACAGACATCAAGGTTTATGAAGGTATTTTAAAAATAAGGGTTTTTAAGAAGAACTCTGATCTACTGTTGGTGAGAGTTTTGAATTAAGTAGGAGACTGAACTTGATGATCTCTGGTAATCCCTTCCTAGCCGCAGTTCTATGATTCTGTGTCAAATTGCACCATCTGATTTTATTTTGATTTCTTAGGCAGTAAAAAAAGCTATATTGCTTCCATCATTGAAGTGGAGCAGGAGTCAGCACCATCTTCAAAAGACACTTTTCCATGGGATTTTACTTTTTATTACACTGAAGACTGACAGCTGTAATAGAACCCTAAATAAGCCTTGTTTTTAATTTAGATACCCAGATTTATGTAGAATTCCCCTGATTTAGGGTCACACTCCACCTATCTACTAGCAGAGCAGTTTTAAAATTTCCAGATGACTGAGAGCAGTACTGTCAAGGGACAGGCCTACCACTGAGGTGTGCAAAACAGCATTCACTGAGCATCAGTGAACAAACCAGAGGTGACAATGCACAATCCACCTGGCTTCCTGCTACCCACATGAGCTACATTTTCACTTTCCCAGCAATTGCTTTTCCAGATATCTCACAGACCTAGAAAACCAGTTTGGAGAAGAAAGTAAGTGCTTTGTTTAATAGTTTTCAAAGTAGAGATAGAGTTGACCCATATGACACAGAAAAGTTTCACAAGAGTTAAAAAGAACAAGGGACAATTAAAGCTGTTCTGGCATCCCCATCTCTAGACTGCAAGTCCTGCCTCTAACTACCTGGATCCCAAATATTTATCTCAAATGCAAGTGTTTTAAAAAATGTGAAATTGAAATGTGAGTTCTGACATATGCACTCATACTGGATATATGTATAAATACATGTATGGTACAGGCTTTGCAAAAAAATTCCTAATGATCATTGCAAAACAGATTAGTGCCTCTGGTTTTGTTTCTCTGTGATCATATATATTCCATGCCAAAATTCATGCTATGAATGTTCATTTTTCTGTCTCCATTTGTTCTCAATTTTTTTAGCCGTAGTTTAGACATTGGTATTGTTAAATTGTGTCCTTTTGCTTTATTTCTCCTTGCTTCGTCTCAATTGCATCTGGCTTCATCAACCCAGCATATAAAGGAAGGAAAATGTGCCAAATACTGCACATTTGATATCTGAAGTGTACCTATTGACCTTTGACTGGAATGGATATTTTAATCCCACACTCGAAAATTACCCTTCAAAAGACTTGACTCCAAATTGCCAACATGATATGTCATCTTCTAATCTGATGTGACTGGAATGATAACATTTGCTTTGATGTGCAATGTAATCCACTTTGACTGATCAGCTGCAACCTGCCATAACGCTGCAAAGGTCAATGAATCATGCTCAGAACTTAAAATTTTCCTATTTTTTGGAAATCAGAGTGAAAGAAGTCTACCTGTAGTTTACAGATTTGGGGATTTTTCAAGTGCTTTTTAACCCAACAGTGATAACTGTTTTATTTAAATTATTTTTCATTCTCTCTTGAGTCTGCCTCTAGCTTTTACTATAGCATCTGCATTTTTCAGTCAAGAAAAATCCAGTTTTTAAACCACTGCAGAATTTCTAACAACTGGTTTTAAATTGTAGTAGAATATTCTGCTTGGAAAGAATGCAGTTTGCAGCTTTTAAACTCAAGCAGCTTATAATAGTTGCTTCCATTATCAAGGCAGGAAGAACTTCTTTGTGGTCTGAGATGCAGCACCAGGCACAGGAGAAAGCAGCACGCAGCAGCACAAGAAATCAGCTGCTGTTTCTCTTTCCTCTCCTTTGATCTCAGATTGGACCACTTTTGGGGAAGACTTTACAGAACTCAGTGTCTCCCTGTGTGACCTCACAAAGTTACTTGTAATCTGCAAGGCAAGCCTCACCCACAGAGTCAGGGGAAAATCTTTCTAGTCCTCTGAAAATGACAGAAAACTTTAATTATAAATCAGTGGAGGGATTGGTAAAAGCATATGAGAGGGTTACCTGAGTGAAGGAAATGGACCAAACCAAAAAGGTCTCATCTTATCCTTTACCAAGGCAGCTGTTACCAATGAGCCTGCAACACACAATTTGCTTAGTTATTTAAAATGTCATAGTCTCCTGTAATGACAGGTTTGCAGTAAGGTCTGATGATGCATAGAGCAGCAACAGTCATTATCGCTCACGATGTGTTCAGCAGTCCAGGGCATTGAACACAGCAAAGCAATGCTGTGCAAGTATGGGGTTAAAGATATGATGTAGTGGTGTTGTCACAAGAATCCATAGAAGGAAGAACCTCACACAAGAAGAATACTTTTTTTTTTTTTTTTTTGTTAAATAAATTAACAAATTATCAAACATGTTTTCTTCTTCCTGAGAGGAAAAGAAATATAAACAATCTGAAATAGAAAACGACAAGTTTTAAAAATAGATGGAAATTGGAGGCCTCTATTTCTGTTACAAGGTCAAACATTTAAACTTAATTCTTTATTTTCTGGCCAAAGGTCCTTAATGGAACTTTTCTGTAGTTTATCCAGGTCAGTTTGATTCTGCTCAACTGGGATTAGTAATTCAGGAACGGGAAACTAGGTGCTACTAGAAGACAATATTACTGTTCTTGCAGAGACAAGAAGGTGTTTAAAAGTATTGAAGGTCTTGGGATTCTAATGCAATAAGGTTTGCAACAGTATTTTCTGATGTGGAGGCGTAGAAAAAGGAAGTGATATTTACAGAGAAATTAAGTTTTCTGGTTTAAACATTTTCATTAAATCCCTGATTACATAAGCAACATTACATTAAAAAAAAAAAATTAAAAATCAACCCTCATTTGATAAAGATAGTCCCCTGACAGACAAGTAATTCTGCAGCTTTTTAGGGTTAAGGTCACTATGCAGACCACACCGCGAAAAATCAATTTTATTTGTCAGCTCAATTTCCAGAAATATAATTATTAAAAATGGTTCTCCTTTTGATTCCAATTTCCAACATGATATGTCATTTTCTAATGTGAGGTGACTAGTATGATAACACATGCTCCCTGATGGGAAACACAGACCGGTATGATTGATCAGATTCAAAATGCCATACCACAGCACAGGGCAATGCATTTCACCTGAAAATTTAACCTAATCTGTTTTTCTGGGAAGCTACAATGAAAGAGAAAATCTTTGTCTCATCTTGCTGAATTGATGAAGATTTTAGGGTTGTAGTTTTGCTATCATCTTGGCAGAAGAAGTCATTTACCCATACATCCAAGAAGTGATGTTCCTTTTTCCTAACTTGTACTGAAAAGCAAATTGCAAATCTTTTTCCTCAAGTGCCCTTTCCAAAGTCATCCTTATATGTGTATCCTTGCTGGATGACACCCAAGCTGTCTTCCCCCTACAATTCATTCTAATTCATCAATATTTATCCTGACCATGTTGTGCTTGCAATTGCAAGTGCAGTTTTAATGCTGTGGTTGTCACTGGACCAAACAGTAAATAGACTTTGCAGTTGAGCATATGCATATGGAATGAGCGTATTCTCACTTCTGTCTTTCACCCAGAATTTTGAACTGACATTTTTTGTTATTACTATTAGTGTTAATGGAAAAATGCCAAAATGTCAAGTCATTTTCTATAAACATGTACTAATACCAGATGTCTAGGAACAGGAATTAAGAGGTTTACTCTGTATTTTTAATTGGATTTCTGTTAACTTTATATTTCCATTTATATAGATCAGGAATATAAAATCAAATCACAAATTTCGAACCACTCCCTAAGATCTGGTATGATTTTGGTAAGAACAAGCCTTTTAATTCTCATAGATATCATCTTCTTTTCGACAGAAAGATCTGTGCCTTTACATCTACTCTGTAGCATAGAAGAATGGAGAAAGCAACCAACACACCTTTTTAATGAAATCTACGTACTTAGTCCATGCAGAATTTGCATGCTTCCCCCTCCAAAATATGATCAGGACCTTTATTGAGGCCTATTAAAGGCCCTTAAAAGATTCTATTTTTAAAGAATTTACAGTGGAACTTATCTACAAAGAAAAGTTATAAGAAGAACAAATAAGAGAATTGACTGAACAAATAATTTCTGAAATAAAGATAATTGAGGAAAAATAGAAAGGTTAAGGGTTTTAGAGCAGAAGAACCTGGAACAAAAATTGAACAAATATTTGGAACAAAGAGAAGAAGGCCCAATTGAAGGAAAGACAGGAGTGAAAGGATAATATTATACCACATGATTTCTTACACATAGGTAAATACAATGTCTAAGATAACTTCTCTTCTTTTTTAAAACCATAGATGATAAATACAAATTTGTTATTACAGCAAAGGTTTTGAGTTCCTGTTGATTTTCTGCACAGCAAATTTAGAAAAGCAACAATTCTGAAGAAAAATATATCCTAATTTAAAATCAGTATTGCATTTAGAAATCTATAAATTTAAATAAAGAAAAAAAATTGTTAAAGTAATTTTTCATAGAAGAATGAAAATGTAAAAAAATGCAGAACATTGTCTTTGACTTTTTTATTTGACCAACAAACAGAAGCTTCTTTTATTTGTATAACCTTATTTCTAAGTGCTGAAATGCAGAAAGATAAAGCAAGGGACAAACCCAAATAATTGTGCACTTTTTCATGAAATTGCCCACATTTCTATTTCAAAAGAATTACTGCCTTCTAATAATTCAAAAGACTGTTGTAACTTCCCACTCTGTTACAAATTTCTTCCCCTTAATGGCAAGCCTCATTTGTCAGTATTTTTACGGTAACAATACTACAGCATCTAAAAGAAGAAAGGCAAATAAAGACAGAAAGGAGGATAGGCAGAAAGAACGAAACCCTGAAAACTGTATAATAAAAGTGATTCTAGAAAAAACAAATGGTGCACGGTTGTGTTGAGGTTGAATATTCTTCTTTTTCAGAAATGTTAAAATATCAGGTAGTTTATTAAATAATACAGTAGATTTTTAATTTTTTGCCTGGTTTGCACATTATTAATTACCTATTTTGTGAAGAAAGGTGATGGATTTTAAATGCTAATAAAATCTTAGCTGAACTAATGTAAACACAACAAAAGAGATTTGATATCAATACATGTGACTAGAAATATAAGACTCAGTAAAACTAAAATAAGGCACCATGGTGATAGGAACAATTATATGAGTCTGTACAGAATGAGGCTTTTCATCCCAGCAGTAAACTGTTGGCAGAGAAGACGGAAAGAATAGGACTTGTCCCTTTTTGAGCTTCTTTATAATCTTCCCACTTCTAAACTAAAAAATCTTTTCAAGAGGAGTTTATAGGTGAAGCAATAGTAGATTGCTTTACAGTTTTGTCCATCTTATTTTTCCCCAATCATGTTCCAAAACAGGAGTCTGTGGCTCACAGCAAAATGTTTCCCATTCTATTTTAGTCACATATAACAGTATGCATGCACCCTATCCACTATCTTTTACAACATCAGTTTTTTTTCTACAAAGCATATTTCCTTTCATTTTGGGTATGACATGAAATAATTTCTACCATTCCCAGTGGAGATGGAAGCCGGCAAAAACACAAGAGGTACTCTTAGTATTACACAGCTGCAATAGCTGGCAGGTGGAAGTTCTGTCAGTCATGTTTCTACAAATATCTGTTACACAAAAAAAAAGAAAAGAAATGGGGTTTTGAGTACAAATTATATATTTATAAAGCCCATCATATTTTTTATAATGCTGCTTATTATAAACTCTTACCATATGCTCTGCAAGTGATGTAGGCATATGGTTCACATAAAAATACCATATGTCTGTTAATAGTTTGCTGTATATTACAGCAATAGCAA
The DNA here is from genome assembly GCA_018697195.1 of Certhia americana. Classification (NCBI taxonomy): domain Eukaryota; kingdom Metazoa; phylum Chordata; class Aves; order Passeriformes; family Certhiidae; genus Certhia; species Certhia americana. The sequence continues at coordinate 32,071,247 of CM031860.1, forward strand.
ACATTTATAATTTGTAGAGGGACTCCATTTAAATTATGTTTTATCTTCTTTTTTATATTTATAAATACTTCTGAAGACATATGTGAAGAAGGCTATAAATCCCCGAAAGAGTTTAATATTTCAAACTAAACATTCAGGGAGTATTTCATGGATAAAAAACATGCATTCATCACTGTGAAAAAAGACTACTGCCCTTTGCAAAAACATGGACAAAAATAAGATAGTAATTTTAAAAAAATATAATAATAATAATAATAATAATAATAATAATAATAATAAAAATAAAAATGTGAAACAACATACATTACAATGTACTTAAACAACTACTTCTATTCAAATTCATATTTGCCACTGTCCCATCTGAAATTCAGTTTCTGAAGTGATTGGGGTTTTTCTTCCTTCTCTTTTATGATGTTTAGTTCTTTATTGAATCAACAAGGAAATGAGAGATGAACCAAAAGCAAAGATGTATGAGACTCATCTTTCCCTGGACAAGACTGTATGTGAAGAGATGAAAGGAGAATAATTCTATATCCTCTTTTTTTGCCTGTGCTATTGTACAGGGATCCTGCTCAGAGTCAAGCACCACCAAGTTAGACATTCCTTCCTTTGGAATACTTAACCCCACATACAAAAGTGAAACTAGGAAGAATGATTTAGAATAAGTCCCTCAACCCAAGTCCATGGACAGAGAGAAAATGCAATTCCAGGGTTGTTTTTTTTTTTTTATTTTGCAGTGACTTACTTGATGACTAAACACCATAGAAAAATATGGATGAATCTGACCTTATTACTAGTACAGAGAAGACTTTGAACGATGACACATGACACAATAAGAAATAAGCAAGACTGGCTATGTCTGGAAGAGACTTTAACCATGGTAGGTACACTGAAGTTATGTTTTCCAAGCCAAAACTGATGAAACCTTTGATGAGAATGTTACTGGCTTGTGTATGTCTAGAATGCAATGAAGTAAAAAGAATTAATAAATTGGGAGACAACTAGACTGTCCAATATCTCCAGCAGAGTCAGAAAATTGATAAGTAACAGAAAATACAAAGACCTTAGTGGCATGGACAGGCATGTCCATGTCAGTAGTCTCAGTGACCTGCTATATGTGAAACGACTAAGAAGGGAGGATCAAGAATTCCATTTTTTAGTTTAAGGTACTTACAAAACATGTAGAAGAAATGAGAAAATGAAGGGAAAAAAAAAAAGGTGTGCTTGTTTTTCACATAAGTTATTCATCTAGTTGTGATACAAACTGTGCTCAGAGTCGTTTCAGTGTTGAGATGGGACAATTGTTATTTTAGCATTTCTTAGTATTTTTTCTGACCAGGACTTTCTACACAGCTTGCTTATTAAAGGAAAACTTCAAATTTTCTTCTCTTCTTTAAAGGCTGATTACTTTCAAAAACCAGCACTGAAGTAATCTAAGAAATACTGGAAACCCATATATGTTCCTTCTCAAAATCCTAAGCAATTTTTTGGGTTTAACTTAAGTTTGATGTGAAGAATAGTTAAAGATATTTGGGTCTTTTCTTGTCAGGACTGAACATGTTACATATATATTCTAAAAAATAGTGCTGAAAAACAAGTCCCTGTGTCAATCAAATGGAAAGTTTTGTTTTAAACTTACTATAATGTGCAAGAAAAGTCAGAAATGTCCTTGGCTTTCTGAAATATTCATGGAAGCTATACAAAAGTAACCTAACTTAAAAACATATACCAAAAGTCATACTAATACTGTAGTGAGTATTTTATACTATATTGACAACTGTTGCATAAGTCTACAAAACCTTGTAGTGCAAGATAACACAGTGGAATCAGTCCACTTAGGGTTCTGAAGCACAGTGAAGTAGAATAAATATATGTGAGAAAATCTATTTAATGCTCAGTCACCTGAGCATTATTTTCCTGCTTGGAAGAGCAATTATGTGATTTCTTTGACCTTTTCAATAATTTTATGTTTCTAAGCAACAACACAAAAATTACTGGTAGAATCCTTACCCAGATTTTTTTTTAATTAACTTCATTTCCAAGGAGACCAAGAACTTTAGATTATGTTGTTAAAAGAAGGCTTTGATCTAGAGAGACAGATTAGCCACTGTCTGACTCATTAGTAGCAGTATTCTCAGTTTAATACTCTGTTCCAGTGTAGTAGTAAATCTTGTGAGATTAACTTTTAAATGCTCAATAATAGGAAATCATCAATTCTTAGTAACAATCTGAAGCTCACATGTTTAGGAATGAATTTCAGTATTAATTTTATGTATGTTTTCACAAATAAAGAAAGCACCTGTTGCCTCAACAGATTTTGCTGATCTTCAGTGATACAGCCTGCTTGGTTTTACATGCATTCACGTTGAAAACAGTGTGCAGTGGCAGGAGTTGTCTAATCATTAAGTTCAGGATTTAATGTAGCAACACTATATGGAAACTTTCTCTAAGGATGTAATTTTAAAAGCCAGAGAATCAATTCAAAGTCAAATACTACTCTGCTGGCTGTTCAGGTTCCTGCTGTCTTAGTGTCTCCAACAGAGTTCGCCAGCAACTGCGTTCATGTGCAATGATCCATGTGGAAGCTGCTTGGCCTTGAACCAAATGTCCAGGAGAAATGGAAATAGTTTGCTACAAATATGGAGAGCTGGTGATATTATTCCAGAGATCCCTTATAACAAGGCCTGTTATTAGATCAGTTTATTGTTGGTGTATTTTCTGTAGCTCCAGCAGAAGCTCCTGTCTTTTGGTTTGTCATACCAAAAGTTTATGATCTTCATGCTAGAGAAGCCTGAGCACAATCGTACCCTTTTGTTGCATCAAGTGATTTTTCTGTTGGTCATGAGTTCCATATTCTCTGAGGCTGCTGAAAGTCATTCATAAGAGTAATTAGGCTTCATTTTAGCAAAGGATTTCCACAATTCTGTAGAAGAACCTTGTAACTCACGCAGAAGAACAATCTCTTGTGTATGTTACAACAGTGATGACATCAAGATCATGGAATCCAGATTCTGGCTACTGCCCTTTATATTGCTATTTCCCCTCCAAGTATATGCTGTAGTCATTTTTGAGAAAGATTTATACCACTACCTTCTTAACATTTCCTAAGTGCCAATAATTGGGGTATGGAAAAGAGCACATAGGTATGCTAAACTTCTTATCCATAAGGGAACAGACCCTGTAAGATGTGTCAGCCTCACTGATACATCTGCTGATAGCTGTACAATTACTATGAAAGGAATTCCACATTTTTTAAAAGACATAAGTGCTATAAATGTGCATGCACAGTCCTCTTTCCCTCTTTCCTGTTTTTGCGCCTTTTTTTTTTTTTTTTTTTTTTTAATAATTCAGTTGATATTACTGTAAAATGTGACTTAAAGGAAGATTTATGGTTTTAAACTGTTTGACCTTGGCTGGCTGCCAGATACCCATTCAGTTGCTCTCTCATTACCCTCCATCCCCTCCCAGACAGGATGAAAAAGCTTCTGGGTTTACTTGCCAGGTATGATCAGAGGCAAAACAGACTTGATTTGGGGAAAATTAATTCAATGTATGGCAAATTTAAAATAGGGTAGGATAATGAGAAACAAAGGCAAAACTGAAAACATCTTTCCTCAAGCCCTCCCTTCTTCCAAACATCAGCTGCATTCCTGATTCTTCCACAGTCTCCCTTCCAAAACAGCTCAGAGAGGGTGAGGAGCTATGGCTTGTGGTCACTCCTGCTCTACTGCTCTTCCCCATAATTTTCCCTTGATCAAGCATGCAGTCTCTCCCATGGGATACAATCCTTCACACACTGCTCTATAGTCAGTCTTCCATGGGTTGTGCTTTCTCAAGAACTGCTCCATTGTGGGCCCTCTCCACAGATTACAGTTCATCAGGAATAGACTTCTCCAGCTTGGGTCACCTACAGGCTACAGGTTCTGCCAGGAGCTGCTCCAGTGTGGGCTCTACATGGACTGCAGCTTCCTTCAGGATACATCTACCTATTCCATCAGAACTTCTCCAGAGGCTGCAGAGTGGATAATTGCTCCATTGGTGCCATCCATGGGCTGCAGCAGAACAACTTGCTTCTCCAGAATCTACACAGGTTGCAGGGGATTATTCAGCACATCCTTCTGCTTCTTCTTCACTGACCTGGATGTCTGCATAGCCATTTCTCTATCCTTTTTCCCTCTCTCTCTGTCACAGCTGCTGCCTGGTGTATTGTACCCTTCCTAAAATATGCTGCCAGAGACGTGCCTCCAGTTGCTGAGAGCCTTAGCAGTGCCCTGCTGTGGGCTTGTTTTGGAGCTGGAAGAACCAGGCTGTGTCCAGCCCTTGGTGTCTTCTCACAGGGGTCTGTGAGACCTCTGCAGCTCTCCCTCAGCACAAACTCTTGCCATGGGAAACCAGTATGAGTATTTTTGGTTTTCAAAGAAATTTCAAAATACTGTAACAAAGCAATAAATCTCAAAACAATTATTTCAATCACATAGGGAGCGAAAATATATTCAGATATATGGACAATGTATTCCCAGTTCGCCTTCATTTTTACTATATCTTAAGACTTTTTTTCCACAATTCACCTCTAAATAACCTTCATGAACATATTTATAATTTACTCAATTTCAACTGAAATCTCAAATATTCTTTGGTTTTCAAAACAATTCTGTTAAATCCACATTTTTAGTTTGAAATCAGGCTTATCCTTTAGAAATATTTGCATTCAAAATATTTTAGTGCCAACTGAATCACCTTTGATTATGGTTTAAAAGTGCATTGCTGCTTATAGCATTGATTATTTATACACTCTTAAAACTGATTATTTATACTCTCTTATCAGTGGCATATTAATAAATAATTTTCTATAATATAACCAATAGATATCTACAAGAGTTTAGAGATAAATTAATTTGAAAAATTGTGCTTTGATTCCTGTTCATTATTATAAAAATTAAGCTCTGTATTAACAACGGAAAAATATGAATTATTTGCTGAAATCTTGGGCAGAATTTTATTGCCTTCTGAAATATAAGCTAGCAAAAAAATCATCATGCTGAATTTTTTCAGTCAGTTAAAAAATATGCTTCTTCAGCCAAAAGGAATTTTAAAGCCAATACAACTGAAAAATCAAGAATTCAGAAAGTTTTATTTTTCATACTTTCAGCTTTTATATGTAAGTCCTTTTAAGGGAACTATTTTATCTACTGCAATCTGTAGAATTTGGAGCTGCTCCTCAGTTAAGTTCATAACAAATCTTGCATGTGACTCATCCTCTAAATTCCAAAAATAAATCTTCATTTTTCCTGCAATTTTGCATAATTGGTCTCTGATAAGAGTAAAAGAATTATGCAACTATTTGTTATGCAGTAAGGCAGCTGTTTGAGACATATGTGGTTTCTAAAAGTTACTCATATGACACTTTTTGAAAGTAGCACTTCTTTCTCATGACATATTTTTAAAAGAAGGCTGAGCCTGGAAGCTTAGAACTTGCTGTATTTTAAAGAATTTATGTAAAACTGGTAAATGATACAGCATGTGTGTTAAAAAAGACAGAAATATTTTATTACATGACTCTTGGATCAAACCATATCAAAATAAGGTTGTATTGAATTATGTCTGATTCTCAGCTGTAAGGGAAAGTATGCTCTGTCGTTGGTAAAGTTATTGTAAAAATGTAACTGCTATAAGAAATGTAGATTTCCATCAGGACAGAAACAGAGACTTCCATCAAAACTGCAAAGGATTCCACAGCAAATAAATTTCACTGCCAGACCAAAGTAAAACCCATCCTTTCTTAAAGACTTATATTAAAGTGGGGGAAAATACTTCATTGTATAGCTTTTCCAATTTAATTTAAATTGTTAAAAAGAACAATGCCATCTAATGTTTTGTTCCCTTGGATCCCTTACATGTATTTATTCACTGTTGTGTCATCAAAACAAAAAAATCAATCTTTTGCACAGGTCTACTTAATATAATGTGCCTGCCCTGACCTTCCAAGAAAGCTGTGCATGAACAGGAAATACAAATTCAATTTATAACCACAATGATGAGATGAAAGAAGGCAATTCTTTAAAATGAACCTAAATAATTTCCCCTGACCTCTCCCCACACTTTATACAACAAAAAGAGATAAAAAAGCAACTTGCCTGATTGCTTCTTGCTGAACTGAATGTGGATACAAAAGCAATCACTAAAAAGCTGGTCCTCCATTTCAGCATTTATGGAGTACTTGAATGGAAATGCATCTGACTTTTTATCATTGTATACATTGGAAGTATTAAAGGGTTTATGTTATATAAGGCACGCTTTATTAAAGATTCCCAGAAACAACAGGATTTTTCTTAAAATTTTTGCCTTTCCTGCACAGATCTTACAACTTACACAGACTATGCAATATTGCAAATAAAACACATGAAGACAGATAAACTGCACATTTTGGGAGTTCCAGAGATTTGTGTTTAGAAGTTAGGCAATGGCAGACTTGTGTAAAACCTTATATGATCACGTAACTCATATTTGTCCCTGTGCACTCTTTAGCCTCCTGAACACACAATAGTGTTTTAAGGTTCCTCTTTCCTTTCATGCACAGGGTGAATAACTCTCATTTAATAGAATTCAATTATATGCTTTGTTTCTTTTAGCTTTTTGTAGTGTCTCTAGTCATTTAATGGAGTCAATTGAAACTCAGAAGACAGATTTATTAATTTCTACAGGAACTTTTCTGTTCCAATCTGAAAAATATTATTGGAACTCTTTTCAAGGATTATTCAATTGAATTTATGCTCAGAGTGGTCTGCTGACATAAGTATTATTTAGTCCATTTTATAGAAGCAGCAATGAGTTCTAGTGACATTTTGTAGACAGAAAAACATATCTTGATGCCCAGCCATTAGAACCCAATTTTCCAGTACAGATTCCATGCTATGTTCAAATTGCAGCTGCTGCACCACGGAGTTTTAAATGTGTATATATATATATATATATATATATATATATGGCTATAGAGTTCTCAGAAAATGAGAAAGACATGAAATGAAAAATCACTTAATTGCATGTTTGCTTTCACTTTTATCACAGCAGAATCTACCAGAAGTCAGTTACAATAATGAGCCCAGCTGCAATCCCTAGCTTACATTTTTCTTAACCCATAGATTCCTAAAAAATAAAAACTCATCCAATTGCAATGGCATCTGAATCTTGGTAAGTTTGCATGCTTCTTAGACTCATACCAAACTTCTGATTATGTTCAGAGAAAAAACATGGGATAGTTCATTTTAGCCATTCTTGCATCTCTTTCCACCAGATAATTCATTACATTTATTAAGTAATTGATTATCTTCTGTTTTCTTCACCAATGTCCTGTATATAAAGAGGCTGTTTTGCCAACGGTTTTTGTAATAATTCCAACTGACAAAACTAGGATTCAGAAAGAGTATTCTTCTGTTCTTGTAAGGAAAGCAAGCTCTAATCATCATAGAACCATAAAGTCATAAAATGGTTTGGATTGGAAGAAAGTTTAAAGATCATCTAGTTCCAACCCCCTGCTAAAACCCTGTCCCTGCTCAAGTGACATCTTGTCACTCTATTCTTTCCAATTAAAATGCTGCTATCTCTTTTATCCACCTTTGCTGACTTCTGCTTCTTTCTATGCTTTGTACTTAATGCATTTCCAGGCCCCCAAACAGAACATCAACTCCTTTCTCCTAAATTGCTTGTCCCTCTTTCAACATTTTCCCCATTTTTCATGTTCACAGGTTCTCCCTTTCAGTTTTTGTAGACTCAGTACTTCTCTTCCCTTGTGCCTAATTGCTTTGTTTCTGCAGATTCCTCTGCTTCTCCAGCTGTCTCTTACCAAGCCTGTTTCCAGTTACCACAGTGTCTGTAAGCCAGGTGTATGAGACTTTCGTGATTTCAAAAAGTATCTCATATTTCACTTATGCTCCTGGCAGTCTCATTTTCCTATTTCTTCCTCACCCAGTCAGGAAATAACTACTGTTGTTCAGCATTGAGCCTGGTGCCATTTCTAGCATCAGTCTGAGGCAAGCTTAGCATAGAAAAAGAACTCCTCTGGAAACTGTTAAGATTCCTATATCAAATTTATGTGAACTGTGCTTTTCTTTTTAATAGTATAGTTCATAGACAACTTCCAACAGATTTCACTATGACAGAAAAAGAGCATACTGTAATAGCTTCACAATTTTCACATTTAAAGTATGAATTTACTTTTTTTTTTCCCCTAGTGTTGGCCAGTCAACGTTTTTTTATTGGTATCATTTTCTTGGAAAGAACTAAACCATGTTGGCTAGAAAAATCCAAATAATTTAACTTTGAAACAGACACTCAGCACAAGAAATTTCAATCTGACTGCTTAGGTTGGCAAAGTCTCAAGTGCCTGAACACAAAATCTTGAAATAGGTGGCACTGGATCCTTAACCACTTACAGTCTTACAATGTGTGAGGGAAATAGTCTCTTCATCTCTGATTTAATTTTCCTCTCCTCTCACTCTGGCTATTCTTAACTGCTTAGAGAAAATGCTGAAGATGTATTGATCCATAGGTTAAATTATAAAGGGGTTTTATTTTCCCCATTTTCAACGCAGCTTTCTCATACAGAATAATGTATGAGAAAAATGAAAAAGCCCGTGCAAAGAAGCTTAGACTTCACTTACTGAAGCAGAATTTGATGAAGGTTTCCAAATGCTTGTAGGATTTTCCTTTTAATTATATTGAGACAAGAAAATATGATTTTTCTCTCTTTTTTTCCACCTTCCCCCTTCTTGTTAAAAATCCTTGCTACAGCTGTTCAAATTGATAAATACATATAACAGCGGTAAGTAAAAATCTGATGCTCTCTACTTTTCTCTAACATTGTCTAGGTGGTGAAACTAACCTAGATTTGTATCTGTAGTATAAGAGAAAGTATCTCTTGTAAATAAATACACAGTTATTGAATGCTCAGATAATTCTTGTTATTTACACTCCTGTTTCTAAATCCATAGTTGTCATTCAGAGCCTGTTTATTACTCATGGTACATGACACATACCAAAAATATTCAGAAGAGGAAAGATTGTGAGCATGGTTGGATATAGATAGTCCCTTACTCTCCTTCAGCTAAGGAATCTGAACAGCATCCTCTCTGCAACTCAAACATCTTCACCTCTAAAATGCATTATACCTGCTGCTGTTCCAAAGCATCTGGGTGGAAAATTTTATTTGAGCATAAAACTGAATGTGACAAAGTCTAGAACAGTCTAATAAGAGGCCTGAATGCCTAGAATAACGTCAGTTTCAGACAAGAAAATATAATTGCTTTTTGATAGGGCCCAAAATAGGCTTCTCTTCTGTTGAGCTTACCTACAGTATAATACAATTTCTGTCATCACACACCTTTTACAAAAAGCACAAGCTCCTCATGGAATCTTAGCATATATCTTTTAGAAATTCACCTTTTACAGATGTCATGATAATATAAATTAAAAGAATTTCTGCAAATTAATAATAATTGAGAGATCTTCCCAGCAATGGTGGTAGCAAACCCTTGAAGCAGTCTTTGGGAGCAAAATAATTGCCTTCACTTCAAGCTGAAGAAGTAATGGTCAGAGAAAGTTTAAATCCCTTCTGACTATGCCTGATTATGTTAAAACAAAACAGTGACAGGCTTTGCAAAATGCTTGTCAAAACCGTAGAAAGGAAGAGGGCTACTTTAATTCAAGTACTTGAGGCAAAGGCAAAATAATAAAATTGTAAATGTTATGAGCTTCAGTTTAGATAAATAGAAGCATTGTCTGAGTTGAGAAAATATCAGTTTACAAAAACAGCAGCCTATGTTTTAAGATTGAAACAAAAGCAAATAAAGTAGAAATTGGCATCATTATTATAGATAATATAACAGTAGTTTAAAAATAAGCTGAAAGGAAGGTACTAATGTCTGAACTTCATTGTTGATATTTTTTTTTTTAATAAGAGTAACCTTACTAACAAGTATTTGGATATGTCCATAGTATTCTTAGAAACAAATGAACCCACAGATGTTATTAAATCTTTTAGGAAGCCCAAGATGTTTCAATTTGATTCAGCCTGGGGTGCAAATTTTGATGAACGCTCTGTGGAAAGGTACATTTTAGAAATATATGCCCTAAACCCAGTTATTGTGCACACATTCTGTGTACCAGAAAAGACTGCTGACAAACTAATTCCAGTGCTTTCACAAGATCTTCTGAAGCCTGACCTAAACAAGTTATATCTTCAAACAGGCTCTGTGCTACACTGTGACAGTCATACATGTGTTGCAGAATCCCTAGATAAGTATTCTCACCACATCCATTATCATAAGTTTGTTTTTCTGTTTTAACCTTATCTCAAATTCACAATTATAAGAAGCAATTTCACTGAAAAATCCCAATTATTTCTTCTATATTCTATTTCCCCCTCATTCCCATGTGTACTGTACTCTGAGCACAGTCTTTAAAAAAGCTGTATATTACTAATTATTTAGAAGTGTCCATAAAGCAAAATCTGATTTAAGCATGGTTAGATTACCATAATTTTCAAAGTTATCAGAAAACTATCAGTTAGAAACTTAACTTTGAGTCAAGAAGAAGAAATTTTGCAGTGTCACAATAAGATGAAATTTGATGGGTCATCATGTAGTAAAGATAAATTCTGAAAATTTTTCTAGGAAATAAAATAATACCACAATTGACTTAAATAAAATAAAAAATATTAATTAAGGCAATTGTACCACTATAAATCAATAACATCAGTGTGTTGATATCAGTAGTAATTTGCTGGAGTTATTTCAGACATCTGGGTCATACATATGTTTACATCTGTAATGGGAGTGTGCAGTATTTATTACTGTATGAACCTAATTATCAAACTTAAATGCTACCCAGACGTCTTCCACTTTCCTGAGCACTTTTATACTAATTTTTTTAGATTAAAAAATAAACTCTTTCTCAAATTTTTTTCTAGCCGTTTTGTAAGTCATTCATTGATTAAAATTAGTTTAGTTTAACTATTTATAGAAAATAAGCAGCGTTTCAAGAGTAGCAGAAATTAAAAAAAGCAATAGACAAAATGGAGCAAATACAAGTATCTGCTGGGTGATGCAGGCAACAAATTCCCTGTAAGCCCCCAGCCAAGATAGACACAGATAGCAATGACTGTGAAAGTGAAAACAATCTTGACCAGGTAGATAAAGAGAGGCAAGCATCTCTTTCAAATGGAAGGTTCTTCATCAGGCAGATGTCAGCTGGAACAGGAAGAGAATCCATCAACTCTGAACCTCAAGATCGAGATTGAGAAAAGCAGTTTCTGTTTGTTCAATTATACTCACCACTGGATTTCTTCAGGATTTCTTTTGTACTGCTGGAAATGTTGAAGGCTATATTAACCTTCATAGTATAAAGCTTTGTCTAAAAAGTGGGATGGTCAAAGGACCCACTTGATAATCTGTTTTCAGAAATAAAGGTTTGGAGAAATCATTCAGGGAGACCTGTGGTCGCATTTTGTGGCTGACACAGTCTGAATAACAATTACTGTTTACAGAGAGAGGAAAAGCAGAATATTCTATTTTGATTCAGAATGCAGGGGCTCATTCAACATATATTTCTATTACTAATATAGATTTCAAAAGAAAATATCTGAAATCCCACATTGGAAGGTCAGATATTTTCCTCAAAAATCTTCATGTACATAATAAAGCAGTATCATATGTGCACTGGGGTCAGAATTTCCTGGAAATTATTATATGTTTTGTCATATCTAGCAGTTTGCTATTCAGTCCCTTAGGTTCAAGTTGCCTTCTTAGGCCCATAGAAGAATTACTGAAGTTTTCATATACCCTCTGTTATCTAGCACAGAACTAGGTTGGGAAAAAATTACCTGTAAGCTTTGAACAACACAAAAACATAATAATAATTTAAGTACAGGAAAACTGACTTTTAATCTAGCCACTTACCCTACTCATCTTTCTTCATTCTGAAATTTCATCCTAGGCTGTAAAGTGGTGCAAGGAGCATTTAGAAAGTCTATCATTCAGTCAGTTAAAAATATATAAAGCTGAATTGTACACAGGATTACTACAAAAGAGAGGAAGGTAGAGGGACAGAATGAGTGTGAAGAAAGGTCTCATAAAATAATATTTTACACTGAAAATCTTGTGCATGATGCAATTTATCCTAAATTAGTATATACTGTATTTTTTAGTCTCTCAAGCAAAAAAAATTCTAACATCTTCTAATGTGGTTGAACTTTGTTTTTTCTATCATGGTACTAAGCCAAAGGTTACAAAAAGACTTTGAAGACATGTAGACACCTTTTTCTTTATTTTAAAAGGAGTTAAGTAATCCATTATTGCATAGCACAACTACAAATGGATCCCAACTTAGAAATTCTTACAAAAATATGCTTTATATATTACCTCCAAGAGCAAACTACTCTGCCAAATTTGTTAGGGTTGGAATGACCTCTGGAGATTATCTAGTCCAAGTCCCCCTGCCTAGGCAGGGTCACCTAGATTGGATGACACAAGAATACACCCCGGTTGGTTTTGAATGTCTCCAGAGAGGGGAAACTCCAAGGCCTCCCTGGGTAGGCTGTCCCAGTGTTCTGCCATCCCCAACACAAAGAAGTTCTTCCTGATGTTGAGGTGAAAATTCTTGTATTTTAATTTACGGCCATTGCTCTTTGTCCTATTGCTGGGCATCCCTCAAAAGAATCTGGAACCATCCCGTTGGCATCCTCCCTTTGAGATATTTATATTCATTACTGAGATTGCCTTTCAGTCTTCTGTTCTCTAGACTAAACAGGCTCAGCTCCCAGAGGTCTACTGACAACAGTGTTGCTCCAGACTCCTCATAGTCTTTGCTGGACCCTCGGCACTAGTGCCTTGTGTTTCTTGCATTGAGTAGCTCAGAACTGGAAACAAAGTAAAGACACTAACATTCAAGAATCAGCAAGAGCCAAAAAGCAATTGTGTTTACAAAATAAAATGAAATCTTTTCTTACATCTAGTAGAAAAAAAGAAAAATCTTCACTTTCATTATTTGTACTATTTCCCTAATTAAAAAATTCTGGCATATTGCTATTTAAAAATAGTTTCTTTGATAATTTCTTTATTAGTTAAATTTAACTTTTGAGATTTGTGAGCTTAAAGGAACTGTCATGATTCTTCTTATATTTGGCAGACAAAACTTGCTTAATAAGTTTTTTATGTATGAAAGAAAGTTGTCATCATGTTCTCATTAGGTACCTTCATACATAATAGAGAAAATTTAGAGGATATAAAATTAGTAAAAATATTTCTTTTCAGGGACAGTTTGCTTAGCAATGACCATAAATAAAGAATCTAGAACTTAACCCTGGATAACCAGCACTTGTAATTTATTTGGAACTTGTGCTCTCAAATATTGCTTCCGTAATATTAAAGGGAAAAAACATATTTTATTTTTATTTCCTTTTTTTCTTTTTTTATATAACTCTGTAATTTTAACCATTTTAGATTTCAACAATACAATGCACAATCTCCAATTCCTTTGCAATGTCAATGCAAAGAAATTGTCCACTATGTGTACTCCATATATAAGAAAAAGGCTGTGTGGATATCCAGTAAGGGAACTATACTGAATTTTGAATAGGACCTGTGCTACAGAGTTTGATGGCATGAAGTCTGAGCAATGAGACTGAGGTATGTTAAAGCAAAGGGACTACTAGTAGGTAACTTTCTTTGTCATCATGCAATGGTTAGGAACTGGCTAGCCATAGTGTATTCTGGACAAGAAATAGATTTATCAAAAAATAAGTATGCCTTCCTCCTGTCAGACCTTGATATCGGAGCCCTGCTGAGTCCACTCTCAATCTGATATCAAGAAGTTATGCATTTCTGGCTGCCATGCAGTGTGTAGCTCAGCTGATCCTGACTTGGAAACACATTGCAATTATATGTAATGGCAAAGAAAATGCTATGTTGATTTATGCTCTTCCCCATTCCGTCCCATGATGATCAGCAACATTATATGATTGTAAGAGATGCAATCCACTTCAGGAGGAAAAGGGCAAGTGTCCACCTAGGACAGGACAACCTTGGATGTACATGCAGACTGGGGAATGAGAGGCTGGAGAGCAGCACTGTGGAAAAGGATCTTGTGCTCCTAGTCAATGGCAAGCTGAATATCAGTCCATGGTGTGCCTTGGTAGCCAAAAATGCCAAGCTTGTCCTGGATGCATGAGGCACAGCATCATCAGCAGGGCAAGAGAGGGGATTGTCCCACTCTGCTCTGCACTGGGGTGGTCTCATCTTGAGTATTGTTGCAGCTTTGGGCACCACAACATAATAATGATCCAAGGCTATTAGAGAGTGTCCAAAGGAGGGCTATGAGGATGGTGAAGGGCTTTGAGGGGAAGCCGTATGAGAAGTAGCTGAGGTCACTTGATCTGTTCAGTATGGAGAAGAGGAGACTGAGGGGAGACCTCACTGCAGTTGCAACTTCCTTTTAAGGGGAAAAGGAGGGGCAGGCACAGATCTCTCCTGTCTGGTGACCAGAGACAGGACCCAAGGGAATGGCCTGAAGTTGTGTCAGGGGAGATTTGGGCTGGATAACAGAAAAAAGATTCTTCACCCAGAGGAAGTTGAATGCTGGAACAGGCTCCCCAGGGAAGTGGTGATGGCACCAAGTTTCCAAGAGTTCAGTGAGCTTTGGGACAATGTTCTCAGGCACGTGGTGTGTTTTCTAAGGCTGTCCTGTGCAGGACCAGAAGTTGAACTCAGGTGATCCTTCTGACTCAGGATAGTCTGTGATTATTCTCAAAGTGACATTAGTACCAGGAAGGAATGGCATGGCTTTATATTTTTTATGCTATTAAATATCTGTAAAAATACATATATATAAGAAATCCAGTTCATGTCATAATGCAATTACTATGCTTTATATTTGTAATTCATTCAGCATGGACAAGCAGGCTGACAATATAGGACCCTTCTTGGTTTTGTATGCATGACACAATCCTGCACCTGAGTACTAAAATGAACCAATTCAAAAGTATAAGTAAAAATTTTATTCCTCTGATTGTAGCCTGTATTTTCTTCCTCTTTGAATGCCCATTTCATTTGTTCATTCATACTTTTCAATAGTATATTCAAATACTCAATTTCCAACTTCATGTGGAAACATAATTACCAATCAGCTCCCAGAGGTTCTTCTTGGTATTCAGTATTTAAACGCTCTCCTGTATGTTGGTTTTTTTTTTTTTTTTTTTTTTAAAAAAAAAAAAAAAAAAAGCCCAAAACATCTGTATATAAATATTCTTTACTCCTGAAATGGGGTTAACCTTATCATCTTTTTTTAAGTTATGCTTTTTGGGGGTCTTTGTGATGTAAGTGGTATTGATGAATATCCATGCCTGACAGAATTGCAGAAATGCTGACTGTTATAGAAGGAGACACAAGGAGAAAAGAAAAACGTGAGGAAATTCTAGAGAGACCCCAAAGATAGCAATCTGGTATGTTGAAGCAGATTGTGCATTAACAATAGTTAATGCAGTGTGTAAAGATAGATATTTGCTGGCTTAGTGTAGACTGATCTGTGATTTCTTGCCTGGATCCAGAGCCTTTGGTTCTTCTTTGCATACTGCCTTTGTCACATGAATCAATCATTGTTGCACGCACATTCTCTGAAAGAATTTAACACATTAATTCAAGTATAAATAACATGACAAATATTATTATATACAAATGTTGTTACAAGAAAATATTTTCACAGATTTAAAAACGGTAGACATGGTGCAATTAAGGAAAAAAATATTAACAGGAAAAATAAGATTAATCTTTTTGCAAATAAAAAGGCATTCATAATGGGTTTCACAAGCATATTCTCTCTTACAAGGATCACGTTATATCTTAAGCTTCATTTACAGAGTTAGAAGAGATCTGCAAAGGTATGATCCATACTACTGAAAGGGGTTTTTATCCTTCCTTAATTTTTTTCAAATGAGGACTTTAAAACCAGTGGTATTTCTGAAAAAGGAGAACTGCTCAAAATAAGCATATTCATAAGGAAGGCTGCAAGGATCTCATTAGTCATCTTCCTTAGTACAATTGTCACTTAATAGGAAAAACAACATACAGGACACAATCCTACTCTTTTTTGTTACAAACATATTCCCTGTTTAATAATCACAGTTTCATTAATTAATACTTTCCATCTGGGGAGAGAGATTAATATTTCTGTAAGAAAAAATTTCAACATGTATTTCAATCATGTGGACTACTTACATATAGCCATTTCTAGATAAAAAGGTATATTGAATAAGGCAGTTTCACTGTAGTTATATCCCAATTTCTTTGTCTTTTTCTTAGGCACTGAAATGTAAATAAAAACAATCATTTAAATTAGAACTGCTGCCTCCTCCTCACCCTTATTTCTTCCTTTCAATATTCAGTTTTGACTGGAATGCTCTAAGAGCAGCACTTAAACTAATTGCAATTTTTGCTTTTGCTTCACCCACCCTTTTTACTTCACCACTTTGTGCCTTCACATAAAGGAAAGGTGACCAACTTCCTCTGAAGGTGATGCTAATGCAGTTCAATAAACAGCAGAAAGAACAAGGTGACCTGAAATGGTGCAAGCCATATCAGAAAGGCATTTCATTTTTTTCTATTATGAAAATGAGATTCTCCTTTAAGTGTAGTTATTGAGGTGCAGAAACATAACCTAAAGTAACATAGACTTTAGCAAGATGCCCTCATTCATCATCCTGGGGTCAGCAAAAGATGTTGGAAGCATTCTGGGAACTGGTTAAAGAAAAAAAGTCAGGGAAAAATTTCTTATTCTCTTTGGGATTGACTCTTTAAACTACAGCATACTGCTGAAGGAAGAGCGGAGCCTTTGCATTAGCTTTCAGCATTAAGCATTTGCACAGCACCTGTGCAGAGAGCCAGTTGGAGCTTGAAGAAATGTTTAACCAAGTTCAGCAGTATGGAGTGAAACTCTACACAGGCTCTGATCTCATAATTGGTAAAGAGGAGAAAAAGTGGACATCCCAGCAGGCAGAAAAGGTGCTTCACAGGGCTTAGGATAAGAATCATAAATTTTCACTGGAGCACAGCTGCTTGGCTGCAATGCACCTTATGCAAACAATTCAAATAGGCTATTTGTATCAGTATTTTTAGGGGGTTTGTTACTCCTCCAGCCAGCCAAAATTATTCAAATGTGCTTAAGATCTGTGTTTACAAGGAATTGATGAGGGGGCAGACAAGACGCCAGCCGCTAACACAGAAATGTGCCTACGGGTTCAGAGCAAACAGCGCCTCTCACAACTGCTCCATGCCTCTGACCATATGGTGTTCATCTGTTCATCTCCCCAACCATTCATTTGGACTAGGTTGTTGAACTGTGCCAAATAAGCTTCCCAGGGAGTTTTCTCACAAAGATACAGGGGAGGAGGGTTGTGCTATCTGAGCTGAGCCAATCCAACCTCTCCCCTCCAGGCCTTTATGAATGGAAAATTCAAGATGGAAAATTTGCAGACATCAGTCACCATCTCCACTGGCCCATTCCCTAACACAGACTGTTGTCTTTTAAATTCCCTGTAATTTCCTTCTCAAAGCTATTGTTTAATTTCCCAGCCCCCTGAGTGCTTATTTTTGTCAAGAAATTTCAAATTATACAAACTTCCTGGTCTTCTCTATTCCTGGAAAACCTGTTGATCTAGGACAGCCTCTTTATTTTATTGAACTAGACAGAGTTCTGTAGTTTTGAGTTTTTACTCAGACAAAGATATCATTTCTAACAATAGCTCATTGTCAATTCTTTTTGGAAAGTTTCCAGATGCTGGTCTAATTCATTTTGTGGAGTCTCCTGGCTCAGTTTTAAGTCTTGTTTTAATTCCTTTTGGTCCTATATCAATCTCTCTTGGCTATTTTTATATCTACAAGAATCTCCATTATTTATTGCATATTGATTCAACGGTCATATGAACACACAATATGCTTTTCTGCTAACACCAGTTTCAGTGCTTCTTGTCCCAAGAAACTAAGTATTTTTGATCTAATGGATTGTCTTCTTAGCTGGGAAAATTGATTCTGTTAGTGAAATATGTCTTTGATGAAGTTAATATCAAACTAAGAGTGAAAAAAATTTTTCTACCTAAACAATAAGTAGAAAATACAAAAAATACAATACAAAAATACAATACAAAAACCCAAGTATTTCCTCAATCTAAGGATCACTTCCTTTTTTCTCTTTGTCCAGTATCCAAAGGAAAATCCTTATTTTTATCTCTTTCCTCTCTCCTAAGCCCCAGATCTACACTAGCAGGCACAGCCAGGGTAAAGAGGGATGCTTGCCCTAGAGCAGACTGCTGATTCCCCAGCTGCTGGCTCTCCAGGGTCTTTCTTCAGATATGGGCTTCAGGTCCAGAATCCAGAAAATGGATTTTAAATGTTCCTGCCTGTGTTGAGACAAAGACACGTTCTTTGCTTTGTGATTTGGACTCTAATTTCAGGTAAGACCTAGAATAATGCAACTGCTTGCTTTGGGCCTTTGTACACTACTACCTTAACATTTTTACATAACTTTATTGTCTGAGGAGTAAAAAAAAAAACTTCTGCAGAAGTAATACATTGGGTTTTTTCTCTCAGCTTGCCTTCATACATATCTTACTCTGTAAAGTTTATTGGTATTTTAGTTGTCAATATACTTATTATTTGAATGGAAATTTACTAGCAACAAAATACCACATCCTGGTTTGTCTTTTATCATATTTAGCTGATGATATTAGTGAAGAAAATGAATTCCCAATCATCTTGAAGATAAATGATGTAGAAATTCTGATTTTCTTATTATAGTGTATGCAACTTCAGTACTCTTAATATCATGCTTTATTTAGAAAAGTCTGTTTGTAGTAATATGGATCAGGAGACAGTAATAAATCTGACAGCCTCATATATCCAAAAAAATTTCTTCAGAACAACAAAAGAAAGAAAAAAATAAGAAAATAAAAAGGAAAGAAAAAAAAAAAGATGAAAAAATAATTGGCATAATGATAATCACAAAACATGTTCTGATTTTCACTCAGTTGCAGCTTTGCAAGGAATAATAAAGAATCAGCTATAAAACTCCCAGCTTCAAACGGTGGGGGCTGTGCTTCTCTTTCAAGCATGAGTGGCACTTAAAACACCTGGAACATTATAAACATTGATTCTGTTTACAAACTTTCACCACCCTGACTTCATTGCCTTTCACTGACTTGCAGTTGATAGAAGAAACACATTAAAAACATGAGTAAGCTCACGATTATTTTCTATTACCTTAACTATAGTGGCAGATGAACTCCCACAATCAAGGACAGAGTTCTCTAGGATAAACACATTTAAGGTACATAAGAAAACCACCTCTTTTTGAAATTTTGAATAGAAGCATCTTACATGGCTTTTGTTGAACATTCTTTACAACAAAGAAAATAATTTTTGATCCAAGAAGTTCTGCAGTTAATTCCATGTCACTTGACCTTAGGGTTTTATCAACAAAGAAAGTTTCTTTTTAATCTCTTTAAGGGTATGAAAAGGTTAGGAGAAGTACCATCTCTCCAGACTTTCACTCCCGCACTCCTTTCAATAACAAATCCTTCGCATCTCTGCTTCTTTCCTTATTTCTACCATATGCTTTATATCTAGTGCCACATACCAGTCGGCAAACTTGATGAGGGAACCGAGTCATGAAAATCCAGGACTTCTAGATTTGTCCTGTGTCTTTTGTGTTTCCCTTTCTCCCAAAGTGCCCCTGTGCAGCCCCACATCTTGCCACCACCTGGCTCTGCTGTCCACTGCTCTCATGTGGCTCTCTTGTCAACACAGACTGTGCTACAGGAATACACCTTGGCGGGTTTTTTTGTCAAAATTATGTAAACTTTTGCAATCAAATCCTTTTAGTTCATATATCTAACACAAGATATCATCTCTTTTTCAGCCTATTGTAATTACAATTGGTTTCAGTTATGAGTTACAAGATATATTCTTCTCCAAATCTAAATGCTGTCAAAAGAAATTAATCTGAATTTAAATTATTTTATGACATTGTAGCATTTCAAACTTTAACAATTTGACATCTATCTTATGTTTCTTAAATTCAATGCTTGGATCACATGTTGAGCATACTTTTCACATCTTTACACTTGAATAGGAATTTATGTATATAACTCTATAATTCTTGTGCCACAGAGTGGAATATTAACAGCAAAATTTATTATTTGTATTACGTTAGTGTCTGCAAGTAAAACTTGGCTGAAGGCCCATGACATTAATCAATGTAAAGATAGTTACATCTTGAGCAGTACCTAAACATCATTCCATAAAAAAAATTAATAATTTGTAAGGCCAACTATCAAACTCTTTTTGTCATCTTCCCCCTGTATCCATGTATTCCACTATACAGACATGAAAAATAGTGAAAGAAGAAGGAATTTTATTTCAGTTGTTGTCCATATGCTTGCAGAATCTAGGCCTTAAAGCACAGGTCTTGCCAAGGTATGGAGTCTCCAGGGCACTTGCAACCTAATTAAGTCTGAGAAAAAAATTCTTATCCTAAAATAGTGTTTTCATTTTTGGTAAGTTTTATTGAAAGCTACACTTGTGAAGATGACATTTTCTTTTTTCTTTATTTTTTTTTTTTTTCTATACTGCATATATCTATTTGGGTGTCATCTGAAAGAAGGTAATTGTGAAATCAGCACGGTTTTCTTTCTTTATCCCTGGAAGAACTTACACATCCTGTTTCTCTCCTCATCATGAAGACTTCATGCCATCCATACCAGAATATATATGTGAGTCTGCCATCAGACGGCAAGAAACCTCAATTTCTCCTCTGTTTTCTTGAATGTGGTTCCAGAAATTGCCCTATCTCTGATGTATATATGTTTATCTCTTATCATTCTTATTTAAAGAGAACATTTTTTCTTTCTTTTTTCCCATTCTTCAGAGTGATGTTGCATCATTAGTCGTGAAGTGATTTGGTGATTTGGGGATATGAAAAACCAAAAACAAGTGTCCAGTGCATAAAGTTAATAAAGTTATTTCTTAAATCTCTGGATTTTGCTTATCACTTGAGAGGCATAAACTGAGCCTTCACTTTTTTCCTTTCTCTGATTAGTTATACTGAACTATATCTTTATGATATAGTTCATATTTATGATATGTTCTTATCTGCAGGTGACTCTAAATGCCTCCATTTTAAACTATCTTAAATGATTCAGTTTCATAATTTTTGGAAAATAATTCTTGCTTGATTCAAAAATACAGAAAGGAGACTAATGTCAGATAATCTTCATGTAAAGAGCTGAAAAAAACCCCAACTTACAAGACAAGTCTTTATATGCCATACATTCATAAGAGGGCCAGCCTCCATGCTCAAACTTACAAAATTGTCATCCACCCTCTCTGAAATATGATGTACAGTGAGCAAAAGTTCAATAAACTTTCAGATGTGAAAGGGAGTGTGGAGAAATTGGGCGACAAATAGAAGTATCAGAAGGTAGAATAAATATTGCTACATGTCACCAGCCTAACAAGTGAATTCCAGACAAGAAATTCATGACAACAACTCCGGAAGAAAGAATTTGTTGCCCCAGTTGGAAATAAATCATTCAACAATATGAAGAAATCAGAAAAATAAAAATCAGGAAGCTGGAGTCAGCAGAACCCAATTTATATCTAACAGGCATCCTGAAAAGCAGGGGTCCCAAAATCTACTGACAGCAAGAGACAAAGACTACTGTGGCTTTTGCTGACAAGATCTTTACCACAATTGCTTGCCATGTATTTTTCCACACCAACAAATGAAAAGTTAGTTTGAAAACTCATGCGGTAAAACTGCACGCATAGCTATTAAAATGGTGACAGCATCAATATTTTATTTTTGTTCTTGTTTCAGGGGAATTGAGGAACACACAAGAACAGAACCACACCTCTCAGGGACAGGTTATCTCCAATCCATTCGTGAATCAGGCTGTGCTCAGTGGGTGATTGCAATTGCTATTCTGCAGTTTCTAATCTGAAATTAGACCACTGAAATTCAGACCACAGTTTCTCAGGGAAAAAGGTCCTTGTCACTCCACACCAGCTCAGAGAGGGGACCCTTGCTCCAGCCAGTACCACTGCTCCCCATCAGGTCCTGTGTGGTTGCCTGGAACCAGTGGCTCCATTCTGGGTCCATGCTTTTACATATTGGAGACCCACTCATGTGTTCCCTGCCTTTCCTGGTCTAATAAAGAGTGATATTCACTCATTTATACTTCTGTTATAAAAATGCTGAACATTACCAGCAGCAACATAACAAAATTAATCTTTTTTTTTGTTTGATTTTAGGTCTTTATAAACCCACTCAGTTAAAAGTGGGCAGACGTTCTCAATACATCATATGTTTGGGCTGTGTTTTCAGGTAGGATTAGATCAATGGCAATCTTTTGTTATACAAGGAGCTTGTATATGTATTCAGAGATTTTTAGGTTCTTTTGCATTATTGCCAATAGAGCTGCAAAGAAAATAAGGGAATTATCCTGCCAAATTTTAATATGCAATAAATTTATTTTGTTTGGATTTCTGTATGTGTATGTGCATTCATGTGTGCTTGTATTTTACTTGTTCCAGTTACATGATACTGAAGCTTTCTTATGGATTTCAATTCCAATGTAAAATTTTAGTAGTTATGACTGTTTCACTTCTTTGATGTGTACTCCTTTATATTAAAATGGCTCTGTAATTCCTAATAAGTATAAGCAAGCTGTTTAAAAACTTTTGAAAAGTGGCATCTGATTTATTTTAATTCAAACAAACTCAACCAGGAAATTTGATGATACAAATGCACAAAATGCCTATATTTATATTTTACACAATAAATAAACCCGTTCTGTAACACAAGTCTTCCTGTGAGTTAATGATAGAAGTAACAAATAGATATCCCTCTTCATGAAGTTTCTATGGAAATACTGTCATGAGAAAGAAGAGGAAATTGAAGACTCTACAGTGATAGGTATGTAACCATGTTACAACTCTAGGTCAGATTCCTCATATAAATTTAAGCTTCACTGAAATCATGGAAAGTATGTCAATTTATATTTTTTGTTGATTTTTCTCCTGCTCATATTGTGAGATTAAACTTAAGTAATTTGTATTTGATTTTTCATGCAAGTTCATAATTAGGTTAAGTTCAGAATAAACTCTCTGTAATTTTCACTGAAGAACTATTGCTTTTAGCAGCTGATAAACAAATATTTTTTAAAGACACATTCTATCTGGGCTTGTAGTATGTACAGGTACATAAGTTAATTGATTTGATTTTGAATCCGTGCAAGTTTCTTTGGTTCAAAGAGTTAACTGGAGCACAAAAGTTATCAGACTCATAATAACTTAAATAATCATAAGAAAAAGGCACAAAAAGAGTAGAGCGAGGAAAATATATAAAACATATAATTAAATTGACAAGGAAGTAGTGAGAATTTATAATTCTGCTCATATATTTTCAACATTCTTGTTTGGATCCAAAAATTCAGACAAAATTTTGAAATATTGACAGTCACATATGTTCTTTCTAATTCCAGGAAAATGGGTGTTCATGTTTATTCTACTAACAACTATGATTTAAAAGATTGAACAAAAAAGTACAATTGAATGTTCCTTATGCTATGACTAGTGCTTGCATTTCATTCTGCTCAGATAACTGTTTCACATTGCATTCATTGCTACTCAAATACTACTCCAGTACTTCATTTTCAGCCTTGGATTTCTCTTTTTGGATTTATTCCCCCAAGTTTCCCAGAATCTGTCAATATTCTGGCTTCTGAAAGTCAAGCATTCTTGCATGTCTCAAGCCCCTCAGTGCTAGCACCCTTGCAAACAAAACACTCCCAGCTCTTCTACTTTTCCTCTTGGCTGTCCTGATGACTTTGGCTGCTTGATGCTTTCCTTTTTAACATCTCAGATGTTTTGGATATTCTGTTATAAACCTTGACATCCCCATATAGTCTTGGTTTACAAATCTGGTTTAGCTTGCAAACATGATTTTTTTTCTTTTTCTCAGTTGGTGTTTAACATCACCATTGATCACAACAGTCAGTAGACCTTTCCTTCAATCAGCTATTCTCATTTTAGTCATATAGCAATGCTTCCTGGTAGCTAATGAACTAAAGGCCTAATACTTTAAAAAGTAGTTCCACCAGACTTCTCCTTAACCAGAGATGAAGCCTGCATCTAGAAGTACATGAAAGGAAAGAATTAAGCAGGTATCTATTATATATCTTTAATGAAATTATGAGGCCTTATGTTTCTTTCCAGGAAGAAAACATGTCAGGGTAGAAATCTGCCATATGCACGCTGCCACTGTATAATTTGTTTTCAGAAGGATATATCACAGGATAATCCTTACAGGTATAGAGATAGGATGTTAGTTACTGTTTTCAGGACACACTGATTGCCATATCTGAAGTAAAGAACTCCCACACTCATAATCACTAGAATAATAAATGCCATTTCATACCTTGACAGCTTGATGAGGTTAGCCTTGAGGATTTTGTTTGTTGATTACATTGCCTTCACTGAAACTATTCATTACTTTGTTTGGAAGATCAAAACAATATGTTTTAACAAATATATCATTCATTTAAAAAAAAAAAAATTCAAATCTGGCTTCAAGGCTTACATTAAATTTAGATTCTCAGAATCCTTGAATTTCATCTCTTGATTGCCAAAAATGAATTTTCTTTTGAAAAGTATATGCAATCTACCAAAAGAAGGAATAGGTGACATGAGTAAAAAAAAAAAAAAAAAACAAAAAAAAAAACCCCCCCCCCCGAAAAAAATATAAACACTAAAAACCTTACCAGATGAAAACATTCAATCTGCCTTTTTTTTTTTGTTTGTTTTCAGTGTCTACTGATATTTCCTACTATTTGTTCACATTGCAAGGTGTAAACCAATACACTGGATAAGAAAGCAAAGAACCAAAATTAAATACTCTATTACTATAACACAAATTCAGGAACTTGAAAGAACAGCAAAATATTGATCTTTCAGAACAGCTATTTTAGCTTCAGCAATGTAATCATCTCTCATTTTTGATTAAAAGAAAGTTAAATTTCTGTAGTAAAATAAGATTTTGGAGCATGCTGCTAATTCTGCTAATTCCAAGAATATAGGCACTTCAATGAGGCTGATAAGTTGGGACAAGGGAATTAAGGTTTCTTTAAAAACTTAGAGTTCAAATGTTTTATTGACACATATGAAGTCTTTACAAAAGAAGATATTTGAAAATGCATTTGTATACAGTGCATAGGAATGGTAGAAGTGGATAAAATTAAGTTAACATTAAATATATTTTGATATTAAATTTAGGAAAAAAGTTTTAATAGCATAATAGTTTTAGAGTATCTAATTTTAGAGTATAATAAGAGTACTTTCTTTAGCCATATACTTGCAAAATATCATTTAATTCTCAAGGTTAAAGACAGCCTTGTTATTTTCAGTGTCAAGGTACAGCACTGAGATTTCAGTAAACTATTTTCAAGATGCTTCTAATGTTAGCTATCAAATTCTATAAAAAATCATGCACATTGTCTCACAGGTCTTACAAAGAGGCAAATGCTACATATGCAGGAAAAAAAGAGGCTTTCTTTTAGACTTACTACATATCATTACTGTGTGAGATTTTGTACTGAAACAGACACATGCTAGATTTCTCCAATTCACCATACATGTGTTAAGCTAAACAATCATAACGTTATGCTCTCTAAAATCCTTATTTGTTGCTTTCCACAGTAGGACAGAATTTTCAAGATAAATAAGTATCATACACCTGGATACCGCATCTTTGATAATTCAGTCATATCATTTGATAGTTATGAGATAAATATTGATGAGACAATGTTATCACAATTACAAATGTGGACAAAATTACATCACTGCAATGTTGTTTGGGGAATAAGAACATCACATACTGATTTAAAAATAAGGTTTATTGCTTAGTTCTGTCATAAGAGAAACCACCCATATTTCTACTGACATGACAATAATCTAGATGTTGAGGCAGCCACAGACACTGGAGAAGGGTAGAATTTAGTTCAGGGAGTGTTAATGTGCCAAGATTTCGAAGACAAAAATGTGGCAACAGTAGGGATGGGCTTTTCATTTAGTCTTGAAGATAAATCAGGAAACAAGTACAGCTCCTAAGAAACTAAAATAAATGCTAGAGTTCCATTTGTAACAATTATCTTTGTATCAAAGAAAATCTTGGAAGCAGTTACTCACTCTTTGTTTTCCTACTACTCCGACTACTTTTGGATGGGGAAATGCTAATGCATATGTAGAAAATAACTATATTTTTTTATTAGTTATAGTTAGTTGCACAGAAGAGATTTAATTTCAGTGGGTAGTTTTTTGGGGTTTTTTTAATGTATGCTTAGATAATGGAATTCACACAGCAGAAGAAGATTTTCTAAAGGTATTAATGAATTTTGAGTAACACTGAGAGTGAGAGTCAGTGAAAATACCAAAGTGACAAGAAATAATTAAATGTCTTCAGAGATGTTAAGTTGTGTGTAGACCACATTTAAAGAACCCATAAAAACCTGTACATATAACACAATTCCATAAGAAAAAAGGAATGCTAGCCCTCTTATATTGTTAGAGATCAGATTAAACCTTATTCTCTCTGTAAAACATAACCTTTGTGTCAAAAAAATATAAATAAATCAATAAAGTGAATGAAAATGAAGGCACTACCATAAAGGAGGTTCAGGGCTTTGGCTGAACAGTAGCAGGAAGGAATTTAACATGGAATCTGATCACAAAACCTTCCATAAATAGTGACTTCCTAACTCTGTTTGTTTAACAGAGTCAGAGGGGATAAAGAATGGGCTAATAAAGAAATCCTTGGAAAACCTAGTAGTTTTGAACAAGTGATAATAATGCTTGCTCAATGTTAAAGCCAAATTTAACAAACCAAGACTCTTGAAAATTAAATTATATAGAAGATGTCTGGCAACAGCTGGCCTGTATCCACAGCTGGTATTAATATGGCTATTCTAATTTATATCAGCTGAAACTGGCTGACATTAAATTCACTTTCAAGTTGGTTCTAAGTTTGGCCTAACCTCTCAACTGCTGACTGTTCAAGCCAAGGGCTTAACCGGATACTGTGAAACTGCCTGTTCAGCCAGGACAATTCCTATTCAGTTCCTGTACCTGGAACCTCAGAGGCTGTTTGGAAATTATTTTCTCTATTCTGAAATGCGGAACTCTCAGAAGATTGATTTTTTTTTTTTTTTTCTTTTTTGACAAGTACTATAAGTACTATATATATCATTTATGGCTACCTTTTTAATATTTTACTTTTATACCAAATACTCCAGAGGACCCTGCCACCGGTAAGTTTTCTCTAGTGTCTTACAGATGCTGCCATTGTCTACCTTTAAATATTTTTTTAATCTAAACCTCAATGTGTGTTGTTGTTGTGGAAGGAAAAAAAGTTGATAGTAAGCTTGTCCATCCTCTAGGAAATCATTATTCTGATAGTCTTTATCACAAATTAAAAATCTCACTCTAAAATCTACTAATAAATATTTTAAAAAATGTATCTAGCAGCATCTTTATTCATTATATTTTTTCCCTACATCCCTGGGGTTTATAGGTAGATTCATGAATGGATAGAGTCAAAATCAATTGCACATCTGAAGCATAAGAACATGTACAATGAGAATGAGAATGCAAAGAAATATTGAAATATTTTCCACAGACAATATATTTGTAGTAGATATTCTTATAAACTATGATTTACATGAGCATTTCTGGTTATTTGGTTTATTATTTACAGGAGAGACAATCTAGATCAAGGGATGTATTTTAAGTATCTTGTCAGTGAAAGCTTCAAGTTTGTGGATAAGAATGAAAAACTTGTGATTGTCTGTTGAATTATCACTAGTGAAACACAAGAGTTTCAGCACACAATAATGAGTGTCAGAATCAGAAGAGTCAGAGAAGCAGAATTCTGAAATATTAGAACTTTTTATTGTCTATGTATGAAGAAAGTGATTTATTAAACAAGTTGCTAAAGAACAAAAGGAAAAGAAAGCTTATTCTTTTAAAATGCATTTTCCCTAGCCTCCTTGAGAACATATTTATAAACCTGTACAATAAATAGAAAAGGTAAGCAAAGAATAACATTAGAATGTGCACTTACAAAAAAAAAGAAGTGCAAAAAATCTGGCCAGCTGGTAAAAAAGGAGAATTAATGTGCCTTTGTGTATCAGATTTGCAAGAATGCAAATATTGCAGCTTTTGGTCAGCTGGTTTAAAGATTAATTTCAAACAAGTAACTATTTTCCTTAAGGAAATGGATTAATAATAGGTCATAAGCATTCAAACAGGGCTGACTCTGCCATAAAAGCAGAATAGGTTGCCAACTAGAGCAGCAAAATATTGAGGGCAGCAAAATTAATTGTGAACATAGTTTGTGGGTCTGCAGATCTTTATCCTCATTGTCTTAAATGGCAAGTCTTTTGAACTTGCATGCAATTGTATGCCGAAATCAGTAGATCAAGTGAATTTTAATTAAATGATGTTTTATAAAACTACAGTTATATAAAAAAAAACCTTAGTATTTTTATAAAATAAGATACTGGCTATGTAACTTTGCTTTAAAATGCATCCTTACCTATCATACCACAGAGTTTTCTTTCACAATCTCCTAAAATTTTGCCTAAGAGGAGTTTTAAATACAAGATTTCCAAAATCTTTTTTTTCCAAAGAACCCCAACAACAAAATAGATTATTTGATAATTTCATCTTTGTTTGCCTGTCTTCAGACATCCAATAAGACTCAAGCTATCAAAGCTTTGACGGATATCTTTTTTTGATCCAAGTTCATTAGTCTATATCTGCCATTTGCCACTTATTATTATCCAGTTTTAATTATCCTGACTAATTTGGTGTTATCAATAAAATTTCTTATCCCTGACATGTCACCCTTTGTAGAATGCAAGTCTTGAACATTAACCTGATCTGATATGCACAGTTATAACCCGTTGTGGGTCTGAGTAGTGTAAATCTTAATTTAGATGAAAGATTTTGAGTAGCAACCTCAGTGTAAGAAATACTGCATTGGTACAGTTCAAATCATCAGAAAGCAGCATAAAAAGAAAAGTGATATAAAAGGTACAATATTGTATGAGTTAAGGTATCCAGGAAACTGGCATCCAGCTTTCTGTTGTCCAAAGTGCAGATAGACTAGAACTTAAATTAGCCATAGAAATATCACCATTTCATTGTAACTGCAAGATTTCATTTACACTGCAGCTAGGAGCTGTTGACAAAATACCAACAATAATCTCAAGCTTTATTATTCTCTTCTAATTTGCTCTTTTTTTCTGTCAACTGCCTTCAAATTTTTCAACTTTTGTAATGGAAAGATGAACTTTGATATATCAACTGAGGTTCTAATTCCTAGTTTTCTTGATGGACAGTGTTGGAATTCCTTGTGGACTAAGCCTAGCAACACAGTTCATGCAAAAGAAAAAAAAGTAATAAATCCAAATAAATTTACTGAACTTGAAATTACCATATTACAAAATGATTATACTATTAGCCTTTTCTATTTCCTTGAGTTGTCTGACTTTCATAAGATGACACGTATTTGTACCTTTGCAAACTATCCTTAAAATCCTAAGGCTTACATAATTTAAGGATGCACATTCTACAAAACAGATTCTACAAAACAGATTCTACAAAATCTGTCTTCTAAACTGCCATTGTAGAGCACCACCACAGCACTGAAAATCTATGATGAGAGCCCATATGTGAAGGTGAACAGCTGTAGGGATGCAGATTATTAGTTTGCTGTGAAAAACTACAAGATGGATGAGAGGAAGGAAGGATAAAATCATAGAAATTTCATCATTTTTACAAAACAATCTTTCTGAATATGGGTTGCTTCCTCCTTTGTTGCAGCTGCACAGACTTCAAAGTCAGGTTCAATCACTGGGGAATTTTATGAAATTTGCAAACATAAACAGTGCTTACCAAGAATGTGGTCAGATCAGGCAGTAAACAAGAAATCAATGAGAGTTTTTAAACATCAGAACTATGTATAAGCCAAACCTAACCCAAGTTCTTCATCAGAACAAACTTCTTAAAAAAAATCCAGATATGTAAAGGTAGAACAAAAAAAAAAAAAAAATAGAAGAATTAAACCAGAGATAGCAAAATCTAGTGAGTAGCTCAGTTTTCTTCTCTTTTCAATTCTATCATGCATAGTAAATTTGAGTGAGACACCTGGCTGGCACCCAATATTCATTAAATTCCTCAACTCTGAAAGAGCAACTGTCATTTCAGCTGTCTTCTTCCTGCTTTACAGCTCACTGCAGGATTCAGGAGGGGCTAATGGAGCTAAGAAGTCCTGTTGCCTTGCTAAAGATGCTCCCTTAGCAGAGTATTATTTACCTTTGCTGGACTTTCACAGGACTTGCATTTCTTTTACTCTGCCTAAGGGCATATCTCTACCTTGTCCTTTGTACAAACACTTGTCTTTGCATCACTGACTGAATGAGTGCTCTCTGATCTTGTTCCTCCCAAGTAAGTGCTCTATGCAATAGGAACTGATTAAATTACATATAGGTGCTATAAATACTATTTTTGTGCCTTTTTAGTAAATTGGGGTGTATATGAAAAGCTGAAGAGGAATTCAATCTGTGATTGTGTTCTTTCTTTTATACTATAAAAAGATTCCCCTGGTTATACAGTTTAATATTCTCTAGGTGTAGGACAAAGTCATTGAGATTGGTCTTCTCACTGCTCTCACAATAAGGAAGACTTGTCCATTGAGCATGTGTGAAAAAATGTAAATTATAGGAAGGCATGGATGGAAAGCTCCTAGGGGACATACTGATTAACTCATTCACAAGTTGACTGGTCACTGGGATTTGTTTCAAGAGTTTTCACAGGAATTAATAACTACAGACAATTTTGGTTCACAGTAACTTCCCATATTAGAAAATGTCAGAGAGCAGAACAGCCTATATTGTTTGTAGCCTATTTCATAATCACATTTTATTGAAATACCTTGCTTACTTTTCTAATTCACAGTAATTACAAGGATTATAAAATCATGTAAGGAGAATATATTTCAGTTCTGGGTAATATCTCAATATTGCACAGTGATGCACTTGGGATGTAAAAAATATATTCAAAATGCCTTTTAATTTGTGACCATCAGCCAAAGATATGTCATAACTAAAGAAGCAAGGAAGGGGAACAAGGAATACATTGGTGAGAAAATCTTTACCTGAAATAATAATGAGACAGACAGAAACCTGGTATCATTCTCCATACCTGTCTCAAAGAACTAAGTCAGAGCTACCCTCTCTTTAAGTCATTTCACACCTAACAATAACTTTAAATATCCCCTCTCGGAACTCTGTCCTTTTGTTCCTACACCTCTATAAATGTCAAATGGTGGCACAAATGCTTATGTCAGTAAAGCTGTTTAAATTCCCCCATTGAAAAGTCACATGCATCACTAATGTCTGTGCTGAAATCCAATTGTGTGCCATGCAATGCTCTCTCTGTTCTTACAAATACAACAGAAAGATAAGGGGAGAAAACCACGTGCAGTTTTTTATTAATCCTATCATCGAATTTAATGCTATATTTATTTTGAATTTTACTCTAATAATTATACTGGGGTGTTTTTTTTTTTTCAAGCTCTATATTCTTCTTTTTCCTCTTGTCATTTCCTTGTTATCCTTATTCACAGAATCTCAAGAATAAAATTTTCACATAGAATTTGGAAGTGACATCTACAAAAGAGAGCGGTTCAAGTGCAGCAGAAATTTGCACATAAACTTTCTTACTCTACATCTCAGTGAAAAAAAAGGAACCAATTGGAAATTCACACCAGGCTGGCTACTTCCAAAATGTCTCCCTCTCATTTAACAATCCATAAAAGTAATACTGACCCTTTAGGAAGACAAGATAGGTTTTAAAGTTTCTTTCAAATCTTGCTATAGAAAAAAATGATAAGATTACAAAAGAAGTTCCACACAGGAGAGCTTTGGTGCTACTACTGTTCCTGTAATGCAAGAACAGATTCATCTCTGGAATTGCTCTAATCTGTCCTTTCTTCATATATATGATATAAAAAATATGTTGTTCTTTAAAAAGGATTTTTCTTTCTTTTTTTATTTTTTTAAAAATTTTTTTCTTTTTCCATTATTGTATTATCCATTCATTCACAATAGGTTGTCTTATTCATGGTTGTTTTATTCATGTACTGGATTAAAGTGTATGGTGGGATAAATGTTACATTGATATAATACACCATTTTTTTTTACAATGGAGAGCTTTCATCCAGAATGAGTACCCCCACTGACTAAATTAAATCATTCAGGATAAATACAACTTACTACAGTTTTCCCCTTTTCTTCTTTTTTAACTCTAAATAAATAGATTATATCTATGTATATAAAAAAAGGAGAGGCAATAGTAACATATAGTATGATCAATATGCAAAACATGAAGAGTAACGAGTAGCTTTTCTTCCCTTATTTCCTTCACACAATATTTAATATGTAACAACAACAAAAAAAAAAAATCCTCTTTTCTCTTAAGAAGAAAAATCTCTACAAAGAAATGGGACTTTTCAATGAATAACCTCATTCTTTCATGTTTGAGTAGGAAAACTGAGGAAACAAAACTTGTTTAATAAAGAACCTTAGAAGATCTTTGTTAAGTATAGTTTCTTTGCAAGTTTTTAAGGTCTCCACTTTAACAGCATGGAATACAAATAATCCAGTTATATTTCCCTGTGTAGACAGGTATGATAAAGTTTGACTTTTCTCCAGGTTACTCACATAGAAAAATGTATGCCTCACATTCTGACCTGAATTGGGATAGGTTCACATGCATGTAGACTTGAGTGGTATAAACTGAAACTGCATTTAATCAGAATTATTTTGTGTTCCTGACTGTGGAAAAGGAGAGAAGTTTTCACATTAAAAAGTTAGGCAGAAATCAATCATGAATGTTAAAATAGTTTGATGAGACCATTGTGGGGATTCTCTTAGTGTTGATGCTCACAGTTATGCATGCATATATACTCACAGGAAGTTAAAATATTGCTGTCTGAATGAAGCACAAGTGCCTGTTGTCTGTCTTTCTGGGCCACACTTAGACATTTGGCTCAATTCTAAGACCAAATGGAAAGTAGTTTGGGGACAGGAAATTTTTTGTTAAGCTAAGGTTTGTTGAGGGCTTAGGTTTTGAAGGTTTGTTTTATTTTGTTTGGTTTTCTGAAGTTACAAGCTACTTAAGGATAACTGAAAATTTTATTTCGTATGTTGAATTCCACAGTGTTCCATGCTTCAAAAATAAAATGAGAGATTTAGTTACTCTTATGGGACACGTTACTTTTATTGAGTAGGTTGAGGGAAAAGAGATAAAAACTCCACACCTGAAGAAGTCAAGACAAAAACTCCAGAAACACCTTTACATGAGCTAAATAAATCTCTATCAAGCCAGGGTGAACAAAGCCATCTTCTTTCTTTCCCTCATTATCAAGATTTTCAAGAAGCATGTGGTAAATGAGGCCATACAACCATTAAGTACTCTTGTTATCGAAGTAAACTTTGAAGCAATATTTTCACATATCATACTGTAAAATAAACAATCTTTCAGATTCCGTTGTTCTAGTAAGAATGTTTGCATTTTTTAAGAAGCAAATCACAAAATTACCACCTTGTTCTCTTTTGTGAGGAGTGTCAGTACAAATCAGAAACCTACAATGAACTGAATGTATGTGCTGCAGTTGGTCATGTTTTAGGACTGGTAAAGAACTTATGATTTGAAGACAAACATAGTGAGTAGAAATTTAAGGAAGACACAGAAGTAGCTGGAAGATGAAATAGTAAGAGCAAAGATCACTGTAAATACCCGAGGTCTGTTATCTGCTTCTGTTTCACTCCACACACTCCTTTTTTCAATTTTGCATACCTGTTTTGTCAATACTTGAAAGAGTTATCTTTATACAGAAACATTTTAGAAATTTAAAGCATTAAAAAATGACAAAATAATTGTTTATATTAAAACCTGTCACAACCCTTCAAAATGTTAACATTTATCTCTATTTTGCATAGATACACTTCAGACAAATCTATGAAGCTTTATGTATGTTGACATTTTTCTCTGCCAAACAGCTATATCTTGACTGATGTATCAGAAACATAATTTGCATTTGTTTTTGGTTTTTCTGCTAATGCACTGTGGCACCAGGACTCCTGGCACTTTTGAGAACTCAAAAAGTTCTGTTTTGAGTTTACTTCTTCCTTTCTCTGACCTTCCTGAAGTCCTTAGATACCTTAAATCTCTACATCCCTAACTCATGACCTTGACTATCACAATTTATTGACTTCACCTTCTGCCCTCCCCATCCAAACAGAGAGAGAAGGTACCCACACACACACACATATGGACACACAACTCTATTCAATGAAATCCTTTCCCAGATCCTTAAGGCACCCAGCCACACACCCGCCAACCCTCTGAACTCTGGATTTCAGCATTGGCTAACTTCTCTGACCTTGCTCATTCTCTGTTTTGGCAGAGCTGTCTCAGAACGAGGAGTCACTGTTCCCCTGGATTTTTTACATCTGCCTGTTCATCTGCCCTGCCCTAGCCTGAGTTCTTCACAGCATCACAAAGACAAGGCATAGACAGCCACCCTGATGTGCCATCCTCACACACCCTGGCTTGTTTCTCAGGGGAAAGGGAAGCTGTGACAAGGTGGTAGACATCTTCCCAATACTTTTTGTGCAAATAGCCCTCAACAGGCTGTTCCTTTGTCCCCTTGCCTTTGGTCTTTGCAGACTTTGAAGAAATGTGTTCCAGGATGCTAAAGATGCCAAAACTTTCAAAGACATTGGAAAAGGGGAAAATAGAGAGGAAAAAGGGGAAATGAGGCTTTGAATGAATTTCTTTAGCTTTCTTATGATTTATTCTGCACTTTCCAGAGGGCTCAAGTTTGCTCTGAAAACTGTGGTAGAGGAGTGCCTGCTGCATTCTAGAGGTCAGTAACACAATACCAGTACTTGGATAAAAAACATTCCACAAAAAATATTATTTCAAATGAATTGCAAATAATTTTAGGGCGCTAATGAGGCCTGGTAGATTTCTTATTTTAAAACAAAAGGGATATTAACTGAAACAGGAAACACTCCAAAATTTCTCATGACACAACTTCACTGTAAATATACTACAACAGCAAAGTGACATCTGTTTTGTCAGTATTTATACTCTATTATTTTCAATGATTCTGTTAAAAGATAGTAATTTTGGCAAAATTGTCTCAGAATGAACATACATTATTCTATATCCTGAACAAAATTATAAGCTAAAAATTGTGGACATGTAGAATAAAACATTCAAAAAATGAAGTTTCTTCTTAGAAGGAGTAAAATTTGGGGTTTTTTCTCCTCACAGACCCATTACCTATTAGAATAAACTATTTCCATCTGTCCTTAAATATCTTCTTTGTCTTTTTCTTCAGTGGTGGCTCATGTTATATCTGGTGCCCTCTTTCCCCCTCACTTTTAGTCTGCTTCACAATTTTCAGTTCCACAGGATTTCCCAAAAAT
The DNA here is from genome assembly GCA_018697195.1 of Certhia americana. NCBI lineage: Eukaryota > Metazoa > Chordata > Aves > Passeriformes > Certhiidae > Certhia > Certhia americana. The sequence continues at coordinate 32,106,903 of CM031860.1, forward strand.
AATGTGATACAATTTTCCTCACACTTGCCTTGCATATACTTCAGATAGGTCTTGTTTTTTTTTTTTTTTTTTTTCAAAGCAGAGCCTGCAGTGCTTTCAAATACTTAACGACTGAAGGAGACTAAAAGTTTGTTAGTTTTGAACAGAGCTTTAGCACTATAGGCAGTATTTCATTTAATAACAGCTCTTCATTGAGCAGCAGATTTCTCATTTTTGACAGCCTGTTCATGACCTGGACAGAAAGTAATGTGTAGCCAGGTTTCCATTTCTGTAGCTCAGGAATGGGCTTTTGGGAAGTCAGAGTTCCATAGCCTAGTAGAGTTTCTTCCATTTCCAGAACCTCAATATAATTGATGGCTCATCTGAGACAGACGCCTGACACTGCACATTTAACAAAGCTGCTCAAGAACTGTAAGCACCAGAGATTCTGCCGCTGCTTCACACAACTGTCTTACAGAATTTTGTCAGCACTGCCCCTTTCTATTTCCCTATTCATTTCTCTGTGACTATCAGAAATGTTTCATCCAGTCTAACACCATATTCTTCAAATAAAAACAGGTTGGCCCAAATATTGCCCCTGCAGATGCTGGTATAAATCCAAATTTGATTATGTTGGCATATATCTTTTATGTCCACTCCTGTACTAGTGAAGATTAGATTTGAATTCTTTCTAAGACAATTCATTTGTGCCTTTGAACATTTCCATTTCTAGATCCTTGCCATACTGCCTAATTCTAATTCTTTTGTGGAAATGCATGTTGCACTTCTGCCACTCAGCTTTGATTGCAATTTTTCTTATCATTTGCCAAGTACAGCTCTGATTTCTGCACACAACCTTGCTTGGTCAGGACATTCAAGCCTGTTAATATTTCCATTTCAAAGCACCTTCAGCAAAGTAGCAGCAGCAGCAGCAATTCATCTCTTCACAGGATGCCATCTCTGTCTGTAATGACTGTTTCATCAATGTCCAGGACAGAACATCTATAACCCTGATCAGTGTTTTTCTTTCCTTCTTTATTCACCTTACCCTGATCTTGAATTTCTGTTTCCCACCTGAATTCATATTGATGATATGGTTTTATTCTAATTACCTTGGAATGCTACAGAAACTTACTTGTTTAAATTTCAGTCATATAAGGATGTTAACTATTATGAAATTTGGATGATTTATTTTAATCTGTCAAATAACTAAACAGATTTGATGGGGTTTAGAATAATTTTCCCCTACATAAGGTATGAACACTGACATTTTGAGTTGATAATACAAGAAAGCAGGTTCAAACAAAAATATCAATTTCATGAAATGTAACATTTCTTTTGTTTTTTAAATAGGCTGATTTCTTTCCTTGTAATGCATTCTATTAAAATATTATCATAATTTGTTGATTTTTTTGATGTTGTGTTAATATTATGTTGTGATTGCACACTAATCATTGGAGTTTTTACGTATATATTTGCACAAAACACCTTTTTAACCAATAGAGGCTTTGCATAATATAAACATAGACTAGAATATTATGCTAAACACTATTATATCACCACCATTTATTTGGAATTATTTGATGGGAAAAAAGTGCATTCACTGCTTCTGTCTTTGCAAATCTGATGAAAGATTTGGGATTTTTTAAAAGGTATCTGCACTGAATCCTATGACATAGTGAACATACTAAGAGGGTTTAGATCAACAAGGTGCTTCTTACATTGTAAACCCTTAATACTGGAAGATTAATTGGGGTTTTAGTTTAGTGATATCAGCAGATAATTGACAGTGCTATGACCATGTCAAAAGTTAATTCTCTTTCCTGAAACAGAAATGCTGGCTACTTTGTTGTGGGGTCAGGCTCTCTGGGATGGTAGGGAGAACATAGATTACATTTCTTAAGTTTGGAAGGTTTTAAAATGTGCTTCTCTGAAAAGAATGGGGAAAAAGAAATTAAAAAAATAAAATGGAAGGGTCTCAGTAGTGTGAGGATACAGAAAACTTAATACATGTTCACACGGATTTGTTCAGGGCAATTATTTGATTCTGCAGGTTCCATTTACAAGCCACTTACCTTATCAAATTGTCATGCTTGCATTTGCAGATGTCACCTTGTAAGAATACTACAGTGTAGAAATCTTTTGGGATAATGAATCAACACTTTTGAATGTAATTAGTCATTGCAGTATGACATATTAATGTATATTTATAATTGAAGTACTTGAACTACTGTCAGGTCAATGCATGTCACCTACTATTTTTCAAACCATTCATAAGTCTTTCAAAAATGACCATGGAAAAATGGTGCTGTTCAGCAGAAAAAACTTAGGATAATCAGGGAAAAATGTTAAAATAAAAAAGTATCATATAATGTGATTTTTCAGCATTAAAATAATTCAGCATCTGTTATAAGTATCCATTGTCAGTAATTTAATTTAAATGCCAAAGAAAAACACAACCAAAACTTTGTTCCAGTCATTGCTGAGAAGGATAAAACAGTAAAGAAACAACACGTGTAGTATTTTAACACGATCAATGTAGGAGTCACTAATAAAATGTCACCATTTGCCAACAATTTTCACAGTTACCAAAGCTTCTTCAGTTTTTTGTCATTATAAATAAATAAATAAATAAGCTGTCTTATAAATTGTTAGTAAATGGTGACATCTTTATTGATGGTTATGGACAAAATCTTGCCACTGTGAACACCAATAGAAATTACTTCTGTTAAGTTCAGTCGGGCCAGATTTTCACTCCATGTGTGTGACATTTCACATAACAGACAAAATAAATTACTTTCAGTTTTTTTACTCTCCGTTCCAAAACCTTCCTAATGCCTTTTTTATGTGATGAATGAAACATATAACAGATGAAGTAGAAAAATGTTTTCATGTATTACAACTGCAGGGGAATATTAAAAACCTGGGTAGTGAGAATTCACCATTGAACTACCTCCTGGAAGACAGGAACCCAGAAACTCATTCAGTGGTTCTGTAAAACAAAGAAATATTACTAGAATCGTATTCCTCAGCATAAATAAAAGATAGGTACAGACATCATTTGCTGGAATTGTATCTTATGATCAAAATATTTACTTCTATGTTCCTGTTCTGTACAGAAAATAAGATTTTATTCTACGCTTTAACAGTATTAATATAAATTTTACAGTCTGAATGAAGTTCAATCATGCAACTGGTCGTAAAAAAACACTTTTTGTTACAACGCTTGGGTTTTGTTTTACTGTTTTCTATTTTTTCTCTTTATTTTTTTGTTCTAATCAGAATTGTATTGCTGGGACACACTTTCACTCATTTTTCATGAAAAGAAATATTGCTTCTGTAATCTGTCCCTCAGAAAGAAGAAAAAGCCATCAACATTATTTCTGTACAAATCCCACTTGAACTTGGGGACTTGTATTACACATTTGGCAGCAGAGTTGAAACAGATGCTATCTCTAAGGTACTGAACCTCAAATTTTGGAATTTATGTCTTTCCAAAACAATAAAACATTTGATTTTGTCAGTGCAGTTTTATGCAGAGATTCTTTTTTAGTAATTTTTTTCAAGCAATAAACTAGATATACTTTTTTATTCTGACATCCATCATCTTCATGCAAATCCTTTGAAATCTGTTCCTAAATAGTTCTGTGCTCTGAACATGAATGTACTTCAAGTCCTTATTAATCTTTTTACACCTTTATTCCCAGGAACAATATTGAAACATGTACTGGAACTTTATGTAACAGCACATAATAAAGATTTGAAAGTCCTGAGGTCTCCTATCAGTTCCTTGGTTTTAATTGTATGTTTCACTAACCTGATTCTTATGTGTTTTCTATTTATGTAAACTTTGGAGACAGGCCACAACCCTAACTGAAACTGCAGTTTTACCATCTGGGCCTGGTTTGTTCAGGAGTACAGGCAAAATTAAGCTGTTCATTGTATGAGAGACAAGCTCAAAGGTTAATATGTACTAAACAGTAGAAGTGGGAAAAAGATTTCTAGTTGGAGCTGCCACTCCCCTATATATTTCATCCTTCTGTTCCTTTAAGACCTAACCTAAAATTCATTCAGAGTCACTGGAGTTTACACAAGGCTAAAATGTTCCTTTCATAACTCTTTAGTTGTATTCAAAATGCGTCAAGTGTGTGGCCAGCTATTATTCTCAGCTATTATTCTACTCTTAGAAAATTATTTTTATAGGAGCTCAAGATGTTTATTAGCAACTCTTAATATACCTATGTACATCTCAGGTTATTGTTCCATAACTCAACAGGAACCCCATCAGGAACTTATAAATCTGGCATTAAGTTTTTATTCTGTAAATGTTGTAGTTCAAGGCATAGAGGAATCTGTTATGAGTCCCAACTAATGGCAAGAATCCTCTAATTATATTTCACTGGAGCAGCTCAGCAAGCAGATGGTGGATCCTTACTGAGTTGGAGTACTCATTGACCTCAGTGTGCAAGTAACGCACTCTATTAACCTTTAAAATCTATATGTCCCTTTTAAGATCCTGCATCTTATGCAAAAAAATTGTTTCAGTTTTGGTAAGTATTTTAGAACCTACAGATTTTCAATACTGACTGTGGAACAAAAGTGTATTTTGGTAGCCAAAACATCATACATTATCATACAATGCATTTAGAAATACTACATGACTTGTGAAACTTGTTTACATCTGGAATTTTCAGAAGAAGTTACAAATATTTTCTATGCATAAGACCACTTATGTAATGTTTATCACTCTGCATACTAGGCCATTCTTAAGTACTAAGTTTTCATTGTAGTGAAGTACAGGTCCATTTTTCTACACAGATAAGCAACATGCTTATATTTATCTCACAATTTTTGGAGCTTTGCACTTCCACAGGGATTTTATTGTCACTTTTAAAAAAAATTCCTTTATATGAAAAGTGTCTTCCTGATATCTTTCAGGACAGCTTTATTATAAGAATTCACTCTCAAAAGAATAGCTGCATCAGAGAGATCTCAAAAATAGCCAAAGTCTTGGTAGAAGGCATGGCTTCTTGAGCAGTATGAAGAAAACCACTACTACTCATTGTTTATTTGGTCTTGGTCCATTATTCATCATGTGTTTCTGCTGTTTCAGCATCTGGTCTTAAATATATTGTGAGCAGAGTTTGAATGAGTTGGATATATTTACTTGAAGAGAAGTTCTGCCAGCTCTCTTTCATAGTGCAGCTGGGTCAAAGTGTTTTGGCTTTCAAAGAAGAGCTGAAGTATCTGCAAATTCTCCAAACCACATCCAACATAAAACAGCAGCTGCTGAGTTTATCTACTAAACCATGGAGCAACTGGCAATTAAACCACCAAGTTCCAGCCATTCAGCTGGAAAGTTAATACGCCAAATATATGTTAATATCTAAACAAAATAGAATAATACTGGGAATGATATTGATAATTTTGGCATGTTGATTCTATTTGAAAGTAGGAAAAATCACAAGAGGCTTCCTGTTTCAACAAGGGTGGTTTCACAAGAAGGAAGCACTGGTTGTTCATGGCCCTGCATATTTTCAGCTACATTAACCCCTGTATTATTCTAAATCTCTAGTATTTTAAAAAGAACTCAGCATTAATATTCTCAGCCAGAATGTCCCTGGAATTCATCTCCTGTTTTTAGTACCAGAATAGGCAGCCTGTTTTCAGAAGACTTTCAGCAGATTGTATATCTAGCAATTTTGAAAAATCAGATCATAAAAATCTAGTCTATAATAGTATTGAATCACTTCAAAATATTTTCCCAGAGGATGAGTCCCAACAATTTGAAATATGTCCCAACCATTTCAAAAGCCACTTATAAGTACCTGGTGCTGACTTATCACATTGCATTTCTGTAATTAGGGTAATAGCACAGTTAAGGCTGACAGCGAAAAGCCCTGGCAAGCAACACATTCAACCAACTATTTTCTTTAGCAGTTGGAGAAAAAAAAATTGGAAATAAAGATCTAGAAGTTTGCCATTTAGTTACTGAAGGATCACTTCACTTTTTTCACCTTAAAGATGCCTACAGCTTCAACTATAGATATTGAAGGAAGACCTGCCAGAGAATTACCACCTAATAGATAGATGGCATAATCACTGCTGAAAATATTTCTTTCCCTGTCTTGATTAGAGAAGAATCTTAGGCTTAGAGCTTATACTGGACATTTAATTTTTGGATAGACTAAGTCAGAGAAAATAAATTGCTTACCTTAGTGAGCAAGCTGCCCCTTTTTGTGCTTTGTTTTCTTTTCTGTTTGCAACTTCACAGAGTTTACTGGCAATGTTTTAAAATTACCTATTCTCGGGTTTTTTATACGATGTTGTTCTTCCCGAGAGTGTAAAAGTCTTTTGCCCAGCACCGAGATAGAAGGAAAAAACCGAGAGCCGTCTCCTCTGCTTCTTCAAGGCTGTTTATTTTTTCCCTTATCAGCACAATTTCTTCTCTGACCCACAGAGATCTGTTCAGCAGGTCAGCTCACAGGGAAAGGACCCAGCCCCAAAGGTGACGATTATCTTTATACTACAAACTACGTAATCAGTATTTATAATTCTTCACCAATAACTATTATCTATGTTAGAAGGTTAGATTCTATTTTAAGCCAACTATAATGTGCCACCTCACTGCAGAACATGGAGGCAAGGAAGAAGAAGGAAGAAACCCAAAAGCCATGTGCTTCCTCCATCTTGTCATCACTTGCTTACCATCCTAAAATCCACATATATCTAAAATTCTCACCCTGTGATAAAACTATGCACTATTCTACTATTTAATACACACTCCTAAATACTCTGCTTTATTTCAGAGCTTAAAAGCCCTTTTTCCATGAACAAAGGTTAAAAACACTGTTTGTCAGAGATTCTAAAATCTCTCAAACATGCAAAGAGAAATTCGTCATATTTCCAGACTCCAACAACCTATGATTCTTACATAGAACATGCAATTTAAATACAGATTATTATTATTATTATTATTATTATTATTATTGTTATTATTGCACAACACACAGTTTTATTGATTTTATTGCACTAAATTTTCATTAGTGTCTTTCTTTGTACCTCAGGTTACAGAAAAACAAACATGTCAGAGTTACCTAGAGAGAATCACTGGACTGGGGATCCTGTAATGTGTGATAATGGACAAAGCTAAAAGGCAAACACCTGACAGCCTTCTGCAGGCGTTTGTCCTCTATAAAGTGAAATGTCTGCTGACCTTTCTATACACTGTTTTTCTCCTACTATGCTCTTTCAAAGTAAGTAGTTGTACGTATGACTGCTAATGAAAAATGGTGACATTTCTGCTATTCTCTTTTTTCTAATCTTCATTTGACAAATTCAGAGTCCTCCCATTAATTATTTTCCCAAAGTTCATATAGAATGAGAAAATTATGGAGATTGGGGTATTTGAGAGGAATAGGTTCTAGTGTTGGTTAACACAGAGTAATGTGGAAACATAAGGGCAACTCTTTTATATTCAGTTTCTGATTTTTTGTACTGACCTAAAATATCCTTTGTATCTGCTTGTCCTTAAGATTTTCTGTGTTTGGAAAAATGGCATTACTCACATCATTCTGACACCTTCACAGTCATCATTTAAAATGTTAAAAATTAAATGGAAGAGAGAAACTGCAAGAAAATTAGAAGAATGTATTTCCATTTCTTGGGGAAAAGACTTCCCTAAGACTTTCCAAAACATATCCTTCTCTTAAAATGGAGAAGTTTTCTATGCAAAGGAGTCATTCTGCCAGAGGGAGATATGCAATATTATACAACCTTTAGCTTCACTTGCTATGGTCAGCTGAAACTAAAAATTGCAAAAAGATAAAGTGCTCCATTAAATCCTGTTTTATTGTGTAAGTGCCCTTATGAAATTGTATAACTACACAACAGCATTATATCAGGCTAGAATTAAGGCTTACAACAGACGCTAAACTACAACATTACCCTGACCAGATGTAAGGCTTATTTAAGCCGGATTTTAGAGTGAAATATTTATGAACTGATTTAAATACTAATGAACAGACAGTCCTACAGCTGTCACAGCTGCAGAATGATAAATGTGTTAAACAGGAATCTCTATGTCATATAGCTGGCCATTTTTCAATAGTCATGGACACGTTTCTTAATAGTACAGGTAGAAGGTGGGCAATGAAGTAGGCAAGAAAGACAATTACATAATTAGGAAGTTACCTTCCTTATTCCTCAGTGTCTTTAATGGCTCCACAAGTATTTTTTCACTACTTCCTGATTACTCTCCCACTTTTTTTTTACCTCTTTCAGAATTTCACAGTTCCATCTATGGAGGTGTCAATACTGTCAATAGGACTTACTCCTAGTTTTGGTCAAGGCTGCAGTTTTCTTATGCACTCTGCATGAATATTGGATCACTCACAATCTCCACTGAGATTCCTTCCCTCCAAGGGGACAGTGGCACAGTGGACAGAAGAGTCATCATGTTACCATGATTGGTAGCATCAATTTTTTGCTATTTACAAAAGGGAAAATACCAGTCATCCCAATGCTCCAAAATTCCAGAATACCTTGCACATCTCCAGCACCTTCATAACCCTTCATAGTGTACCCCACACTTTCCTGTACATGTCACCCTGTAGGATGTCACTCTAAAAGCATTTCTGTGGGACACCTCATGCTGCCTTACTGTTACTGCTGCCACTTAATTCTAAAAAAACTTCAAGATATAGTTATTAGGCATATATATATGCCTCAGGGACAAAAGTAAATCACCTGGGACAGAGAAAAGTCTCAATGTACTTTTTAGAAAGTTTTCAAGCAGCCAGTTCACACTAGGGCGAGTTAGCAAATAAGACAGTCTGCCCCAGGTTTTTCTCTGCAGATGCAGTGCACAATGGCAATATTGGCAAAGCAGTAGACAATAAAGAACAACAGAAAGTCCAGTGCAGCTGATGCAGTGATTCCACTGTAAATCTCATCTCTGACTATGTTCCACTTGTGACAAGAGTAGGACAACAAAACCAAACCTCGTCTTTGTCCAGTACTTGTTTGTTTACCTTACTGTACTAAATAAATGCCAAAGTGGTGTTTCTTTCAGTTGCAAAATTAAGTGGATGCATAAAGTGTAACATAAAGAATAATCTCTAATATAAAGGATAACCTCTATATGAAAAATGATTTAGGGAAAAATTTAAATTAATTTTTCTGCTATCCCATTTTAACCACTCCTTAACTTTTAATTTAAGTTCTTGATTCCTGAATAATAAAATTAATGAAATCTTCTTCCAAAACTTTGGAATGTAATTAAAGAACCAGCTAAATATTATAGTTGCTATTAAATGTTTCTTTAATTCTACAAGGCATCCTAGTAATAGAAACTAATGAATTGGTAAAAATAGTAAAGTAAGCAAAAAGTTTACCGAACATATGCATGATCTGTCAAAAGTGCTAGCAGACTAATTTAAAAATTTTAACTCACACCTGGTGCCAATGACAATATCCTTGTAATGCTGAATAATTTATTTGTCATGTCCAGATCATTTCCATCATAAAAATAGCTACTTTATTAAATAATGAATATATGCAGTTAAGAACATCATCATGAGGATAATTCTTAGTGATAGATGTACTGGCTAAAAACTCTTAAGGAACCCAAGTGTCTTCCTAGGAGGAAAGTAATATCCCTGCTTAAAGAATGGTATAAAAATGTTTACATTACTAGAATTGAAATATTGAGTAAGGTATTTTCATATTGATTGTCATAGAGATTTTGAATACATTTTCACAACACAACACTTCACAGAGACAGTGCGCAGGTTAAGAACAGAGTGACCTTTGGGCAGATGTGGTAATAAAATCAAAAATCTTCAACAGGTTGGCTTGTCTTCAGCACTCTCACTTGCTAATCTAATTAAATTCAATTATTTTATTGTTTAATAGAAGAAAGTGGTCTGTGATCAATAAAGTGCTGGTTTCATCTTAATTATCGATCCTTACTCATTAATAGAAAGCTTTCCAAGTTCCTGTTAACTCTGTTAACTATCTTGCAATAAGTTTCACATGACTTAATATTCTGCTAATCTCATAGGAGGCATCAGCACCCTGAGAATACCCTCTGTTTAGATATTATGAAAATGCCACATTCTGTTGTCTTTTCAGTATATCGTATGAAAGCACTTTCTTTATGCTAATGTTTTGCCTTTAGCAGATTTTTATCACTTGGTAAGCAAACACATCTTTATGCAATATGCAAATATTCATATGCAAACATTTTAATGCCACTGTGTATCCATCTACATGGTTTCAAAATGGATGTGAAATAAGGTTTAATATTATTTTGACTACTCCATCTACAGGTGTGAATGAATATGTAGAGGGTTACAAAGTGGAAATACAGCATCTGGATTAGGAAGTCACAGACATAGAAGTAGATACTTTTAGAAATCTTGATTTTACAAACCAGTTTTGTTCAGTCTTTCTGATACCTGCATATTCATTGAGTTCTTAGTAATTTCAGATTAACTTCTTTGATCTCATGAAATTTTTTGCAATCCACTTCAAGTCAAAACTGCATGCAGACTTCTCTGAGTGAGTCAGTCACCATTTCCTCCACTAATTGCTGGAACAAAATAATGTAGTTCAGTTAAAGAAATTTTTCTGGGTTTTTTTAGAAAGAAGATGATGATTTCTTAATCACTGTTGTAAAGAAAACATGGGTGAAATGTGTCTGGCTGAAAAGCATGAAAGGAAACATCCAGAAGCTGAATGTTTCATGTAATCGAATATGGGAAGAGGGAACCATTTGGAAAAAAAACAGACTTCAAGAATAGAAGAGTTTGAAGGACCTTGAAAAAGAATGAAGGTAGGAAGATATGAGGAAAAAATAAAGGTAAATATTGAATAGTAATTTACAGGTCTTTGAAGTTACATATGGAAAAAAAAAAAAGGAAAAATACATCCAGCTCCTGAAAGATCAAGGGATGCTTCAATGTAAGGCACTCAGGCTATTTGCTCCATTGAATGCTTTATCTACAGTGTCCCAAAGCCATTCATAGTGCATGCTGAACAGTTTGTGTTTTAGCATATAGCCCCATCACAACTGTCCTTTTGTGACTCTCAAGGAAAACATCTCATCTTTTATACAGGATATTCACATGCCTGTTTCTTTTCCAGTCTTTGAGAAGAGCTGTCCTATATCACCTACTTTGTCCCAAAATGGATGTAAATCTCATGTATGTTGTTGTGTTTTACAAGAGAGCCTTCAAGGAGCTTACCAAAGAGGAATGAGAAAAATTGTCACCACTGAAGCAATGTCTTGATGCTCATGGCAGGACTATCAAAGTACCTTATATTTTTTGCTGAACTCAGCCTCAAGGCAGCTAGTCAGCAGCAGGCTGAGGGCACAGCTGAATTGCTGGCACAATCCTTTCTAAGGTCAGGCACATTGTGTCATAGCAGATTCATAACACCATCCAGTGGTGTAATTGTACTTTCAATGCATGGAGAATGGTCAGCAGTTGGTCTGTTCATTTCATGGCATAAATGACTATTTTTAGTTATGTGACCTATGTGGAAGTTGAACACAAAGGGCTGCATATTAATTGGCTCACTTCCATTTGGTTGTCACCAAGACATAAAAATATCTTTCATTGCTTTCCACAGAAATATTGTGCCAAGCCATGTGGCAATCATCAAAAGACGCACACAGCATCCACTAGAGAGGTCCGTAATTGTTCCAGGTTTAAGGGGAGTGAAAGTTATCAGCAGCTATGAGTGACCAATTTATACAGAACAGCATCAACCCTGTGGTTTTTTGAAAGAACACAATTTGTTCTGAAAATCTATTCAATTCCTGTCACATAAGTCTTATTCAGTGATAGATGGCTGTCAGGCAATTCAGTGAAAATGGATCTTGTAAAGGAGCTGTCATATGTAAGGCCATCTGCAGCTACATTGTTAGTAGTACCTTCCTTTCTAGATCTGAAACTCTTTTCACTTATTTTTACTTATTAATGGGAATCTCAAAATGCTCTTTACCATCTTTTAAAAAATCTCTTTCTCTCCTGTTTAAAATATATGGCTCTGTTGTTCTTCATTTTCTTTCTGAATTTATTCAGTTTCTATAACTAAATGTCACAGCTTGGCCATCATAGCTTGTTTGGCTGTCTTGGAGGTCTAATATACACTCAATTTTTTAAGTGTCTGCATGCCCTATAATCTTATTGTGCCATTTTCACATGCATCCCCCCTCTCCCAGCTTGTTGACATATGCTTAATTGTTATTTTCTATTCTGTAGGGACTCTGGGCAAATTTCACATTTAAGAGATGTTTCTTATTCAGGGAAAAAGACTTAGATAAAAACTCACATTCCAAATCAAAACATATTGCACTGCAACAAGTACTGTCAGTCAGGTCTTCACATTTGGCCTTTTAACTGTTATCATATAACTATTTCTATGTTAAATATGTTAAACTGTCATACACATGTACAAGATTGTGTCTAGGACAATGTGTGGTAAGTCTTCACCCTTCAGCAAGTTACTAGCACTGGTTTAGGATCCAATTTCAGGGATGACATATACTGAAGTAATGGAAACAAGAAGTCAAAACATGCTACCATCTTAGCCTTTGCTATAGTTCAATTTATTTCAATCCAATGGAGTTTTAAAAAGTTAAACTTTCATGAAAAAGCTCCAGAGAATATAAGATCCTTATTTGGGAAGATTTCCAGACTTGAATTAATTGATTAATTACACTTATTTTTTTAAGAAAATCTACATTTTTTCTCATCAGTTTTTCCATAAATATGCATCAAGCTTAGAAAAGAAACTGAATAAGTACTATTCTATTATGAAATGAAAACATAGTTTCCATGAAAATGTTCTGTTAGAGTTCAAATTAAACACTATTTTTCTCACCTTATAACTTCTGGTATTTTTACATGATGAGTGCATGAAAGAAAATCTGTGTTGGATATAAATTAAACTCTTCATAATTTTATATGTCAATAAGCTTAAGGTCATACATATTTTCTCATCCTTTTCAATTCCTAAATTCTTAAGGATTAGAAATGTAAGTCAGCTCCTTTAATTATTTTGTTTAACTTGAATTGTTTTGTTATTTAATTATTTGTTAGCTAATCCTCAACTCTAACACAAATTTAGCCCCGTGCATGTGCTGATCTGACACTATCCATCTCATGACAGTTAAATTTGTCTCCACTTTTCTGCTGTACTTGAGAAGAGATAGAATAATAGCTACTGCAGCCTCTTTAGCATTTAAGATTTCTGTGAGTTGACATAATCCAGACTGCAGAATAAACTAGATCAAGGAAAACACATTGAGTACTTCATTGTTTCTTGGCTGCTTGGTGAGATCCCATACCCACAGACAGCTATAAAGGCAAAAAGCCAAAAGGCAGTCTATGAGACAGAAGACATCTACTTTACGAAACAGACATTAGGATTATCTAGTGAAAGGGAGCAGTTAGATTTCCAGATTAAGATTTAAAATTTCATGAGAGTTATATCAACCATATATTTTGTTTTGGTTTTCATTTTTAAATTTTTCTATGTTCACTGAATGAATATATCTTAAATAAATTAATATATATAGCTTTAGGAAATTTATCATAAACCATTCAAAAATTTTCCCCCTTTACCCATTCACTGCTCCACAATGTCATTGGAAATTTCATGATCACCAAAAATTAAGAGCAGTAATCTTTGAGCATGGTTGAATTACATTCAGCAAAGGACCAGAAGGCTGAAGGGAGCAAAGGTGGTTCAGCACATATAACAGAATTTTCTAGAGGCCCCAAGCCACCAAATGGTCTGCAACTCCTGCACAAAGCAGGTGAACCTCTGAAGATGCTCTAGTTTTAGACATCTCTAATCAGTGGTTCTTGAGAATGCACTGAGAATCTGGTGTTTCAGACACAGACAGTACACATGTGGGTAATGTGCAGCCCATTGAAAATGCCAGCACAAAATCTGTTCCAGCAGACATTACTTCTCCACTCCTTTTGTATTGAATTTTGATCTTTTTACTGCTGCACAAAAGAATCATATCAGGATTAAAGACCTGCCACATTCACTTTAGTGTGCCTTTATAGTTTATCACATTTTATCCTGCCAAAGCTACTGGAGGTGCCTAGGGCAGAGACCACATCTGCTCTGTTATGTCATTTTCCTGGTCTTATTTCTTCTCTATTATATTGATGTCAATTGTTCCCCTTGACTGTTAAAACTCTTCTAGGTCTCTTAAAATTCTTTCCTAATTCTCTTAAATGGCTTTTTTAGTGTATTAACTGGTTTCTATTAAAAGCTTATTGAGAGTGGACATTTTATTTACAAAGACCCGAAAGTTTACTTTCTACTGTAGACATGGTTGTGACTTTTAAAAACTCTTCATCAGAACTGGTATTTTCTATATGTTGCTCAAAATATTTTGTGGATGCTTCTACCTCCAGCTGTCTCCTTTTCACCTGAAAAACAAAGACTTGCCTGCATTACAGGCACATCTTATACACTATCAAATGAGAAAACATTTAAGGCATGTAATTTTTTTTTTTTTTTATAATATTAGAACTGGCTATCTTTTATTTCTACGTGTCACTTTCCTAACGCTAACATCACTTCATTGTGAACAACGTTCTGAACCAAGCTGAACAACTCCTGTTTAGCACACTGCAAAACAGGTAGGTGAGCTTCTGTTTTCTCAGTATTTTTTTCCTCCAAGTGGGATATTGGTGCTTAATCTGTGAGTTACAAGAAACTTTGTTTCAAATTAACTGATTTAGAACTTGCTTGTTCTGCTACTCTTGTCAGACTATCTTTGTACAAAACCTTTCAGGGATGTCACTTAGTGGCATAACATCTTCTAGACACTTGTCTCTGGCTCTGTCTTTCCTATTTTTCTCAATTTTTAAGGCCTATGCAAATCTTCATTAGTTCTCTCTGATGATTGAGGGTGACTTAGTCCTATTGAAGCTCTCTTTGAAAGATTCTTACCAAATTTTTGGTGCTGTTGTTCTTATGTCTAATTCAATTCTAAGCTTTTATTTTCAGTTTTGCAGTTCTAGTCACTTGATCCATGATTTCTGATACTGACAATACATTGTTTTAATTCCCAAGGTCACAATTTTTTTTTTTTTTCCTCATTGCATGGTATTGCTTTTTCACTCCCAATATGCTTCTTTCAATATTCACTCATTTGTCTTAACATTTGAGCATCTTCCTTTTAAAGTAGAAGCTACATCTCCTATTTTGTACTTTTACAGTTTAACTTATTCAAATTCACGTTCTCTGTCCTGCAGCCTGACTCACATTGGGGAGTGTCTATAAAGTTGTATGCATAATGAAAAGATAATTGACTTTTCTTTAGTGCTGCCACCACTCCAGAAAACACTTGGCCATCTAATAAAGAAGTCTACTAGAGCACAAAACTGTGTCCTTAAATAATTTTCTGCCCAGAGATGTTTACTGGACTTTTGATTATGGATGGAGGTAGCTGCTACCCTACATATCATGGGTTGAGGCTCTGAGGAGTGTTCCAGATGGAGGTTCTGGCTTCAAACCAAGTCTCATCTTCCTTACTAAATAAAATCACCAAAAAACCCAAACTATATCAAACTAAAACATAAAAACCCAAAACTAAAACCCCAAAATAACCCAGGGCAAACCACCAAATCCAAAACAAACAAAAAAACACCAAATAAAGCACCAAAACCAAAACAAGCAAACAAAGACAAAAACCCCACTTGAATTCCTACCACTTTTTATTTCAGGAAACACTTTGCAGTGAGTTGTGTAATATATTGTGAAAATATAATAATATTACTGTGACTGCAGAATTTTACAATGGAAGATGGAAGTAGAGTATGAAAAGAATCATGTAAAATTTGTTTGGGATCTTCTTTTCTTCAAATGAACTGAGCAAAATTATGGTTACTTATCAGGAAACTAAAGAATATGATAGCAAAAAAGAATAAAATGATGATTTCAGAATAAATTATATACATTCTTCTAAATTAAATTCCAAAATTTCTCTGTATTAGAGTTAGAGCTTTTGGATTTCTTACTTTCTTTTGAAAACTAATAATTCTTTTTTTTTAATTATGTATATAGTAGTTATAGAATACAATTTATGGAACCTTTCCATAAATTAGAAAGTAAAAACTGAAAATCAAAACCAAACAAACTATAAAACTTTAATTAAAGAACTCAGCAGGTTAGGCTTATTTTACGTATAAGCAATAATATGCAGACGCTTCTCTTTTTTCCTTTCTTTTTTCTTTTTCTTTTTTTTTTTTTTTTTTTTTTTTAATAGAAATACTAAATGAGTAAATGCTTGTCCCAGTAGAGTAAATTTTATTAGGGACTGGTTATAAAACCTTTTTTTCGTAAGGAGCTAGTGATAAATAGGAGCTTATTTGCTTTTGTCTTTCTGATTGCTTTGCAAAATGAAACTGATTAATTTGAATTTACAGGCAGTTAAAAACAAGAAATGAAATAGAATTTGCTGCAAAGCAGCAATCTATTCATAATGTAAAATTTCATTTAAAGAGCTTACAACCAGAATACATTGAATTATTCATTGAAAACGATGAATCCTTTGAATCTGGCTTCTGAGTGTGGTTGCAAATTGCCTATGAGCACACATGAATTTTATTAATGTGTTTTGTTATGAAAATCTTTGATAGATCATACATATGAAGATATGTATGCATATAGAGCATATGTGAGCTCTCTGCTATATTAATTTACTTAAATATTCGCAAAACTGATTTTTTTCTACTTTAGCCATTTACAAACACGATGCAGATATCATTGTTAAACAAAATAATTTGATCTGCATTTTGAAAGATTCAGAGTCACATTGAATCAATTCATAAACTTGCTGTCTTAACTTCAAGTAAATTACCTTCTCTTTGTAAGTTTGCTTATTTGTTTTAAGAATAAAGATAATATAGTTACTTTTTTGCACAAGGTTTACTTATGACAGTGACAGAATATCAGCATAAGTATCAAAATAACTATAATAGCTATAGTCGGGGTCAAGATATCAAAGAAATATACTGCAGTCTTAACTCTTTCATAGGAAAATTATAAGTAATACAGAGAGGTATCTTTAAATGTAGGAAAAAATACATACATAAAAATAACTTTTAAATTCCCCAAAACCTCAAGGGATGGAATTTTCTATTATACTCATCATTAACACTTAGGTTCAGTTTGGAAATTAAAGTCGGGAAGAAAGTAAAAAATGCATACAAATCTTATGTATCTTTTTCTATGAAATTTTATTTTAAAATTCTTTTTGTAAGAGTCATACAAATTTGCACTACTTATGTGGCAGCCATCAGCTTTCATCTCAATTTTTCTGTAATGTGAACACACAGCTTTCATATATGATCAGGTGATAATGGATCTGCTAGAAGTCTACAACCTTATTTTGAAATTATTTTTTCCTACAAACTTCATGAATTAAATTAATTGGATTCTTTTTTTTTTTTTTTCCCCTGCTCTGTTTTAGTGCCATCACTAACATTTTTCCACGGCCATTCATCACACAAGGTTAAACTATTGCTGTCTGCAACAGGTTTCGCCTTCCCAGGCCTCCTAATTATCATACCACCAACAAACAGGGAACTGGGAGCATGCTCTCCTATGTTAAGCAGGGACCAAATAACATGATTTCAGACATGAAACACTCTCACTGAACCTATGAAAGTTTAACTTGCTGTCATTATTCTCAGTGTTTTCTGTCAGTTAGAAATTTTAGGTGCATTATTATTCTAGAAGAGTAAAGTTTGGTTTTTGGTTTTGGGGTTTTTTTTGGTTAAAATCTGTAATCTAAGCTTATGAATTAGTTACTTATGTATTTACTGACATGAACCTCACTCCACTCCACCAGCAACGAGGCTGGGACTACCCAGGAACTAGGAAGAGACACAGCCAGGCCAGCTGATCCCACTGACCAAACTGGTATCCCATTCCACATAGCACCACACTCAGCATGCAAAACCAAGGGGAAGAAGTCAGAATAGGGAATGCCTGCATGGATGGTGTTTGCCTTCCCTAACAACTGTTATTCCTGAGCCTGGATTTCCTGGGAATGGCTGAACACCTTTCTGTTGACAAGAAGGGATGAATTAATTCTGTTTTGCTCTGCCTGTATGTGTGACTTTCATTTTATCTCCGTCTCATCCCACAAGTTTTCTCACATTTTTGATTCTCTCCCCCATTTCACCAGAGGGGAGGGAGTGGCTGCCTGGTACTCAGATGCTGGCTGGGGTTAAACCAGCAATTTTTCAGCATTGGTCAAGTTATTGACACTATACCTTTGGTTTTTTGTCCTTTTGTTTTGTAGGAGTATTACACTTGTCACACAAGTAGCCTTTCTTTTTGAATTCTGTGCAAGTTTTCGCAGTCATGGTTAATGCAGATGTGCACTTACTATTGGATCATATATATTGTTCTTCCAATATTTGCATGTCATGAATAGAAAGATAAGGATTAAAAAACTGCATTCAGTTATGACCTCAATAGACCCAGTCAGGTGTCTGTGCAGCTTTGTCAGTTTTGTATCTATTAAGGCTTATATTTTTTTATATAATACTACAACCAACTAAATGATATTTTAAGAATTCAGATTTTTTTTATTAGTGAAAAACCAAGTGCATTGTGAATCCCTCTAAAAACACTATCTATTTAGTCTATAGAACTGCTCCAGTTATTGTGAGGCAATAGGTCTCTCCAGAGATTGCCAATATAGACACCTCTGATATGTGGATTGAATGAGTACTCTCTCCCTTCCCCATTCTAAGTATCTGGCTGAATTTAGGTGAGATATATCCTACACACATAGGATTTTGTGTGAGCTTTCATTATATCATACTGCTGCTGTTGCAATTTACTTCTGCCTGGTGTCTGCAACAAATCTCACATTCTGTTCAGTGTGCTCCTGCTGCAGTGGGTTAAGAGAGCTATGTACCTTCCATGGTCAAAATTGTTGAACACCAAAGAAATCAGAGAATAATTTCCTAGCATTGATTTGTGACCAGCTTTAAATTTTTGCTGGTGTTGGTACGTTTACTAGAAATTTTTGTTTCTTGTTTTGTTTTGTTTTGTTTTGTTTTGTTTTGTGGTTTTGGGGGTTTTGTTTGTTTGGTTGGTTGGGGTTTTTTTTGGTTTTTTGGTTTTTTTGTTTGATTGGTTGGTTGTTTTTTATGCCAGATTTTCAGGATATTTGAAGGGTACTGTGTTCTTCTCAAAGGATCTTGTGTCAGCTTAGAATTACATGCATTACACTGATTTTAATAATTGAGTCAGGTATAATGATTGCTACATTCCTCCTTTTTATACACTTCCATTTATCTGATTTTGCTTGGTCTTCCTTACCACCATTCTACACATCTACAATGATGTGGTGAGTCAGTCTACAATTTGAATATTTACATATCTCTGTGTTCTCAAGCCACAGAACTTTTTTTCTTACTGATGTACTTTACCAGGCCTAAAATAAACCACAATTTTTTTGCAGAAAATATGCTAGGATCTTATTTTTCAGTGGAAATAGCATTTTGAATCTCTTCCTATCTAGCAGTCTTTACTTAAAAGAAGAAAATGAAATTAAGAAATTAGACTACTTCAATGCTTCACAGAAGACTGCAATTTTATGGTCATTTAGCATTTTTTAACCTTTTTTGTTTGTTTATTTGTTTTTCTTGCCAAGTCTTTCCCTGAGCCACAGATGCCATTTCCTATTCAGCTGTTGCTCTGTTTCTCACAGACACCCTGTAGATCATATGGGAACATTCCAACCCAAATTGAGTCATTTGAGTACCAAATAGCTTCTCAAAATCTGTTACTGTTTCCTTTGCATTCTTTTCTTTATTCACTTTGTTGGCTCTTTTGTTGATTGGATTGGGTTTGGGGTTTTTTCCTTTTTAACATTTAGTTCAGATCCTTAATAAATATATTTGATTTTAAAACTGTGGTCTTAAAAATGTTGTTATATCTAAAACAACAACCCAAATTCAGTCCAGCTGAGAAATTTCTAATTTTTGTTGTTTCACGTATGATGCTGTTGTAGTTGTTCACTGCTTTCATTTTTGTTGAAAAGAAAAATTTTCACTAAAATAATAGATCTTCCTATATTAGTTCAGTGGCAATTTTTCCTTTTAAAAGAACTGAATATTTCCACTTTTTCATTTTAAAGGAAAATCATTGAATTTCTCCTTTTCACAGTATTTAGGATTTAGAATCAATAGTACCTTTCCATGTGGTCTGAAGAAAATTTATAGGAATGTTTTAGGACTCTCAATGCTTTTTTCAATCCAAATAAATAATTCAGTGTGGTAGAAAGTAAATGATTGAAATAATGCAGGCCAAAGGCTTCCAATTATCTTTGGGCAGGCTTGAAAATTAGACTTGTGCATGCTGCTTTGTCAATGAGCCTTTAAACCCAGAGATGGTTAACATAAATAAAACCACCTTAGTTCTTCATGATTTTGTTTGTTTTACAGTGGTAGACAAATTAAGAAAGCAATCTCCAGCAGTACAAAATGAGGCCAAATATGGTGCTTTTTTATAGTGATTCACAAAAGCCTACACCATCCCCATCACACACATGCTTTTTCACACACCATTATTAGAAGTATTCCCACTGCTAAGTCATATACTAATACTTTAAACAAACATAAACATATTTCTTATCTTATCAAAAAGATGATTTTTCTAGCCTTTCCTTTGATGATTGTGAGCCTGTCCGCTTTTGTTGTCTGCTGGAAACCCTAGAGGGTCTCTGAAAAAGAACATGACAGGGCTTCAGGGACCTGAGCAATTTGAAGATTTGTTTTCCTTTATTTTTCTTGACTTTCCAAGAGCTTCTAAACTAGTGAAGATGTTCAAAGGCCTTACAGAAAATGTTGTGTCTCAGAAGACTCCTGCTGTGCTTTCATGCCTTAAATTTATCACAATGGTGTCTGAAATTAGTGAACACCATCTAAAACTACCTAATTCTTAAAAACTCTGAGAAATATTTTATATTTTTAACAAAATTACCTCTGATCTGTGAAAATCATATCATGCACTGGTATGACACATACTAGATGTTATTTATACTCTTCATTAGACTTTTAAACAGATTATTTGAGCACAGACACTTTTAACTTATATGGACATGCACCTCAAAGAGATGAATAAATCCTTGTGGGTCATTTCAGTTTTCTGGACACTGCTCTATAATGTAATACCCCTGCAGTTCCAGGGTTACCTATTTTCTCTTTCTGGCAGGGTTTGTAAATTGGAGAATCTTTACTCTTGTCTGCTTATTTATTTACTGTCAGAACAATCCCATTTCATATTGAAAATTAGTCTAGTCTGAAGCTTAAATATTGTTTTATACTTTTTCTTGTTTCTATATTCCAAGTGAAAACTAAGATTTATGATGCCCTGGAGATACCACTTGGTTTCAGTCCTTCAAAGAGAAATGTTACATTAAAGACGATGTTGGTAACCCTGCAGCGTATCAGGAATTTATTATGAAATATAAACTGCACAAGAAACAAGAGATAACAGTGAACAGAGGCAAGAAACTGACATAGTGTATTTTTTTTTTTGTTTTAATGTGGAGTTATGAATATTTATTGCATTTGTGGAAATTGCAGTTTCGGAGCACTAAACAATTTTTAACAGTTGATCTGCTTTTACTAAAGCGTCATTCTCCAACTCATGTCAAGTTCCCAAAGAATTTTGTGTATATCACCATTCAGGAAGTTATTAAATACCTGCAGGGTGTTCATCAGCTGTCTTGCAACAGAAAAATTTAGCTTTCCATTTTTTATATATAATGCTTGTGTAAATTCCATTTAATAAATGAAGCACATTTTTTCATATCAATTTAAGCAAAAGCAGCAAAGATTTTCCATCACTTGTTACTGTGTACTTGATCTTCCTCCAACAAAGTCAGCTACTGAGTATTCTTTGATTAATATGAGAAATCCCTGATTGGAAGTTTCCATGACTGGTATCCATTAACTTATGGGTCCATGTAGATGGACTTGTACCTCATCATCTGAGGCTCAAAGCTGGACTTTCAGCACTGCATCTACAGATGCAATGCAACAGATGAACAAATGGAAAATACCAAGGCAAATGGAAAAATAAAACCAACAAAACAGCCAGGCTAGATCAAACAGGCAAGTGTATCTGAAAAACAGCTTAAAAAAAACCAATTTAAAGTTAAGAAAAGTGTATACTAGGTATCAGCAGATTAGCCACAGAGACAACAACTGGACACATCTTTATAGCATTTTGGAAAGTGTTGGCATGGTATGCTTAGAGCAGGAATGACCAGTTCAGAAATGTTGACAGAGACATTAAAACTACATGACTGACAAGAACAGGCCAATTCATATCTTGTATAATTATGTAAAATAGTGATTCAGGCATATATATAGACACCAATGTGTTAAGTACATGAATAATCTTAAGGAAAAAAAAAAAAAGAAAACAGCAAAAAAGTTCTACCACAACAATTAAAAAAAACCAGTCCTTAATAGAAGAAAGTTGAAAGTCAGCATTACAAGAAAAAAGGATACAAAGTAAGCAGACTTTGCATTTAATAGCTTGTGAAAGAAAGAGAGGAAACAATTATGTGTTATGATGTTTAAAAACCTTATTACACTACAGCACCTGATTATCCTAAGTTATTGAAATCAACATAACCCATGTCTGCACTGAAATATCAAAAACTTCCTGGAATCTAGTTATGCAACCTAGATCGATAAAATTTTGGCCCTTGAGGAGAGTCTCACAAAAATTAGGGTGTGGGAGCTGTTGATCATCATTAAGAAAATGTTAATTCCTACATTTGACAAAACAATTGTTACATTTCAGGTGTATAACAAAACTTGAATAATGCACCCTAGCATGATGTGTCCTAATAGTACCAATCTACCAAAATTTTAACTGTTCTGTTCCTATAAAACTTTAAAAGGCATGTTACAACATCCTCTTTTACTAATAAATTATTATAGTATTACTAAATACTTACTAGTATTATTAGTTTATTTCCTTATTCTAAGATTAGAACTACACTGTTCTCAGGTATAATCATAGTGATATGAAGATGCTCTAAAAACAGAGATTAATTGTCATGGTATGAAGAGATCCTTTGGCCAAGAGGAGTCCTCTGAAACTCACAATGATCTTTTCCAGTTGATCAGACTAAGGTATTTATAAAAATGCAGTTATTCTCAGTGAGTCAAGGTTCGATTTCATAAATGACCTTAAAAAAGCAGACAAAGTATTAGCTGTGTTACAGAGATAATCTAAAGAGTGCCTCTGGAGTTTTGGGGGTTTATTGGTTTTTGAGGTTATTTATCTAGTCTGATATCTTACTAACCTTGAAAAAACAACAAGGGATTAAAGAATTTTCGCTGTTTTAAAATACCTCTAATTAGCAGTCTTGCATACAATGATAAACTGTACAAAATCACAAAATACCCTTACAGAGTACGGTTAACCAGCTTTTACTCACAGTGAAAATCCATTCTGACTAACAGAGGCACTGTGAAAGCCTTAGACACTCCACTGGAATGCAATTCTGAACAATTATTTCTATTATTTCAGAAGGAATTCTGCATGCAGAATGCCTACAGAGACAAACAAATACTAGTATTTGTAGCAAGTAATTCACTGCAATATTGAATTTCTCAAAATAAAGTGTCATTTAGCCTCATCATCAAAAATACATAAGGCAGAAATGAAACAACGTGGTAAGATTGTCATAGTTTCCACACACAATGCTGTATGACTTTAGCACCAAATTATTTTCCCAGAAGAATGAACCAGTAGAGAACCTGGGTCATGGTAATTCCACATTTTCAAATGCTGGAAGGCATCCCCTGAAAAGCTTATGTGGCCTTAGGATTTTCCTCTTTGTGTCTGTTCTGAGAGGCTGCCAGTACCTGAAGGGCACAACAAAATCTCCAGAAGTGTTTGAAACAAAGATGCAAACTAGCAGTGGAAAATTTGAATGGTTTTGACACCAGCTGCTAATGTTTTCCTGTTTGAGAACTTAGAGGACCCAGAATTTCGTCTTAAACTGTCCTGCTGCTTTTTCCAACATGCTCTTGGTTTTACAGTATTTTAAATAGCTAACTTTTGGGGTTCTTGTGTCTCATGTTTGCAGAGCTTCCTGTAATTTCACATCATGTTCAAATTCAGGCCTTACAACAAGCACAGACATTTTGTTGGTTTTTAGTATTCATACATCTGTTCAGCTGTTTGGGATGATGCTATCTTTTAGGACCTTACTGCATCTCGTGACTCACCACTGTCCTAAGAGCAGTTACAGGAATTTTCACTTAGTGAAGAAGTGCAGACTGTATTTCTTTTATTTGACTAAGCTGTTTCCTATTACTTATTGTATTCTCTTGACAGTAATAAATTTCATAATGGTTGCTAGATTTCAAATCAACTATTACACTATCTAGATGGAACAGTAAATCAATAATTGATGATATACAAATCATATCTTAATAGCTGGAATGCAAGGGGGTTTCGCCTTAAAGTGTCACACTTAGCAATCATTGTAATATTTATTGAAAAATGACATAATTCTATTAAATCAATAATAGATTGACATGAATATATTAAGACATTTTCATAAGCTGAGAAGAGAAAATGTATTTTATTATGCACACTCTCTTAATGATCCTTATTTTTGAAAACTTGATTAATTATTTATCATATACCTGATCTTCTACATTTCTTTTAATGCTCCCACTTTCAAAATCAGGTGAAACTGGATCAAAGATTAGTGAAATACTCTTACAATAGGGGTTATCACTTGTGTTTAAATAGCTCTTGGTGTACAATAGCTTTGCTTAGGAGAAGTTTCAAGAGGGATAATTTCTTAGTATTTTTTATATTGTACTCAGAAGAGAAGCATAACTGCTCAGTAAACTTTTTCATACGGTCAACATAACTAGGAAATTAAATATTAATGTAGCAACAATAAAAATTACACTCAATTCTGATTCTGTGCTTCACTCTGCATCTATTCTCATTGGGTAAATCAGAGACTGGCATTCCAAAGTATTGTATAATCAAGCACTAGACTGCTTATTAAAAGGTGGTGCCCAAGTACAACCCAATTTTCATAAATTCGTATAGTCAAGCAATATACTATCAGATTCTGTAATTCATTGAAGTTTAGTAGTTTTAAAGGTTATCTTTTATTTTATTTTTTATTTTTTCCATTTCCTTTTCCTTTCTCAAAAAGGTATAATAGATAGAGCTAAAATTCTTAGTGCTGATTTTTTTCTCAAATTTTGATAAAATAGATTTTGTAACAAAACCCCCTAATTAATTAATTAAAGGTTAACTCACATATTCATGAAGTATCCAGGGAAAAATATCATACTTTTCATGTCCTTTAAGTATTTTCATGGTTCTTCAAGCCTCTTAAATTAGTTAGCTGGGAAAAAAATTGAATGAGCATGGATATAAAGCCTCAAAAGCTTTCTTATGTTGTCAAAATCCCTGTTTCACTGCCGATAAATAAGGAAAAAGTGTGATGCTTATGGTTTGTTTCTGTGGTCCGTCAGAAATGCCACAGAAGTCATAAAAACATTTTGTTTGAAAAGTTTAGAAGATTGTTCTCTAAGACAGAGAAACAAATGTAATTTTTGCAAGAAAATTCGTCAGTTTAAAATTTTTTGTTGATATGTCTCTTGGAATGGTATAAAATGTGTGTCCTAGTATACTTCAAAGATAAATATTTTGATTCTTTCCACATTTGACAATAATGTTAACATGTACTAGAGCCAGGGAATTTAAAACAGGAAAGAGCCCATGATATTAAGCAAAGAGCAGAAAAAGGTCCCATTTTTGATTAAATTTATTAAAATGTATCCAATTTCCTTGAATATAAAATATATGCAGCATATAGAAGTTCAAGTTGGGAAGTAGTATGAGTATCTGGCAAACTGATTTTTAAAGTAATTTACAGACTACGTGTTGCACAAGATGGAGAAATACATATAATTTCAGAGTTCTTATTTGATTATTAACTTGTTAATTCTATCAAAATATTAAGTAGTGAAAAAAAACCCCATTTAAAATTCTGTGCATCATAATATACTAGATAAAGTCTCTGAAGTGTCTTTTCTTTAAATAATCTCTAGATTTTACAGATGAAAGCTGAATCTCACCTGGCAAAGGAAGTTTGAAATGCTTAAGCATTCATTTCTGTCCTACAAGCATCATGAAAAGAACCTGCTTTTGCAAGTTGTTTGCTTCATGACATAATGTACCAAATGGCTTGCTGAAAAATTGGACAAATTCCAGCTGAACAGCTACTATTCAAATTGATAGTGACAGCTCATCCTGAAAAAAATGTTATTTTCAAATGATTGATATGAACTCAAAGGGGTGTGAAGAACTGTAGTGTTCATATTGCTCATGAGCTGTTGACAGTTTGGCACATCTCTAATGCTGATTAGAAACAAGCCAGGACGCTGCAGTTTGCATTCACATTAAGCTTACAGACCACATTAATTATTTGATTCATAGGAACACTCAGTATACTAAAATATGCCAGAGTTTCAAAATCAAATGACCTTTATATCAAGTATCTCAATATCTATGATAACAGTTATTGAGTTGTTGAGTATTGAGGGGAATATTAACAAATATTAATTGCACTGAGCAAGTGACCTTGGTGATATTCAGCGAACTGCTGATGTATTCAGAGATACTATACAATGAAAAAAACCCTTAAAAATGGAATTCTGAAAAACTTGTGTACGTTCTTCACATTTGACCTGTAAATAGAGGAGCTGGTACTTGGGAGTCCTTTTTTAGTGTTTTTTTGCATATCATATTTTACCCATGCAAATGTTAATGCTACTAGGATTATTTTTTAAGAGCACTTTGCCTGAAAGACTTTCTCTATGGCAGTGCTGATGCAGGCAACTAAAAGAAAGTTTAAATGTAACTTTTCCAGCAGGCCATTATTTCTCAATTGGTTTTGCAAAATGTCAACATCAGCAAAGGCAGCTCCCACGTCCACCCCAAAAAATGCCTAGGATATCTGTGTCTGAAGGCCACTCTGATACATCTTTGTAGAATACCATGTATTTATCAGCAGTTCACTGCTATTATTTCACACTGACCATACACAAACCCCAAAATGTGGCGACCACTTTGAATTTGCAGCTGCTTTCCAAGATATTTCACTCATAACTGCACAGATTCCTAGATGCCATTTTTTGTCTAATTCTCAGTCATACAGGAAAGAAAAAAAGGGACAAAATGAGATGTTTCCCTAGGCTGAAGAAGTTTCTCTTCCTTCTCTAAGCAACCGGCAGACAGAAATCATTGCCCAGAAGTCAGATGAAAGTACAAGACCCTGCCACCAAATATTGATAGAGTTCAGGAAGTGAATCACTATCTTGTTTTCTTAGATGTCAAGTACTAAAGGCAGCTATATTTCCATTTGTCAAACCTTCCAAAATACCTCAAGCATACTTCTGTATCCACAAAAACAGCGAATGGATGCTAGGCTACAGATCAGTGAACTTACACACCCTCTCTAGGAAAAAAATAGGTCTGGTATAGGAAAAAGAAAGGAATACTGACCTTCTCCTTGGCTTGATCAGAAGAAATCAGAACCATAAACATATTCTGAATGACCACAGTAAAAAATGTTCACTAAATTTTCATTATCAACTTCACATTCACCAGTACAGACGGGTTTTCTTGGGTATGCTTTATTATGAAGCAAGAAATGTGGACAGATCTCCATGTGGTGAGACAAGGTACAAGCTGAAACTGACTGACAGATTCAGCAGAAGGGGAAAGCACTACACAATAGGAATGCTCATTCACAGACCAAATTCAAGAAGCAGCAAAAAAATTATAGTAGTTGACCCAGGAGAAAGTTTAACTTGCATTTCCTGTATTTGTGCAGCCTGTAGCTCATGCTCTCACTGACCTTGGTAGAATCATATAGATAATATGATCATGGAGTGAACTGCCACAGGATATTGTTCACTGTACAGCATTGTGTTTTCCTTTTCAATATTAGCTGTTTTATTGCTTATCTGAATATTGTATGTTTGAATTAATTTATAATTTTTGCTGCTGCACACACAATGCATGCACATAAAATCTTATCTTGGCTGAATTCCTCCACATAACGTCCCTCAGGTAGAATATAAGAGCAGTGGTGAGACACAGCAATCCCAGTTCTTATTAGTCCTCCTCCATATTCAGCTACCAAAGAGTAGCTTCTTGTGTACAGTGACCTTCTACATCACTACTCATGTCTTGAAACAATAGAACTGACTTTATTAGCTTTGTTACATTAAGATTCAAAGTACATAGCACTCTCTGTCACTTCAATCTGAATAGTAGATCCAGCTTTAAAGGATAAGTGAGTAGCAGTAGAGGTTTTGTGAATTTTCTGGTGCAGTACCTCAAAAAGCAGCAGGGACAAATTGTTAGGACAGGAGAAAAGAAATGTTAAGGCCAGACTGCTCCTATTTGATTCAGTGCCAAGGGCAATAAAGTCTGCCAGTGGGATATTATAATAAGTATTACAAAATCATAGATTTTTTCATGAAGTGTTATTACTTCTTCTCAAGATGAGATCTCAAGCCCAAAGAAATAGCAAAAGCCATTCTAAAAGCTCTCCCTTTCTCTTCATTTAATAATTGCCATCATCTATTTACAACAATGGAAGATAAGTAGTGATAGCAGGCAGCTTACTTCTCTATGTCAGCCTTCCCGTTAAATCCAGATGCCTAATCAAATGTTTGGATCTCTGACAGCCCCTTGAAACTGGTGTTTAATATCCAATGTGCACATGATAACATTGTGAACCTATTGTCCACCTAGGGTTAGGCAGTCACATTTATCACTACATAATGTGGACAGAGGTCCTAAGTCATGTGAACAAACTAAGTTTAATATTGATGATAGTTGCCACTTCCAGTTCAAAAAAGCTAATAAATTAATTTATGTGTGGATTCTCCTGCATACAGAGATTAAATGTACTTGTAGTGCAAATTTCAATTTTAGTCCAATGCAGCTTTTAAAAACATTTTTCTCTTAATCAGGTGTGCTTATTTCAAAAAGGCCAGTTAACATACACTTTGCAGGTCATAGAGAATTTTTGCTTATTGCAGATTCTTTCATTTTTCGGACAAAAGCATTCTGTAGCCTTTTTCAAAACTGAATACAAATACACAAAATGGAAAAACTAAACACAGAAGACTACAAAAATGGCTGACGAGTAAATATATTGCAGCTACTTTTTGTTTGTTATTAAAAAAGCAGAAAGCAAGCAACAGTAATATTCTGACTTCCTTGAAGATATTTGATGTAAAAAAAAGCAAAGTAGGCAAGAAATCAGCAGGTTTATGTTTTCTAATATTTTTTCTCTCATTTCCCAGAGATGATGATAATGATTCCTCAAACAATATTTTGTAGCTTAACTTTTCTTTCTTTTCTTTCTTTTTCCTTTTTTTTTTTTAATCAATAGACTTTTATATAAGCACTAACACACCTATTTCCATGGCAAGTGTGTAATTTACTAATAATACCTTGTGTGATTTTGTGTGTCCTCTGACTTCCATCATTCCTTTTGACTACAAGTGTCTGCAAATCTTGGGTGCTTGGCTCCCCTTAAGGGTGGGACATCGGGACATCACAACCTGGTAATTGCCCATTAGTCTAGAAAGTTACAAAGGGTTTAAAAATGATGATAAATAAAAAAGGCATGTTCCAATCTCAAGAAATAATATTTGTAAATTTCTTCTTATAATGTGACATGCAATATCATAAAAGATTATTAAAAGCTAGCCATCTATACATTGACTCTTCTGTTGCATGATATTTCATAGAAAATAGAGGTGCTGCTGTTTTAAGGCAATATGAAACTTTTATATCCATTGTAATTCAGTCACATATTACTTAGGTCTTCACCCAAACACTACTCCACAGCAGGAGCTTTGTGTACACTTGGAAATTCAGAGGCAAACTGAGACATCACTAATAGTTCTAATTACTGCTAAGCTCCTTCCTATTGGGTTTATATCTTGAAGTGTGTCCTTAATAGCTGAACACATAGATAGGGGTAAGCACTTTCATTAACATCTAGAATTCCAAACAAATTTAAAAATATGCAGCTACTTTTTGATATTGTTTTCTTTAATAATGGTCCATGCAGTTTCCATTGGTGATTTCAGATGCTTTTACTTTGGGGATTCCAGCTTTATATAATTTATAGTAAAAAGCCCCAACGTTTAAAATAGAAAGTTTGTTACAATTGATCAATATTTTAGAGGCACACTGGGTCTGGTGGTTCCTGACCTGAAACCTTGTCTTGGAATAACTGTAGAGGCAGATTTCTGTCTTTTGTTGACTTTCTTCAGCCTGGAGACAGACTCGATTTCTTAGAAATTTCCAAAAGCATGGAGACTCCAAGAAATGTAGCCATTAATTTCTGTGCTTGTGACAGAAACCATATGATTCTAAAGTAGAACATTTTAACTCTTTCTGTAAGGTCCTGTTTGCAAACGAGGATCCCCCACTTCCTGAATCATAATTTTACATCTTGTATTTGGACATTCCTTTTAAAGCTCTCCAGATGAAAGAAGGCTGTGCTTATTAACTTCATCTTAGTGATCAAAATGGCAAATTGGGGCCAAAAACACTGTGTACAAAATTAAGCACTAAATACAATAGGCATAGTAACTACTTTTTATTAGTGGTTCCAACTAAAAGATTAAGAAATACTAGGACTTACCCAAACATTTGTGGTAATAAAGCTCTGCAATTACATCTGTTTCAGAATTTTTCACATTCATTTATTTATGTCTGGGATAATACTATGCATAGGACCTATCTTTCTCTGTCATGGAAAAATAAAAATTTTTTCTAATTCAATTTAGAATGAAAAACTTTCTGCTTTTCAGATTTTTCTTTCCCCTAGCTCTTTATTTCCCCAGCCAAATAATATTAGATCATGAAGCAAGAATTTTTTGTTTCATTAACATTGTGTCTAAGTGACAGCTTGTTAAATTTTCTGAGAAGGATCAGACCATAGAGTTGTTGACAAAATTTATGAAAATATATTAGGTTTAGTAGAAGCTCTTTGTAGATAATGGTATCTAAAATCACTTTAATGCTTCTAGAGAGCATCTTTAGCATGTCTTGAACTCCTTGCTAATGCCTTTAGGCATTGCTTGTTCACTGCATCTATAGTCCTGCAAGAAAACTCAAGCATAGTTTGAAAGGAAGTCATTGTATTCTGCATATGTGAGTTGTGTGCAGCTATAATTATTGAGGAGTACAAATGGATAGAATTCTACAACTATACCTAATTGCAGTCATATTAATTATTTAGATATAAATAGCAAAATCATTTATAAAGAAATCTCAACATAACCCTGTTACTGATTACCACACTAATATTAGGAAGATGCACTGTCATCATTGAATTACAAGAAGCATGCTCTTGCTCTTTTATGTGTCCTTGAATATTGCTGAAGCCAAAGAAACCTAGCTATGTAGCCCAAGACCAGCAGAAAGAGATATGTCAAGAGTACTTAAATAGAAACCTTTATGGCCTAAAAGTTCACAAGTTCCTTAGTTTCCAGCTTCATCCATTAGCACTTTCTCAAGGGCAGCGTAAAATGATCATTTCCCTGTCTGAGCAGCACCATTTTTGGAAAATGTAATTTTCAAAGTAGGAAGTCTTCTGTTTTTTCCTCTGGACTGAGTAGTTACAACCTGGTCTGAGAACAGTTACATCTTACATTCACTGAGCTCCATGCAGCTAAAGATATTTGTATGTAGTCGGCTGATGAAGGCTGCCCCACCTAAGCCTCTCTTTCACTTCCCTCCACAACTGGACAAGGGAGAGAAAATATAACAAAGCGTTTATAGGCTAAATAAGGTCTGGCAGAGATCACTCCCCAAATGTCATCACAGACAAAACAGACTTGAATTAAAGGTATTAACTGATTTTGCCACAAAATCAGAACAGGATAGTGTGAAGTAAAATTAGACCATAAAAACACCTTTACCCCACCATTCCCTCCTTCCCATCTCTGCCTCCTGCACACCAGTGGTGCAGAGATACAGGGAATATGGGCTACAATCAGTTCATCACCCATGGCTTCTCCTGCTGCTCAGGCAGAGAAGTCCAAGCCCTGCTCTTAGCACGAGACCGTCCTTCATTAAATTCTCCAACATGAGTCTCTCCCACTAACAGATCTCTACAAACAGAGTACTTCAAGGACAGGCTTCTGTAGCATCCATCCCCCACAGGGTGACAAGACCTGTCAGGACACCTGTTTCAGCATGAGCTTCTTTCTCCATGGGCCTCCCATAGGGTCACAAGCATCCACCAGCTCCAGCCACAGGCTGCAGGTGGATCTCTGCATCCCCATGGATCTCTGTGGGCTTCAGGATTACAGCTGCTTCACCACTGCTTCCACCACAGACTTCAGGGGGATACCAGTTCCAGCACCTGGAGCACCTCCCACCCCTCCTTCCTCATTTGTCTTGGTGTCTGCAGAGTCCCTCCTCCCATGTGTTCTCACCCTGTTCTTCTCTTGCTGCAATTACATCTGCACATAAATTTTTTTAAAATCTTCTTAAATATTTTATTTCAGAGGTGCTAACACCAGTTCTGAGGCACCTATCCTTCAGAGGGCCAGTGGTGCACCCATCCTAGAGCCAGCTTGTGTTGGCTCTGCTGGACATTGAGGAAGCTTCCAGCAGCTTCTCACAGAAGCCGCTCCTGTGGACACCCTGCTAGCAAAACCTGGCCATGCAAACCCAATGCACTGTATTAAAAAAAAAATACAAACTAGGAGGAACTATAAGGGTGCTGTTTTCTTAATCTGAAAAAAAAAAAAAAAAATTCTATCTGGAAAATTTGACCTGGGAGAAGAAAACCGAGATTCACTCTTTTCCTCAATTTTAGATAGCACAGACCAACACCTACCATCTCCCCAGATGGAATGTCTTCAGCTGCTTAGAAACATGGGCCCTAAGTAACCTGCTTTAGTCTGACAGTGGGGCTCCTGGCCTCATTGTAAGTCTTAGCTTTTCATCCATAGAACAAGTGCATTTCAATCTTTTATTGAATGTTTATTTCAAGAAAAACTTCACAACTAGTTTGGGGGAGAAATTCAAATCCAAGTCCATCCTTCCCTCAGGTTAGTGCTCTACTCACTGAGCTAGAAAGTTATGGTCTGATGAGCCTTAAATTCTTTCTGCACAGTGGCATAGCTTCTAGAGGAAAATTACCTGAAGTCTAATCATTAGGTGTTCTAGGAAATGACAGATTTTATTTAACATACTAACAAAAAGAAGAGCACTGAAGTGCATGTGAGAATGGCTAAACACCAGCTCATTCTGCAAAACTGCACTTCCATCCCTCAATTTTTTAAAAGAGAACAGAAACTTTCTGCTTTCATGTAGAAGGAATATATATACATCAAGCACCATGAAGCTGTGTGAATGCTGAACTAATCTAACAAATCCTTCAAGGTCTTGAAAGGCAATAAAGTCAGCCTCAGGCAAGTGAAACTGAATGGTTCCTCTACCTAACACCTGTTCATGTGTCCAGATAAGATTTAAGTTTAGACATTTAATGCAATGGCTCTGAATATGAATTGCATTGTGAAGACTCACAGCTCTCTGCATGAATGGTCCAGTATATTTGAAAATTAACCTGGTTGTAGGAATTGCTTTTTGGAAAATGAATAACTAAGAGTTAGCTGATGCAGTGTTGAACTTAAAAGAATCAAGTACTTTAATTTAAAAGTCTTGCTGGATACCAACACTAGACTATTTCTTTCTTTGTGAAACCTGGTTCTTCATTTCCTTGGAAATATTTCCACTTATTTTATTCTTCTCTTCAGTGAGACACTGTATTTATTTAGACTAAAAAATTTTAGAGTTAACTCTATTACAAAATATTTTAGTAGACATCCCGTCTATTTTTAACAAGTAGATGAATTTATCAGTAGAGTTTCACTTTCCTCTGACTATCAGAATTACATTAGAAGTAGAAGAAGATCAAATCTTTGATTTAGTAATGATTTCAATGCTGTACTTTCAAATCACAAGATGATTTTGTCACTTATTTCCAAAGGCTACTGAGTATTTTATGTTTTGTTAAGGTAGTTAAGTATTCCAAAAGCAACTGAATGTAAGCTAAAAATGTGGTTTTGGGAGCAGAAAATAAACATAATGAACTACTGTATTGTTTGTCCTACCATGTTTCCAGAATTTATTGCAACTAGGGAATTAATTTCTAGTAGGAGAAAATCCTGCATAAGTGTTTCCATACCACTATGTACTTGTGAAACATACATTTTGCCTTTTCTAAAAAATAGCATACATTAGTGTTGCTGAATAGATGCATATTCATGCAAAGATATATATGTCAAGAGACGTACATATAAAAAGAAAAAGACATTTATTGAACAAAGGTTAAAAGAGGGGAAAAGAGATCATAAAATGCATTTGGAATAAACTGATGCTGACTAATTTAGCTCTTACTCTTACAATCAGAGAAACTAGATTATTTTTAAAATCTTAAACTGTACCAACAACTCCTTTTTGTACATTCCTTTAGTATTCAAGCACTTTATATTTCTCTCACATACCTTATCTTAGGGGTATGGTCTCACATTAACCCATGCCTCTAAGATGAGAGTTACCATGCTGCCTTTTACATCCCTCCAGGGTAATGTACAATAACAGTGTTTGGAAAATATTCTGACATACTACTTTAAGAATGTCACACTAAAGCAATGAAGTTGTCTCTTAATTCCTTGTCATGAAAACTATTTGTGCACAATTGTCAGTAAAAAAAAAGGGGAAAAAAAAAAAAAAAAAAAAAAAAAAAGAAAAGAGAAGAAAGAGAAGAGAGAAGAGAAGAAATATGAGGAAAAAACCCCACACAAACAAACAAGAGCCCTACTCCTAAATATCCTTGATCTGCTTACATTTAAAAATCTTAAAGATAATTTTAGCCTGAAAACCATAGCAGGGAAGCCAGTTTTGTTATTTTCCTATTATATATTTTTTTCATATATATATATATATATATATATATATATATATATATATGTGCCTTTGTGTAATGATTTCTAGTAATTTATTGAAATGCAGACGCCTCCCTCCAGGATATCCAGTCCTAACTTATACAGAAAGCAGTTTTGACCTTTTCTTCTTGGTCAATATATTATTGCAATTACTATAGTATCTTTCCAGATATGTGAAGATATTTCTTGAGAGTTGTTCAAGTACTAAGTTGTTAATCTACCCAAACAGCAATTTAACTTCATAACTTCCAAATCAACAGTCAGAAAACTTTCCTTTTAATAAGTTTTAATTTTAGAATCACATAAATGCCAACCATATTTCAAGCAAACACAGGAAATGTACCTGCTGCTCAGTACTGATTTGCAAATAAGGCAAGACAAAACACCATGAATTTCCACAAAATTTCGCATAGATACCAATCTTTGCGGGATCTATGTGAAAGGAGTCAAAGCTAACTTTTCTCCATAGTGAACATTTTAAAGAAAACCTGAGAGGATTTCACACCTGAAGAAATCAGCTGAGACATAAATATAAATGACAGTATTCCATGTATTTCACAAGCTAATTCGAAAAAAATTCGCAAGGCAGAACACGTAAAAGTGTTTAAACTTCTATCCCTCCAAGGAGCTACTTTTGTATCAAGGCCTGGATTTGGTTAATTTTTTGACTTTCTGAATTTCAAGAAAACCCCTAAGAATTCTCTTTCTTAGGCACTTTTCTTTCCATCGTAACTGAGGCCCATATCTCTGCTGCATTCTTTTCACAGCAAGGATGCTCCATAAACTTAGGGACTCCAGTTCTTTACTGTGCCATACTCATACCTATCCACATTTTGAACATTTTCTTTCCAAGCATATATAACTGCAGTCATGTGAAATTTCTCTCTCTTTCCACTTGACCCAATAACTCTTCTTACTTTTCTTATTATTGCCTCACAAATAATAATAAAAAAAAAAATATAACTGGTAGTAAAATTCCCAGCACAGGCATATATGAAATTGCTGTATCCCACAGCTAATCTGTTTTAAGACCTATGTATTCTGTGTCTAAAGGGAATACAGTACTGTATTGCAGAAATGGAAAGTAAAAAATGTTTTTCTACACTGAAACAGTGTTTCTTCCCATTTGTAGCTCAGCATATGAAATTATGCATTGTTTAGAAGATATATATTGGGAAGTGTAAGTTTTATTTTAATTTTTAAGGTACTTTACCTTAACACAACTCAAAGACTATTTAAGTAACACATGTAGATGAAGAAACAGTGAATACAATGGCACAGAGGAGATGATTCAGAAAGCTTTTGGAACAGGTAATCTTTGCATTGCCAAAATAATGAGTATTGATTACAAGAATTCCAATGAAAATATCTGTTCCACAAGAAATACAGCTTTATAACCACACTGCATTACACAAGAAGGAGACAGGATGTATTGTTCTTAGAAATGCCTATTCATTGCTGAGTTTCCTTCTTAAAGAAGTCTTTTCTTCATTTTCTATACTCAAAATGTAAACAAAAAAAACGTTTTTCTATTCTGTGGTAAATGTTCAATCTGCATGGTCACCTACTGTGTACAATCACTGGCAATTTCATGTGTTGTTATTATTTGTGACTGCATGGTAGCATAGAGCTATCCAAGTTTTTCAGCCAGTAGAATGTACTTAGCACAAAATACAAAACTTACTCTGAAGAATTCATCTCTGTGTTTAGAATTCCACACTTTGGACTTGTCAGCTTCCAAATGCCCTAATACTCACTTTTAGAATTACTTCTCCTGCAAACCTGCTACTGAGGAAAGTTACTAGTTCTTGTCAAACTCCTGACAGGCTTTTTTGAAGTGGGCATAAACACAGAGGAGTTTGATAGTTCTAGGCAACATAAAACTACATTTTGAAGATATCTTGTGCATATATAGCTGCACTGTCATGACAGCTATCACTCAGCACATATACAGAGGTGAAATGTCATTCCTAACATCTTCCAGTAACATTCATTCCTGAGTAATCTTTAACAGGATATCCCAAATGGTGCTAGTATTCAAATGTAAAGATAATGCAGGAACCTCCGGCTGAGATAACTATTTTAATGATCACCTCAACATAATTTCATAACACTTTTAGCTATAATTGCATTTGTGAAGTCAGGAAGCACAAGGATGTGTATCATATAGATGAATTCTGAAATGCATCAACAGACTGTTGCTCTGAGAGATGTCATGTAAGCTAAGAAAGAAGC
The DNA here is from genome assembly GCA_018697195.1 of Certhia americana. Classification (NCBI taxonomy): domain Eukaryota; kingdom Metazoa; phylum Chordata; class Aves; order Passeriformes; family Certhiidae; genus Certhia; species Certhia americana. The sequence continues at coordinate 32,144,243 of CM031860.1, forward strand.
TATTTTGCAATAGCTCACATTTAGCATATTTAAAGTGTGTGTCATAGCCAAGGTGTTGCATTCATGAGTGCATACTAATCTATTAAGTGAAAATCCAAGCTGTAGACAGTTCTGTCATGTTAGATCCAATGTGTCTTGCCTCCTAGTGACTTTTAAAATTTTAGTTAGATTGTTTCTTCATTTAGATTTATGTCTCTCTGGATCTGCAAATCAACAGAAGCACCAACACCTGTGTGTGTCTCAGATTTAGAAGCTCTTACTTAAAGTCCATGCATGGAATCATAGTTTAGAAGAAACAAATTTTCCTTGTGTTCTTCTTACTTAGTCTTAGATGATTCTCTGATCTGAAATACTTTTTCTTTTCTAACAGCTTCTGATTTATCAAATTAGGTTTTTGTGAAACACAGGAAGGTAGATATATTTTGTAGTTATGCAACTATAAAATTTATTTAGAGGTTTTCAATACTAGAGGTTGTGTATTGTTGCATAGATAATTAGAAAAATAAAGTCTTATTACATTTAAAGAACAAGAAAACGAAACACATAAAGGGATATGCTGATAAAATTAGGTAGTGCTGAAACATCTAAAAACCAAAAGTCTGAACAAAATAGCGTCCTCATGGTTGTTATCTCCTCTTCATGCATTACAGTGTTAGGATTTTAAGGCCACAATGATTGAAATTCCTCTATCACTCATAGAGGAAACCATGCTAAGTAATGTTCTGTGGTAGCTGCCCATATGAAATTGTATATCTCCATCAAAAATTCTTTAAAGGAGAATAAATATATTTTATTCCCTAATGCCCTCCCCTTTACTCAAAAAATTCACTCTATGGGAGCATATACAGAGAAGCATGTTCAAAGAATATAAAATTCAAAATTATTTGGTCTAGGAACAGTAATCAATATAAAACAAAGTGAAAAGAGTAAGTATATAATGCCTAGGAACTCAAGATGCAATGAGTTCAGCTGTGATAGATAGACTTTTTTGAAAGGCTTTTCCATCTGAAAAAAAAGCATCTCCTTTTTAATAGAAGCATGCCAGATGCTTTAGCAGAAACTCCATTTGTCAATCTGATAGGAGACAGTGTAATTTACTGCCTGTGATGTTAATGATAGAGCCTAGATCTATGAAAAAGGTCTGAATCATTTTTTTACAGAAGCTTGGTGGGCACTGAATTACAACAGAAAGAGGAGAGCAAGTCTTGAGATTGATAGTGTGTATCATTCTGTTATTTCAAGAAATATATGACCACTGTGGTTCCATTGTACTAGACTCAATGAACCGATTTATGAATTAACAAGTGGCAGTGTGAAGAAGCAGTTGCTAAAAACAGCATGCGTTAATCAATGATTTAAGAAAACATTTGTGCATGTGTAGAGTTCCATTCATAAAGAGCAAATAATTGAGGCTGAGATTTTTGAAAAAAGAAATCAGATCTGAGTATTCTTTTTCTCCAAGATCCAGGGGAAAAAAAAAGCAAAACGAATATAGGTACTATCTGCCAATCAAATTATATTATATATTATATTGAAATGCCAAATTAACTACAGTCTTGTCCTAGTAACTTCACAATGTGACATGATAAAGCTACCTACATATTAAATTTGTTAAAACTACAATGGCCATTCTCCTTACTTTCATCATTCTAACAGGGCTAAACAGAAACAGAAGACAGACAAGGTATAGACAGGTTTCATCCCAATTTGTAAAAGCTCTTTACCACTGTCACTTGGGATTTGGTTATGGTCATGTCTGTTCTACAGCTGTACATAACTAGTAGCTATAAGAATATCTGAGGAGTAAGAGCAATAATGGATTATTCTATTGAGGAATTCTGAGACCACGAGACTTACCTATATGAACATACACTTTGTGCTGCTCTCTGAAAAATGAGGAATCTGTCCTGCCTTAAATACTACAAATAATGAAATAGAACCAAATCTAAACTGTGCTTTAAAATATTTTACTTCTTTTCAAAGTTGCCATAACATTGCAAAGATCCAAAATATTTTCTCATACACATCAGTATTAAGTCAAAGCTACTTTTTTCACAAAAGCTAATTCAACAATTAAGATAGCCATACAATGCAAAATGAAAATCAAAACTTCATGTCATCCATATGTTTCTACATATATGACTTCTGCTGAAGTGAATAAGCACTGTATTACATAACTGATGAAGTAATTAAGATCATGTTTTGTTTTGTTTGGTTTTTTTTCCTACGCCTGCTGGTTAATTCTAAGATTAGCATTCGGTTTAATGTTGAGCTACACACAATGTTCCAGTATCATGCTGTAGATAAACTGTTGGAGTCCTGAGCATTAAATCAATAGGTCTTCTGTCTTGTTCAAATAACCAAGTTTCCCTTAGGCAAACCCCATGCTGATTCCCTAGTGTGAAACTCATTAAGTTTTTTGTGGACTAAAATATGACATGTAATCTAATAAATAATTAATACCACATGTTATATACATGTTAAATACAAAGAAATTTACTTAGTGAAGAAATAGTTTGATTTTTCACTGTCTTGGAATTCAGTTTAAACACTAACTTGGAAAAACATAAGCATTTTATACTAAAAATAAAATAAAAATAAATTTAGGAAAAAAAATGGATAATGGAAAACAATTCCAAATATATATATATACACATAAAAATTTAGATGTCAATATGGTTGCACGTGCAGATCAAAATATTTCTGTAATAAAGGCAGGAAGGGGTGAGAGAAAGAAATGGAAGGAATTATATAGCTAGAAGCAAGCTCTTGTGCTAAACACCAAATCTGGCAAAAACTGTAATAGGAAGGGTATATTGCAAACAACAACTTTTGAAGAAGAAAAATTAGCAGAGCAAGGGAAAGTCCAAATTTCAACAGTACTGTTTGCTCTGAACTCTATCATTAGGGATATTGCATTATCACCCCTCAAATTTTGTCTTAAATACATTTATTTCTGGAAAGTCTGAAGATAATAAGTTAAAATATGATGGAGAGAAGTGAATAGAGAAGAGAAGCTACCCATGAAGTAATACAAAAATGGTTTGAGAGAAGTTTTGCAGAAAGGTTATTGTCAATCAGAAAAAAAGTACTGAAAAGTTAAGAAGATTTTTCATATATTTTTCCATATATGTGGAAACATATATGAAAGCTGATTTGGTTTGGAACTGATCCTCTTCAAAAAATCTAGAGATCAGTCATAATCAAAATCTCTTGTATTTTTCCTGCTTCTTTTTGTGATCGATTTAAGAAGTAAATTGCAGAAGAATGTTATCCATAAGGAATTATTTCTTCCTGCAGGAAAAGATGCACATTCTTTGCAGAAACAAATATGAAGATAAAAGTAGTGAGGTGTAGGAGTACGTTCTATCAATAGGAGTTACTGTCTCGTCATTTTTCCACTAAAAGTAACTCAAATTTCTCATACACCTTACAAAAAAGATTTTCTGCCAGTTATAGCTCCTAAACATGTTTTATTTAAATGAAATGCTGTGTTCAAAACACCCAAGGAGCTTGAGAAATATCTATTACTTCATCAAATTAAAGTATATGAAAGAAAACCAAAATATTGTGTTAGTTAAAACCAAAGCTCTTAAGAGGCTGGTTGCTCTCACAGGAAATGCCCTTTAATAGGGCATATAAGAACACTGATTTTCTTCAGTGCTTTTTTCCATCTACCAACCAACTGTAAACCCAATGTTCAGTCTGGCCTAACAGCTATGACCTTCACAGTCTCTGACATGAAATTGGTGATAACCCATTCTCATACAAGGAGCAATGCAGAATTGGTTTAAATTGTACGATTTTTAGTCGAAGAAAGTTTCACAACTTTGCTTCCAGCTTCTCTTCTTTTAAGTTAAAGACAATGGTATTTAAAGTTGTGACTGATTTTTCTAATTAAATAGAATTATTTTATATGAGCCTTAAAAATTATGTCACATGATACACTGTGAGTGAGATATATGGTCCATGATTCTTTTCAAACTTTTGTCTTATTTAGATTTCAAAAGAAAATGAACATAGTATACAGAGATTTGCTGTCAGAGAAATGCCTGTACTATTCTGCACATTATATAACACCTAATATAATGAATCCTTGGTTACATTATAGATTTCATAATAAAATTTAATTCTGGTAATTGTATGCATAAACAACCTACTAAAATCAATGCAATTATTTAGATTGAATTTATACATAAATATTTGAAGAATAACTACAAGTCTTACTGAGCACAAATCTCACAAGAGTTTGCTTTTGTGCTGTTTTAATTGACCAATATCAGCTTAAAAGTCAAGTTTGTAATACATACAACTATTTCAAGTCACAAACAAAATAATTTATTATTAAGCATTTTTATTTCTCTTCCAAGAACAAAATTCTAAAAGACGTGGGGTTCTACCATAAGATGTCCACCTTTTACTTAAAATGAAACACAAAATGTTTAAGCTCACTATGAATGTCACTTTTGCAAACTGATGGAGATCTTTAGAGTCGGAACTATATGCAGAGCTGAAAAGCTGCCTTCTACTCCTTGTGGTTGAATTCTTTTTTTTTTTTTTTTTTTTTCCTTCCGTACTGCTGATGTGTGATTTCTAACAGTTTTCTGTCCATTCTGTGAAATACCAAACCGTTACATGGAGATGCTGGAGGTCACAATCAGGCATCAACCCCCGGAAGGCAGGTACTTGGCTGACGAGCTGCTTTTTGCCCACTCTGATAACAGTGCCCCCAGTACTACCCCAATAAAATCTCCTGTGCATTCTCACAGCCCGTTGCCATCAGGACTCTGATGGAGCAGCAAAGATATTTGATATGAAAAAAATAAATACAAAATAAAATCTGCAATCACAGAGTCCCATTAGGGTATCTGTTAGTAGCAAGCAAAATCAAGTGGATAATTTATGGCCAGAACACATACAAAAAGTATTTTTGTTCATATTTAAAGCTTTATTTTATTGAAAAATTTTAGATGATTTTTTCATATAATGAAAAATTTTTGCTTTATCTTAAAATGGCAATATTTAGATGATTTTTTCATATAATGAATTTTTGCTTTATCTTAAAATGTCAATATTTCTTCATATCTTGATGTCTCCTTACAGCTTTTGTTATGATTTAATAGAGAATTTGGATGCATAAGAGCTACATTCTAATACAGATTACATTAAATCAATAGAAACATGCTGAAAAAAAAAAAGTTTTATAATTTTAATTCATAACCTTATGAAATACTTCATAAAAATCTCCCTGTTCGCTTTGATATTATTCCTTTTTATTGTTTACATTAATTCAATTTCTTCACAAAAGCCATCTTTTAATATCAAGGTATCTTTAATTGGCTTTAAAAGTGTATTCTAATGGAATTTTCTGAGATAACCTTTAACAATTTAAACAGGTTAAAATTTAATGTCATTTATGTTGGAAAGGTGTTCAAAATATTATACTATTAAATATTTAATGACATCATTATGGAAGATTTAGCTATTTTCAAACTAGACTCAGGAGACCAGAGATATCATTCCACACTACTTCTTGAATCGTTAAACAGGTCTTCTGAGATTTGTAATCTTTTCCAAAATTTAATAATACGGTTTAGGTTGCTGCTAGCTTTGCAAAATATAGTATTCTTACACAGATGTGACTGCTAATTAAAAAGCCTCTTGTGACTGCAAATGGGTATCAGGGTGCTGCTTTTATTCGTGTTTGTATCATTTAGGAAAACTTGGAGCAATCAAGTATTTGCGTATTCATAATTATAATGTACATAAAAGTCTACACTCAGTCCTGACTACTGCATAGAACTACAAGAAAATCATATTTGCATGCAAGTGATTTCAGTGGCTTATATCTACAATATTGTTACCACTTAAAAGGATTAATCTCTGATTCTTGCCAATCAAAGAGTTCAGTAATCAGACTTGTGCTCTACCTCTTCTGAATCAGTCATTTGTTGAAATATCTGCATATCGTGTGTGCCAGCTGTCCCAAGGGAGGGAAAAAAATGTTTATTTTGTGAGTGATCAAGAGTGCTTTAAACAAACCTTCCCATTTTCAGTGTGGGATGGAAACTTAGAAATTCAATAAGAATGTTATAAGCTAACCTTCATATTTTTTGAAATGAAGAAACAGCAAAACATTTCAAATCATAATAATAGGAATGTAAGTTAAAAATGCGTTGTCACCTAAGTTATAGTAATTATAAAAGAATACAGAAACAGAAGACATTATAGTGATTGTTAAAAACAGATATACTGCAAAAGAATAACTCATTCTCTCTCATTCTGTAGTCCCCACATAATTATGTTAAAACATAACTCAAATGCAACGTTTGTAAGTCATATTACAGTTATCTTCTTTCTTGCTTCCTTCAAAATTTACAGAGAAAACACCATAATAATAGTATACTGTATAAATTTACCTAGATAAGTTTTATTTATTGATTTTTTATGATTAATCCCCTGCTAAAAGGTGTGAGTTTATTATACTACTCTAAAAAAAAAAAAAAAATACAATGTTTTAATACTATTTGGGGAATTATTAAAGTATCATTACAAAAACAGTACAGAAGGAAATATTGGAGTCATTATAATAGGGAACTTTTACTTTATGACAAACATTTTCCTCCTTTTCAATTTCTTTCTCTCCCAAGTGAACTTTGGATTTTAGAACACTTATGTGTAAACAAAGTTCACAGATTTAAAGAAATAAGTAATTAAATCAATAGTTATGTTTAATATGCTGCCTAGTAATATATCCTAAAAAATAACACATTTTCATCTGCAAGTGAAAATACAAGTCTAACCAGTCGAAAAAAGTCAATTTCTGTCTGGGAAAATTTACAATAAGGAAAATGAAACAAATTCTGAATGTTTTGCGCTTACCACCAGAATGATATTCTTATTTCTTGTACTTTAGCATAGCTCAAATTACTATACTACTTTAAAAATAATTTTATTCACTTCCCCATACAACTTTTGTGGGTATGGAAATTAAACAACTCAACCCCTTCAGGAGAAAATGGAATAGAGAATGTGTTGCTAATATTCATTTTACTTTTCTAAATGTCAGTGTGTCTGTATATGTGGAAGTATGTATAATTCAGAAATTTATGGTACGTGCAAAAAAAATTCTTATACCTGTATATATATTTTTTGCACCATTTTCAGTGCTTGAGATCTGATAACCCCATACAAATGGCCAAGATCATTGAAAGAATATATGGCGTATAAAAGGAAGAAATGAATTGTCAAAACCCATGACTTTATCAGATGTATATCTCAACTAAAGCTGCAGTCCTGTGTTATAGAACAGATAAGCTGATGACAATCTGCAGAATTTTTCCATCACTTTGGATTCCCTTGTAAGAATTCCACCTTCAAGACAGCTTTCTCTTCCTTGCTTTAGGACAATACTGTGCAAATGAGAATTTTTGCCTGAAAGGTCCAGTACTGAAACAAAAAGGATGAAAACGTTAGATCTCTGACTACACCAGTTGGATCTGAAATTTTGCTTCTGTTGGAATGAATTACCAGTGGAAGAAATACTTTTTCTTGACAGTATATTATGTTTGCTAAATTATTAGAAAGCTCTAAACCAGAAAAATCTTCGAGTAAAATTTGTAATCATTCCTTATTCAAGGGCAGAGATTTATCAAAGGCAATATTGGTGCAGGTTTTCAAGTAATTAGGTGTATTTTTGAGTGGGTTGTTGTTTTTTGTTTCTATATGTAGTGGACACAAATGTTCATTTTACTTTCTGTATTTTTTACCAAAATTTTCAAACAAAAAATTAGAAATTTGTGGATTAGTACATAAAGAATATTTAGTTTAGAAGCTTCAATTTCCTTTCATATATCAGGTTTCAAAGGTGCAACTGCATTAAGCATTCCATAAAATTCATAAAAAAATCCCACCACGATCAAGATGCTGGCAAAAGTTATTTATCAGAGACATAATTCATTATTCTTAGAGTCATTAAACTCTTTTGGGGTATATTAAACACAGAAGACCAAAAACATCCTTTGTCTTGATGTTTTTTATATACCTTTTTTTTATTCTTTTTAATCTATGGACCAAGCTCTGATTTCAAGGGGAAAATTCTGATTTTTATATCTCCCAAAATGTGAAACCTGAGGTCGTGATATGCATTTGGTAATGAGAGTTCAAGTCTTGACTATTCATTTTTTTCTCTAATCCAGTTGATTGGAAAAGAACTGAATTACAAAGGTAAAGAATGAACATTTCAATTGATCAGCAGCATGTAAAAATGTGAAATAAATTTTAAGTCTATTGATAGAAAATAAGAATGCGGAATTGAAAGTGGGCAGAATGAATAAATAAGTAAAAGCAGGCCATGCTATTTTGGACAACCAAACTTTGCCAATCCGAGGGCTACCAACACCCATGAGTATAAACAGCTGGCACTACTGATACATACAGCTGAAAATGGCTTTTGATTTGTAGTGTCTACTTTTACTACAATTCAATTAAGTTAAATGCTAAGTGTATGATCAAAGTTATACTTCTGCACATATGAAGACAGATTTAGACTGCAAGTTTGAACATGCAGTAAACACAAAAGTAAATAGGATTCTAGTTTATATAGCATATTGAAAGCTAGGGAGGAAAACAATGCCATGGAGTCTTCTGACAATAAACACGAAAGTATAGGTGAACTGGGGAAAACCTGGGAAGAAGTTTAAGTTAAGACTGGTCAGGAGACTAGTTTCTGAAAAAAACTCTCTCTTTGTCTTGCTTGCCCTGCTGCCCAGGAAGTAACACAGTAATATAAAAATTTCTGCAGAACAGTGTAAACAGAGTATGTTAGACTGAGCTCACTGTACGATGACATTAAAGTTTCAGTATTCCACTACAGTTTTTGTTTTATTTATAAAAAATATTTCTGAGATTTAAATTATTAAAAGCAAGAGAAAAAAATTCAAAGATATTTCCTTTTGACATTTTGGATGGATAGAAAAATTCTGCAGATGTAAAGAAAGGTAATATAGTTTTTTGGGTAGTGATTCTCAATTTTTCATCAAGTCCACAGGGAAAACTGCAATTGCTCCCAGACCGTTCTTCAGATGTCGATATACTGTAATTACTGCACAACTCTAGGCTAAAAAATAGGAAGTGTAGTGAAAGACTGTCTCATCAGAACCCTTAAGCAAACTATTTCACCAAGCTTTTACAATAATACAACACAATCCTTGAAAGTTACTAAATTAATGTATGTATTCATTTTGACGTATTTTTAGCTTAGTGAACTAGAAAATTCCTTTTACTATGAGTAATAGTGGCCTAAACCAGTGCAAATTCTTCCATTTTCCAAATATATAATGTTTTAGCAATGGTGTTCCTAGTTAAGCAGCATGAATGACAGGACTGAGTGCTAAATTCAGTTCTGTTACATAAAAGAATCAAATGATGTATCACGATATAAAAGGCCAGCGTTAATACATGTGAGTTAACACTTAGGGCAGTACTGTACTAAGAGGAATATCTTTGATGAGTTGACATAAACCAGAGCAACAAAAACATGCTATTTGTTTATTGGATATCCCCTCAACACACATGCTACATTTCATGGAGCAGCTCACACTTCACCATGTGCCTGCACAGCACCTAGGGTAAGTACCATGGGGTTTTCCTGCTTCTATCAGCTAAGAGACATTTTTCCTTCTAGAGTTAATAATCCTCATCTCAAAGGGCTAAAAGCCACTTCCCTCAACATAGCTCACTAAGATGTCAAGATTCCTGACCCAAATTCTTTTCAATTTAACACTCGTCATTAACAGTATCATAATTAAAAGCTTAACTGAATTTCTCTTGTTAACCTCTTTTCAAGAATTTTATAGAAATGTCAATTTGCCATATATATTTCTCTAAAGTAATGGAATTGTCATTTCCTGTACCATAAAACTTGATATTGGAACTTTCTTAGATATTTCAGATAAAGTTCCAGTATCACATGCTAGAACAGAGTATGTAACTCTGAGCCTCATTTAGTGAACTGTACTTTAAAATCAAACATCTTATTCCCTCATAGCACAAATTATTAGTGTGCATTAGAAAATAAAATCACAGAGCAAGCTAAGATGCTTTCCTACATATAAAGAAGCAGATGTTCCTAATATGCTTTCATTTGTGGGCATTCATTTCCCCAATAACTGTGAAGGAGGGAAAACATGCATTTCTAGGTGTATGTGGGGACTGACTCATACACACTGTTGCTTTGTCTCCACCTTAGTATTCAGTCAGATGTAGAGGTTTGCCAAAAGGAATATTTCTCACACATTTTTAACATTTTACAGATAATCTTACAATTTGAAAGCAGTTAGTTCAAAGAAAATAGGAGAACTCTTCTCCCATGAACACAGGTGATAATTTCAGCCACACTGCTTTTGTGGATTTCATCTACGATCAGTCACCAGTGTTTAATTATTCCTGCTTTTAGGTCGGCTTTCACTCAGCCCTCTCCATGGCTCAGTAATATATTACAGTCTTTTCTTCCAGTATTGATCTTTCTGTTGCCATTCTTGCATCAAGGTTATAAGGCTGCACTTCATATCCACACAGAGTCTAAAATTAGAGGTAAATAGAACTAGCATGTTAAATAGTTTTGTACTACATCACACTCATTTCTGAAATTACCACTGAGTTTTTTGTCTATTGTGTACTCAGTGTAGATTTAGGATACTCTTTGGAGTTACACAAATGGATATGGCTCGAGAGTTTTCTTCGTGCCTTGTGTCTTTCCTAGCATGATGCTGCTAAAGCTAACATAAGCAGAGTCTGGAATATCTTTGTAAGAAAAGAAAGACTTGAGTAATTCTTTAGTAAAATTATTTTCTGTAATATCATACCACTAAATAAATTAAGAAAGTCAGGTTTGCTACAAATTCCAACTTCCTGCCTTACTAGATAGACTATTTTACAATGATAGTTTCTGGGATGGCTGGATAAATTCCATCATGTTAGCTTAGAATTTCATCATGCTGCATGAATTTGGCCATGCCAAGAATTGGCAAATAACAAACATAAACAAACATAAACAAAATAACAAACATAAACACTGCAAAACAAGCCCAGTTTCCAGAATGCAGCAGTGTCTCCCAGCCTACCAGAACTGATAGAATATAATGCTTTGGAATTCAGCTTTGCCTTATGTAAAGCTTAAACTAAATTAATGAGCTGCTCTTTGTGCTTTCCAAATAGAGTATTAGAACATTTCTGCAATTTTTCTTTCTTTGTTTTCCACTATAATCACCGTCTCGCTGTGGTAGTGCTTCAGTCTGCCATTCTTCATCAGGAACAGCTTTTCAAGCACTTTTAACCATTCTTCTGGTAGTGGCAGCCTTCTGTGAGATAAAGACAAAGCAGAGCTATATGTTATCATTATAATGTGTGCACTTGCCTGTATGTCACTGGAACAGTTCTAATATTGCCTGCATGCAGACTTTCAATACGGCAGCCTAAAATCATAGATCTCACTTCAGAGTTCTGCAGAAGAGTCTAGTGGTAGGTATGTAATTCCTCATACTTCCACTACCCTCCTCTAGGGAAACAAGTCCACCCTGCTCTGCAATATTTTCCTTTCAGACATGTCAGAAGTACAATTTGAACAAAATTCTTATGTGCAAATCATTTTGATAACCTAAAATCGTGAAATTATACCATATTATATGTTCTTATACAAGTTTACCCTTACAAAAAAAATTAAATTTGATATCTTGAGGCAATTAAGCAAAAGTAAATAGCACATCCTCAATGTATATATTAGTTTGTGCTGAAAAGAGAAAAAATGAAAAATACCACCCTTTTGGGTTAAAAGTTCAAAGGGGGAGTGAATCCAATCTATTTGATTACTAGTTTAGGGAACTGAAATAACCATTTGACAAAACTTTCCAGATTGCTCATTGAAGTAGAAAGATTGGCATGAAAGATTCAGTTGCCACCAAAAACTGACAGAGCAGTTTAACTCTATAGTTCACTGGCAGCTTTACAGAATGCTGACAGAAATACTTTGTAAGGCCTTTAAAAGTCATAGCCAAGGAATGTGGATGAATTCTAATTGTTTCCTTAGTTCTGTATCAATCTTCTTTTTCTATCAGCTCAAATCCAAATATTACTCTTTTTTATTCTAGAAGACGTAGACAGCTGGTTTCTTGCATTTAAAACCCAATGTACAGAAAAAAGCATTGATAATTACATTAAAATATTTTTTTTAATTTGTAGGGTCACATTTCTGAGACTGCTCATAGTTATACATAATACAGTTCTTTCTTTTGGAATAGAAATATATTCCTCCTAGAATAAACAGAGGATCACTTGTTGTTGGGGTTTTTTGATCTGATTTTGTTTAAAATTTTATAAATTATAATAAACTTAAAAATTTATAAAAATGTAAAATCAGGAACAAAAAGGGATAATTTTGAATCCTCTCAAAGTCAACAGGAACTTTCTGTTACTAGTTTCAGGTAGTCTGTATTACATACTTGCAGCAATATAAAAAGTGGATGAAAAACTAAGTCTGAGCAACAACACCTAAAATATTTGAAGATATAGATTGCATATGTTAAGCAAGATAGAAAGTGATTCCAGTATATGCTTCTGCAATATTTTAAATCCCTACTTGCATTTAAATTCTTGAAATTCTTACTGGAAACATGTATATTCACAAAGTGCAAACCCAAATGTACTAAACTTGGTTAACACACATCCTACAAAACACTTGCCAGTTTAAGGTTTGAAGCCAATTTGAAGCATGTAATGAATTTATATTGGGGGTACTAAAGAAATATCCAAAGTGACATCCTGAGGCACAGTTAATGAGATTGTTTTATGTAAGTCTATCTGGTAATATGATCATTTCTAATGAGATTATTCTGAAGTAATCCCTTTACAAATTAAATTAATGAATTATATACATTCACAATGTAAGAATACAGAACTTAAGTGTTTTTAAAGTATTTTAAGGTTAATATCAAAGTATTTCTCTATCTCCCCTAGGACCAAATGATTATGAATATAATAATTATTGCATTGAGCCAGAGGAGGCAAAGAACAAGGAGACACACAGGAAATAAAATGTTGCCAAGGATGGTGCATTATTTTTGTATCACATGTCTTTTGAATATAATAATCAAATAATTAAAGAGAAAACAGCCCCTTGCTGGAGCCCCATACTAGATAATACAGGTACAAGAATCAAAGAGAATATTTAAATTCAGTATTGGACCTGCTGAGTTGGAGAGGAAGGACCAAGGAAAATTATTTATCTTCCTGAAAGACACATAAGAAGAAGAGAAAGTATTAAAAAAGCTCATTGAAATGAAGGTTGCATTCAGCTCTGTCAATCAGAAATAAAGGTAATTGGGAGCTTTAATATGGAGGTGTAAGTTGGTGGTAAAGGATAGCATATAAAAGTTGTTGCTGGTTTAAATCTGTTATCTCTGTCCTGTTTTCTGCTATGGAAAATGAACCTGGCTATAAGAAGCTTCTATTAGCCACTTGATTGTTGTGCTTTAGAGACTATCAGGCACACTGTGGTAGGGATATTGTGAAGATCTTATATTTATCTCATTGATAAGCTCAAATAATCATTAGGAGACACAGCACAAGGCATATCTCTTGTAAATTTTCTGTAACAGAATTCAATGATGCATTTAATTGCCAGAAAGGCAGGAGCCAGCATACTGTGAATATCTTGACTCACCTCCGGTTTTGCCTTACTGGGAAATGTTTGATAGCAATGTTGTTTTTCATTAAATAAATACTCAAGAGCATTTCTTCCTTGTTGGTTAAAGCTTATTCTTTCCCTAGTCTATTTCTGTTAGTGATCTAAAAATATTTGGTACTAGCAACCTTTTTTCCACTGATAACAGAGACATTCACCCAACAGGTGAGTGAATTTCTCCTCCATTTGAAGCATTTGAAATATCATTTAATCTGGTTTTGAAGAAATTAAACTGAAGCATTGAAGTGATTTGTATCATATAGACGACCAAAGTAGCCAAAGTCCAGTATCTAACAAAATATTTTGATTCTGAGGATGCAGAATCCCATTTCTTGTTCTTGTCTTCCCCCCAGTTACCACAGAAGCTGTGCTCTTTCCAGTGCAGGCATAAGCAGCACTGGCAAGCAGGACCCCTGATATTTGACATCCCATTCAAAAGTCTCTCTGCTCAGGTGTTGTTACCCTGCACTTGCAATAATCCTGTCTTAGGTCCGCTGGTGCCTATTTGACCAGACAACATTTTTGGTACTACATAAAAATGGAAGGTTTTAAAAATTTCCAAATGGAAAGAAAAAGTAGTTAATAAAAGCAACCCAGGGTGGCAATAAAAAAGAATATAGAGGAGACAGTAGTACCTTTTTTATATTCCATAGAATTTAATGTGTTCAGTCACTCTAAAGGGCAGCTAAAAAAGCCTGCAGTTTAGGGAGCTGAGGATATTGTTAACACAAAGTGAAAGATTGTATGGAAGTTGTGACATTTGATGGTGACTCCGTGATTTGACTTGTCCAATTGGGCAAGGAATGTAAGTTTTTTCATCATAGCAAAAAAATTTTAAAAATACCAGAATGGACCAGATTTTGTTGAGTTCCCTATTATGCAGGTTAGATATGGATTTTCTCAGAAAAATAGAAAAGCCATTTCTTTCTGGCTTTGCCATTCACAAATATAGTTCATGTTTTGCAGTTACTTTTTAAAAATTTTTTGAGAACTGCTGAAGCACTACCAGTTAAGTTAGTTCCTTTTCTGATTTTAATACATCTGTAGAAAAGGGAAAAAAAAAAAAAAAAAAAAGAGCATTCCTTCTAGTACATGGAACTGATGGACTCTATCCTCCCCTGTAATTACAGGACTATTCCAAGGACAGTTGTGTCTAAATGCTACATTAAGCAATTTTCAGATCTTTAAAGCTGACTTGTAAGCATAATTCTGCATAGGATTCTTAAAGAGAATCAGTCAATAGTATTAATTTAAATTAAAGAAGAAGGATTATGAGAACCAAGGCAGAATTTTTCATGCCTATAAAAGGATGTTTAACATGATTCGGCGGAACTTTCTCCCTGAAAAGCAAAGGAAGGAGCAAGGCACATACACTGTTTCTAGAGCTTTATGGCATTAACAGTGCTTGTCACTTATGACTCTGCAGGTGGTACTTGTATCAAGCAAACTCAGTAGCCTGTTGATGTTATTCAGTCATAGGCAAAAAGCAACTGAAGTAATGGATTCTTTAGGATGTGGTAAAAAAATGATAAGGCTACTCTGCTTGTCTTCCTTATTTATTGCAATTCTATAACAGCAAAATCATAGTAGACATTATGGGCTACACGTCTTCTTCAGTGTGAGATTTCTCTATCCAGTCTAATTCAGCTTGTCACAAGGCAAAGTGACAATCACATTTTGGGTTAATTTCTGTCTCTTTGCAACTACTCAAAAAATATAATAAATGGTGACTGTAAAACATGTACTATATTTGTGAGTGGCAAAACCAGAAAGAAAAGGCTTTTCTATTTTTCTGAGAAAATCCATATCTAACCTGTATTATAGGGAACTCACCAAAATCTGGTCCATCTTGGTATTATACTGGGTTAAAAAATTACAGATACCTTTGGTTATGTTTGTGGCTAGCAATCATGAAATTCCTGCAGTTACAGAGTGGTCAGAAACAAGACTGTGCCTCAGTTTTCATGGACTGCTAAAATTAAGCAGGCATCTTTATAGATCAAATGCCTGTCCTGTAATAACTGGTTAGTCATCCCAACAAGCTGGATCTCTTGTGAACAAACACAAAGGAACTGACATACCCAGCTCTTTAGAATGAATTCATGCTGACATTAAAAGCAACATTAACACTTGCAGATATTTCTTCTTGGTGAAGACTGAAATCAGAAAAGAGGGGTTCTCTTACAGTGTGCTACTTGACAACTAGTGCCCCCAATTTTTTTTAAAATTACAATGGTAGAGAAACTATCTAATTAGGCTCAATGCTACTAGCTCTCAATCAGCTAGGTTTTTATATCTGGATGATAAAGTTTTCCACTTTTGTGCACAGAATAATATTAACTTTCACCATTTCAACCAAAATATTATTTATAAATAATTCAGAAATTGTGTATGCTGAGTGTGCCCAAAATGACATAATAAATCCCAAATTAAATAATAACAATATTTTCTACTCTAGTCAGAGGTGGCATTCATGCCCCTAATGCATGTTTAGCTAAATATTCACTATTGCAGCATGACATCTCATTCTTGTGCCCACATCTTAGGACAGAAACTTCCTAGCTGGTTTTGAATTGCTGTCTCCAAAAGGTATTTGGGGATGTCACCAAACAAACTAAACTAGGAAGGTCCACAGCACACTCATCAGAGCGGAGGGTACCTTTCTCTAGAAAGTTGGTCATGCGTTGTGTTACCTAAAGAGGTCACTCCACTACAATCCTACTTGTTCTCTGAACTGAAAAATCACTTCTATGCTGAATTATTCTCCTCATTGCTCCTGGGGCAGACTCTGCCTCCCGCTGTAACAAGATTAAGCTCATTCCATAACTGTCTGGACACTACCTTGGGATCTTGGCAGGCTTCCTGCCTTGCTGAAACCAAGATGAAGCATCTGCTGTGCCATTATACAATCTTGGCATACGCATCCCTTAAGAAAGGATATTGTGACATAACCAGTGGAGCACAAAAGCCCTTACTGACTTAAAGACCCGCAGGGTTACTGCCATCTGTTTATTAATTAGGTGCACTAGGTCCTGATTGTTGGAATATGGAACGAACCAGGCTGCTGGTAGCTTAGTTCACTAGAATGCTCTGGTTACAAGGAAAGGATTTTTTAAGAAATAAGTGTCCTTGTTTAAATTGCCCAGTCAATGTCTCTTAGTGTTATAAATCCAAGTAATTATTCCACTCCTCTATTAAAAGGTTTGGATAAGCCTTCTGCTCCTGTCTTGTTATTAAATCTATATTACATTAGGGCACACCACTATAGAGTAGAATGATAGTTTCAACTTTCTTCCTCATATCTTCATGGTTTTCTCACCATGACATGTCAGTGGGTTTTTCTGTTTTAATCAGTCAAGACAATTGTTACACTGCGTGTAGAATCTCCTACTGAAACCATTCTTTCAGCAAGTAAAATGTGAAAACTCCCTAAGAATCCATAAATATTTTAACATAGATTGTTATATGTTCTATGTTTATTTGAGAGACATGCCCAAAAAAGCTTCAAAAAATCTGAGTATCTCATTTGGAGCACTGTAAAACTGGCAGTGTGTTCTTAGTTAGACTATTATTATTAAATTTAAATTCTTTATACAAGCATATAATTCACAGAATTCATGATACACCCACTTTGTAGTTACACCTTCTATTTCTTGGAAGAGATCTTCCAGTCATGACTCTTGAGTCATTTTAAGACTGTCCTTCAGTGGAACAAGAATGCAGTGGGAATTTCAAGTTGTCCCTTCCTCTCTGTGTCCACCCAACTCAGGGAAAACTTCTGCATGTCCAGAAGGCAGATCACAGAATCATGGAATTGTCTGAGTTGAATGGACTTTCAAAGATAGTCTGTCCCACCTGCCATGGACAGAGTCATCTCTCACTTGTTATTGGGTATTGGTTATTGGGCAAAACTCGTTGCACAGTAAGGGCCTATAAATTGTCACTTTTTTTTTCTAATATTTGAAATAATAGAGTACTTACTTACAGCACCTCAAAGGCTGAATAGATATGATTCTGCATGAGAGTTGAATAATTCCCAAATATAAGCCCTTCCAGTAAAAATATTTCTACATCTCACAAAATATCAATAATATGGCAAATACTGCAGAAAATATATATGTTTCTGCAGAAAACCCTAGACAAGTTCTTCAGAATCAAAGCAATACTATTTCAATGTACCTGCATCCTGACCTCTAGAAATGGGGTTGTTTAAGATTCCTAGAAGTGTTTCTTAAGCTCCATATTATACAGCTTCAGGTAGGACTGACTATTGAATAAACTGATCCATACTTCTACCTACAGAGTATTTTTATTTGCAAGATCTAAAACAGTTTCATAAAGCCTGGAGCAAAACAGAAGGAATCTTGCAATGCAGCAAGCTTGAACTTTAAACCTCTGTGGAAATGAATTATGCATATGGATTGTATACACACTTTTAAGCTTTAGAAATAATTTTGTATACTGCTATTGATGATATAGACATAGCTCCAGAGCATTGATGTGCGTTAATAAAAGTCTATGGGAGAATAAGTCTATTGCTAAGAAAAGCAATGAGACGAAGTAATGCTGCTAATTGGCAGACAAAGTGGATTTTTGAAATAGGTGAAAAAAAGCCAACTTTAAACAAGAAGAAATAAGGATATCTTGAAAATTCATTAGATACACAACATGAGAATGAAAAATGGATCTATCCAATCAAAACACTCAGTAGGAATTTTAACTTTAAAGGAAATAACCAATAAAGAACGTAAAATATACAATTTTGGTTTTTTCTGGAGATTTTTGCAGTGGAGGAGATAATAGTAATGTTCACAGACTATATAATATTCTGAGTTGAAAGAATCACCAAATCCAACTCTTAAGTGAATATGAGGATATAATGCCTACCTTGGGGTTATTAGCACCATGGTCTAACCAACTGAGCTAATGAAATACTTAATTTCTATTCAAATATGAAAGCTTGTATACTATTGTCAGTACATTTCTTAATATAAACATAATTTAAATAATAAAACCTCTCAGGACTAACCCTAAATTACTTATTGCTCTATTTAGCAGGTGAAAAGGATTTTCTTGCAGAAAAATGGTGATGTACAAGCTGCTTTTTCAATATCTTCTTTTTCCTACACATCTATACATTTGGTTAAAAACATGAATTCTTTTGATGCAAATCAATGCCTCTTTTAGTCAATGGAAAACTTTTTATTTTCTAAAATAACTTTTGTGTAGGCACCATGATTGTGCACAAGAAATAACGGATTAGTGGGCTTAGTGTACAAAACATTGTCTCAGGACTGTGCATTTCAGTAAAAACATGGCACAGATTTCCTTGTGATGGAGTTATCAACCTGTAGGTGATATTTTCCCTTGTCATATTTGATCACACACTTCTCATCTGTAACCCAACTGCAAAAATCCATTAGTGCTCAAGACTTATCCACCACCTTAGAACTCTCCATAAAACTGGAGGCTGTTGTCTGTCAAAATTCAACATTTCTACTCTTTAATATACTGGAAGAAACAACCTTAACATCCAGCAATTACTGAAAGTTAAACAAAATAGCTTTATACAGCCTTATCATGATACGTGTGAGAACAGTGTTTTAAATGTAAAGGCATATTCTACATTACAGCTTGCTTTAGGCAAGCTTAAATTATTCATTTTACTTGTAACTATTTATGCATTTATACATATGTATATATATATAAACCCTTATAGTCTTAAAATAGATTATGTATAAAACATCATCACCCTATAGCAAATGAATGAGTCTAGAAAAGTATACGTGTAAATCTTCTGAATAAGGAAAGCCATTTTTAAAAGTGTATTGATTTGTCTAAAGTGTTAAATTATATAATAGCCATATACTAAAGCATTGAATAATTTAAGTAAATCAATGTTTTCTGTATTTCATACAAGTACAAACTTATTTGGCAATAAAATAAATCAATAAAATAAAAAAATGAGGAATACATAATGATGAATATATGAGCTGATAATAACCAGAGGTAAAAACTCTATCATTATAAAAAACAGCTTTCAGTCATCTTTTCTCTATTATTCTCATCAGAAAACATGGGGCTCTGTAGCCAATTCATTTTAACCTTTAAGTAACTTTTCATTTGAAAGGCACCTAACAGAAGCTAAAGTAAATCCTTTTTCAAATTAACATCCTGGGTGCAGAATAGTAATTCATATTAACTTCTATTAAACCTATTTCATGCAGTTTATGGTTCCTAAACAATGGCATAGTCTGTAGACCTAAAGGAAGCATCACTTCCATTCTTGAATGACTGCCACAAAGCTTCCTGTAATAGATGACTCCTGGGCAGAAGGCCCAGATTTCAGATGCTAAAACTTTTTAAATGTTAAACATTTTTTTGTTTGTTAACTATACTTCTGGCTACCTTCCAGAAAGTTAAGAGTTAAAAAAAAAAAGGAGAAATGAATACATTTTAAAACTGTTCATAACATTTACCAGAAAAAAAAATGCATAATTAATTTTTAAGGTGAACAAAAATAGTGTATCTGCAGGGGACAATTTACAATATTTTTTATGGTGTTATTTGTGAAACCCATTAATTTCTTGCTTGGTGGTAAAAAAATTTAATAGAAACTTCCCCTTATAGAATGCATAATAGTGTATTCATTCAAGATCGTAGACTCAAAAATTTTCTGGAAACACTATGAGGAACTTACATACTTCTAAATATAGGTGGTTATACTACCAGATTAACCAGTATCTTGCCCTCAAGACTCATATCTGAAATTATAAGAAGAACCAAATAATTTATTCCGCAAAGCCATATGCAGAAGCATAATTGGTTGATTGTTGTTGAAATGTAAAGGAAAAAGTCTTCAGTATTAATAATAGATATAAATATTATATCTACATGAGCCATATTTTGTATATTTTTATCCCCATCATATAGAATATGAAAGAGGCTTTCAAAACAAGGTGTTGAGTTTTTTTCTCAGAAAATTTTGTTTCACAGAAGCTAAGTAATTCATAATAATTGAAAGCTACTTTTAAATATAAATCATATTTTCTGCACCTCTCTCTGTTGATCTTACAGGATTCAGCAGTAGCTAGTCTCATCAGTTTGAGGAAAGAGAGCTCTATATTGGCTTTGTTTAAAAGGAGGGAAAAGAAGTACAATAGAAACATAAACTCTCTCCGCTTTTTATAATTTGGTGTTTCTTCATACAAGAAAAATTACATCACTAAAGTCTTTATGTAAGAGGTGTGATTCTGACTCAGGGATTTGAAATCCATCTTGTATGACATGCACTGTTTAAAAAAAGTCAATATATGTACCTACTGTTATACATTTTAAGAAAATATGAAGAAAGATTATTCTAACCCTGTATGACAAATTACTCTATAATAATATTCAAAATTTTCACTAGTTTCTAAATAAGGAATTAACTCTATGTTAAAGTTATTGATAGTCAAAATACCATGTTACAAACTTTTAACTGAAATGTGAACATAGAATCAGCTTCTTCTTTGATGAAAATCCTCCTTTAACTAAATAAATTACACTCACTATGTATGATTTTGAATGGTAGATGTAGTCTTTTTCTACCAAAGTGTAATTTCAAATTTATTGAAGAAATAACTCATTATCTATTTTCCCTGAATATCATTCTATTTACTTGCTTTCCTATATATTCAGTTCTGAAATGCACTTCTTGTAAATTTTGGACTACTATCAGCAAATTGCCATTTTTTCCATTGTCTTACCTACTTGTTTACCAAGACTTACATTAATTATATGGTGATTTATATATATATATATATATATATATATATATATGGAACTCCATATAAGAAAAGGCAGAAAGCCTGTTTATTGGATCCAATTGGCAACAGAAAAAATATTACACTTTTCAAAAATATTATGCAGCGTTTCTAAAAGGGCAGCAGAATATTAAGGTGTTACAGGATCGAGAGGTCATAGACCCTACTTGTAGCACATAATCCTCATAACCCACTGTTTCACAATCAATTTTTAACATAGATCCAGCTGAACTGTTTAAAAAAAATTTAGAAGATGTAAAAAGAAAAACATCAGTATTTCCAAATTAGCACAGACAAATGCTTCCTTGGAGATCCACTACTGCCGTCTCCAAAAGATGTTTGTCCTCAACAGGATAGACAATTGTGAATCATAGAATGGTTTGGGTTGGAACGGACCTTAATAACCAAGACCTCCCCCATGGGCACCATAGGTATGGACATTTTTACTTTTCCAGGCTGCTCAGAGATCCCATGTAACCTGTCTTTCTGCACCTCCAAGGATGATGAACCCACAACATTTCTTCACTGCCTTCACAGTAAAGAATTTCTTACTAACACCTAATTCAACCTCCTTTTAATTCAAACCCATTCCCTCTTGTCCTAGCACTCTCTGCTTGTGTAAAAGGTCAATCTCCTTTTGTAAGCCCCTTTTAAGCATGGCAAGGCCACAATGAGCTCCCTGCACAAATTTATCTTCTTCAGACAGAACAACCCCAGTTCTCACAGTGTGCCTTCGTTGCAAAGGATCTCCAGCCCTCTGAGACTCTTCATTAGACTGGGTCATATTAGACTAGGTCCCTCCTCTGAACCTAGACTAATAAATAGATCTGCATCTGTCTTGTGCTGATGATCCCAGAACTGGACAAAGTACTCCAGGGGGAGTCACACACAAGTAGAGTAGAGGGGAAGAATAACTTTCCTTGACCTGCAGGCTACTCCTCTTTTCATGCAGCCCAGGATGTGGCTGGCCTTCTAGGCTGTGAGCACATGGTGTTGACTCATGTCCAGATTTTCATCCACGAGAATCTCCAAGTTCTTCTCAGCTGGGCTGTTCTCAAGGAGTCCTTCTCCCAGCCTGTATTCGTCTGGGATTGCCATCATCCAGGTGCAGTGCCTTGCATATGGACTTGTTGAACTTCATGAGGTTCCCATGGGCCCACTTCTCCTATTTGTCCACATGTCCCTGGATGGCATCTCAACTTCACCACCCACTTTCATATCATCTGCAGTCATTGATAAAGATATTAAATAGTACCTGAGGGGCACTGCTTGTCACTGGTGTCCACCTGAATGCAGAGCCATTGGCTGCAACTCTCTGGATGAGTCCATCAAGCCAGTAGTTTATCCACTGGAAAGTCCACCCTTCAAATCCACGTCACTCCAGTTTGGAGATAAGGATATCATATGTCACTGTCTTGCAGAGGACTAGGTAGATGATATCAGTTTGTTTTCCCTTGTTCACTGCTGTGTTATGGTAGAAGGCCACCAGATTGGTCAGACCTGATTTTCCTTAGTGAGGTGCTGGCTGTCTCAAATCACCTCCTTTGTTTGCATATGCCTTAGCATTGCTTCCATAAGGATCTGTTCTGTAATCTTCACAAGTACAGAAGTGAGTGAATGAGCATGGTGAAGAGCATCTTTATGGAAAAATGGACTTTGACATGAAAATTTTGGCATAAGAAGACTTGACATGGAAATTTATTGTTAATAAGAGAATATATAACATTGTGTCTATATATAGATAAGTCAACTCTGCAAATAATTGTAATCAATACAACATAATTGTGACTACAAAATTTTCATTTTATGTTGTATGGGTAAAAAACAGAATAAGAATCTTTCTATTATAAATGAAAGCTATTATACAGGTTCTCTTGTCTTTATATTCCAGCTTGTATTATAGCTGCTGATGATAACCATATACCATGCAGAAAACTAGAGAAGCATAAATATTCTGGAAAATATTCTGGAAAATCCTTCTGGCAAATATTCTGGAAATATTGGCAAATATTTGAATATCTGGCAAATATTTGGAATATCCTTCATTGTTTAAAATTATTTCTTTGGGTTGGTTGGTTGGTCAGTTGGTTGGCTGATGTGGCTTGATGATTGTTGTCACTGGTTTTGGTGTTGGTTTGGTTCTGTTAGTGCTTTCTTGATCCTTGATGTACCTATTATTTTTCTAACACTACTGTATAAGTTCTTCATACTGAACAACACACATTCTAACAGAAGGTATACAAATGATGTTGATTGCAGGAAATCCTCTGGAAATTTAAGTTTTGGATGCACTGTACAAAGGGAGAAATGTTCAAACAGGAATGAACCTTTCTTGTTCACTTCCATTTAATAAACTATCTGAATGCACAGAATAACAGCCCTAATTTTTTACTTAAAAGCAATTGCTTGAGTTAGTAAATATGCATTAGAACATTTTTTGCTCTAAGAGTAAATCTGTAGAGGGTAGTTAGTATTTCCTATAATTAATTTCCTGTGTTGAGGCTGAAAACGTAGCACACCATGTACATAATCCTGCTTTAGGGAAAATTGCCCCTTTGCACTTTCCTTCCATGTTCTAGCCCAAATGCATTTTCCCCATATTTCTCTTTGCTTCAACAAGAGGCCCTGGCCCCTTGCATTTCTGTCCTGAACAGATCAGTGTAGAAACAGTTACCTTGGTAAGGGGATACTGTTCTAATTCTGTCTCATTTCAGTCTCTTTGGTTCATGTTGGTACCTACTGGAGCATGGTCCATGTAAAGGGCAGTCAAAAACTGACCAGAGCAAATGGAACAAGCAGTACATGGTTAGTGTACAAATACTTTCAAACTTCAAAAATGTGAGCAGAAATGTAGTTTAACTATAAACGTGGGTAAAACTCCCAGTTCACATAAAGTTTCTGGATGCAGAACCTTCTTAGTGGGAATACAGGTTCCAAGAGTACATTTTGGAAAATTACATGTGGGCATATTTTAAAATGTAACTCTTAATGAATATTAACTGACATAGACTTCAGTGAAAACAGTGACATATCTGAACATTTATAACTACCAAACTTTCACTGCTTTGTCATTTAGTTACAATACCACTGGATTTTAACAATTTCATCTGACATGCAGACTTCCACTAGAAACATCCAAGTTGCATTGGTATTTTCTCACATTTGACCTATATACTATCTGATATTAGAATACTGTACAATAATACTCCTTCAGTCTTAAGCTGCATGTCATTTATTTATTGATGTTGGAGTTATTTTTGAAGCAGGTAATTTGTATCCTATAGGTGGAGGAAATCATAAGTATGCACTGCTGCAGAAAGCTCAGAATATATTGGATTCCTCAGTTTACCAAGTCTTTATAAAAAGGTGCACTAATTCATGATCAGGCCCTAAATTATTCATAGTGCTGAACCACAAAAAAAATTAAAATAGTTTTATTTTCTCTTTTTTTATCCATGAAGTTTAACCCAGTTTTCAGATCATGTATTTGGATCTCATAATAGAATATGATTTATAGGCATGAATGTTTTGTGGAATAAATCTGTTATATTCATTTATTGCATGCTCAGGTGTGTCTTACTGAGGTGCTCTGTGAATGTGGGTTCACATGGTTGGGAATTGATCTAGGGAGTAATTAGTTCAACTTCTCAGAGTCACTGCAGCATTGGGGACTGACAGTAAAAGTAATGCTAAGTAGAAATTTTGAATCTTCTAACAATTATAAAAATGACAAGCTATCAGAAGTTGCATTAATAATGAAAACATTCTAAGCCAACTAAAACAAGAGTTGAGAACACTTTAAACAAGAAGCAAATATGCAAGTCCTTGAATGAAAGAGGAATTTTTGGGTGGCAAACTATAGATTCTCATTGTTTTAGCCTCTTGTTAGTCCCCAATTATCAATGTTTAGTTGTGTATATAGCATATTAAAACTACTGTAAATTAAAAAGAATTAGAATTGTTAAAAAGGAGTTTCACTAAACTTTCACTGAACCTTGGTAAGTAAAGCCAAACTACAAGCAGATGACAAAGACAATGAGAGGAATAGATGTTGTTAGTGGCAAATGTTCAAGAGGAAGTATGAAGGAAATTTGTATTCAGATATATACTCTCAATAAATCACAGATATGAAATAGAATTTGCCTATTTTCAAATGTCTTTTTTAACACTGATTGCAATAAACCATAATATTTACAATAGTTTTCTACTCTCAGGCATGTTTATGGCATTAAATATTATGACACTTAGAATTTCTGAAATCCTGAACTAAAATTTGGTGTGTGAAAATAATAGAAAAGCAAAAGAAAGAGAAAAAGCTCTAAAGAAAGTATAACAATTACATAATATTGCCAATAATATGCCAATTAATTTGCTCATACTATTATGGTATTTTGATTAGGTTTAATGAGAAACTGTTGAAAAATAGATTAATATTAAATTGATGCCTAAAGACCTTTAGCTTTTTGTACATTCTTTATATCTATATAGCTTTTTAGGTTTTTAAAACATAGCAGTATAGTTTTAAACATTTTATCACACCTTAAAATATTAAATTACCCTTTCTCACACTTTGTGCCATCTTCTTAAAATTCTGTTTAGTCTTATTTTCAAAAAAAGAATGTCTCACAAGGACACCCTATTTTGCACTAACCCTTGGGACATATAAAAACATATAAGGTTAAGAGTCCTTGCAGGGACTCCAAAGGGGAGGCACAGGCCTGGGTTACCAGGAAAACTGGTTTCCTATTGGATGTCCTTGCTAGAAAGACTAATTAATTAAATTTATTAAAATTGTAATAATCAGATGCCATGCATATATACCCATATTTTGTGCACCAGAAAACTTTTATTAAAGAACTACTCTTTATGTTACCACCTTTAATACAGTTTGGGAAGTTTCTCTTTTGATTCCAAGAAAAAGAATCATCAAAGCACTGTCATATCATTGAATTAAAGGAGACTTGAATCAATTCCCAAGAAAATGATGAATAAAATAAATATTTTTATGATTATTTTTCAATTAATGAAAAAGTACCAAATTAGGAAAGGATCCTTTGATACTGCAAAGAAATCATACAAAATGTTCTTAGAATTTACAGGATAAGAAAGAAGCCTATGAGAACACATTTAGTCTATGAAATGGCCTGTCTGAACATATAAAAATGTTAAAATAGTTTTTCTCAGAGTAATCAGTGATATTATTATAATCGTCAAGAAAGGGATTCTGATTTTTGTTTAGGTGAAATAGTCACCATAAAAAAACCCCAACTTATAATGCATACAATTCATAGTTCTTTTATAACCAAATCTATCAATATAATGCTTCAAATTTCAATATTTGACTGTAGTATGTTAAAGGAAAACAATATGTGCAGTGTTTTCCTGCTACAAACCGCCACAGTGTTCAATTTAAAATATAATTACCAAGTTGTGCACAAGATGCCACAACAAATTGAAACTTAGGTGTACGTCCCAAACTTTGCACAAAAAGAGAGGCCAGATTCTACTCAGCTTCTGCATTAAAATTATTGAAGAGATGTCAAGTCATATTTAATTTCCCCATCTTTTGATTCTTAAAAACATTCATTTGCCAACAATTCATCAATGATTAAAATATGAAAATGTTAGAAGCCCATCTAGTACATGAAATATTATAAAATTAAGAATATTAATAATATATTTAAATTAAATTGATTTATTTTTCAATTTTCCTATTTATTATGTGGCACATTCATTTAATATTTCTAAAGATTCTATAGGTATCACTGACATTGCTATACGAGCTCTGTATATAGTTATTATACACTGAGTTATTTGATTTTTCATATGTCAAGTTCCAGTGTTCCTTTCTTATAGTATATAAACTTGATAGCAATTCTGGTAGAAAATAGCTGTTTTCAAATATAATCATGTGTTCTTATAGCTAGTCATTCATGTTACTTTGGTTTAGGCAGTATTCACATTTAGGCAGTATTGATCTGGTCACTCTGAAAGGTAGCACATGATCATTTTACAGTAATTACAGTCAAACACAAAAATGATCACTGAGCGATGCGCACAACAATGTAAATTTCATATACAAACAAGAGAATGTATTAATGAACCACTGTGCTCCTATTATGAATTCAGTACCTATTGCCTTTTAGAGGTTTTGAGATTTATTTTTCAAAATCCCTTTGCTTTTATTTTTTCATATAGAATCATACTTTTATGTTAATATTGTGGCTTTACCATTCAGTAAACAACCCAAATATATTATCATAGTTTATTTTTTAAACCAACATTTTAACACAAATACTACCAAAAGTTTTGGCATTGTTTTCCAAATAAAATCCCCTTAAATGCTTATCATGCCTTGTAGCGCATATCTAAGTTCTTTCTGCAGGTGATCACGGAAACAAAAAAGGCATCATTTTACCTGCATTAAAACCTTCTGACTTTTTGTTTATTCTCTTACACCTCCACTATTTATTTCTTGAATCTTTATTGAAATATTTTATGACTTAACATAATAAATATTTATTATGAGCTGGAAAATGAATTGCAAATTTTGTTCATTTACTTAATATACTTTCACTTCTCAGTATTTTTACATAAAAAGTTGAATGTGTCCTTTACAGCCTTCTTTTCAAAGATATTATTATCAAGAGTATAAATATGCAAGAGCATACCTGGCTGCTTTTTAGTTGCCTTTATGTTTATAGATTCCTATCTGTTGGTAGTCAAACGATAAAGACAAGCTAAGTGATTAATTTTTCCACTGTGGTAATCACATTGATTTAGTTCATATTCATGACATTTCATATTGTTAACAGTCAATGACCCCAAATTAATATAGGAACAGTTTTGGCAAACCAAAGCACAATCTGACAATGCATTTACAACTATGATTGTGTTCTTACCATGCTGAGACTGAAATGTCAATTATTTTGGGAACGAGGGAATAGTGCATGTATAGAAGAAAAAAAAATTAACATATATGATTATACTTGAAAGTTAAACTATTGTTACTGAAAATCAGCACTCTAAACATAGTGCATACAACCATTGAGAACAAATAAAAACTAAACATGTGTATTTTGGAAATATAAGAGCATTTTATACAAGTACAAGTACAGAACTATACAAGTACAGAACACCTATGGAAAGACATGAAATGAACCTTAAAGAATTAATGAAGCAGGATGCTATCATTTATCTGATGAATTGCAATCATAAATCCCAGTAAGGATGGTGACACCTCTATTGCTCAGAAATAAACTTTCTAACTGAGCTTCTGGAAAATGAAAACAAAAATACTAATCTTAGAAATTTTGCTTTAAGGCAAAGGGGCAATTCCTTTGGAGTCAACAACTATAGAGTAGCTACACCTGATTTTTGTACATTTCACTGTGGCTGCTGTTTGAGAGCTGAGATCATGTACTTAGATTTTGTGTGCATTACATATCCATCTGTTCCTCCGTCTGGCAAAGAAAAAAAAAAAAAAAAAGAAAATTAAGAAAAAGAAACATAGGAATGCTTTATAAACTCTTTTCACCAATACACCAGTTGTTAGCTTCCTGCTGGTAGCCTTGGTACAAGCTTCATTGGGTAATTATTTCAAATAGGAAACAACCAACCACATGTTCAAAAGTAATTACTAGTTCAATTAACCATCCAGAAGCAGGTAATTTTTTTTTTCTTTTTAAGATTCAGAGACAGAAGAACAATAGTCTTTTTGTCTTTAATATAAGCATTTATATAGCACCTGTGCAACTTTATACCTGGACATATTATTGTAACTGAAATAAATATTTCATACTAATAGAAATGGTCTATATAGATAGTAAATCATAAAGGGTCACATGAAATTTCCTAGGGTTTTTTTGGTCAGGTTTAATATCAGGTTTGTTGTTATTTTATATTTTCATTAATTATTTGAAGATAAGCTGAACTAAATTCACACACACTAAATTCATGGTATTAAATTGGCAAGTTGTTTAAACTCAGCTGAGGACAAGTGCAGGGACATGAGAAGTCAGAGAAGCACAGGCAAGAAATAACAAAACAGACAAAGAAAAGAACAGACTAATGCATCTGGGGAAAAATAAACCAGAACCAGGACAGTACAACTGGGATGAACTATGAAAGCTGGTACACTGAAAGAGATTTAGGGGTAGTAGTGAACAACAAACATGAAAACAAATCTGAGTCAGAGACAGAAATAACAAAGATGTACCTTACCAAGAGCTTCAGAAATCTACTTCCCTTCTTTGAACAGTTAATCCCCAGCAGATACCACGTTTTTTTCCACCTAGTTATTTCTGCTTTTTGCATACCACTGTGAAAGATAAAGCGTCATTATTATCAGACTATATCTCCCCATAAGGCCTTGTCTTGACTGATGCACAAAGTTTTCAGTGGTTTAAGCTTCATTTTGTGTGGTCTGCCCCAAATATCAGCAAAATGAGCCACCTAATTCAATTCATTATAAGCAACAATGTGATGTAAATACAGAGATGGTCTTATTAGCCTATCTCTGAAATCTACATTTCTTAATTCAGCATTTTCTTACTTCAGAAACCTGGAAATACTGTTAAGCTGTAATTATTTTGTTCAGCTTTAAAAATGCTTTGAGATTCTTAACCTTAGAAAAGCTCTTGTATCTGCTAATTTTTTAGTTCAGTACCATAAGCATAGAAAGACATTGACATGATGTGATATGTCATACAAAGTGACTGAAGTTTTGAGAGAATGTCCCTTTTCAAAGACATTTCATTATATTACTATGAAATTACTTAGGCCTGCCTATTTCACTCTTCAGTCATCAAGCAGTCAACATTTCCTAATACTTTTCCACACCTTGGTATTTTTAAGTATTTAATTTCTGTATATTATATGTAATATATTAATTTGTCTTGTCTTCCTCTACTGCAAATGGTAAGAAACAGGTGCTCTAATTACATAGTGCTTTTATGTACATAATACATCAATATTGAATTAATCTCTCCTATGTGCTCTTTCTCAGGTAAACAGATATAACAGTTGATGTCCATAAAACCAAACAGTGTCCCATAAATTAATTTTTTTTAATTTGACAAAAAAACATTGCTCCAGGACATAAATTCAATGAAATTTGTTCAATGACATTGAAAGATAGTTTCTTCACACACCTGACAGTAAGAGTGAAAACTAGGAATTGTCTGAATAATGGATCTAGCTGCCAGTCATTCTATATATTCTAAACTCTTCAAATGCAAGTAACTCCTCATCCAGAAGTTGATTTGCATGCATGTAACAGTGCCCAAAATGGTAAATCATATCTCTCTATAAATTAAGAGGGGCAGCTTACAACAAACTAAAATTAACTTCCGAGACATTTATAAGACTTGATTCATTCACCTATCTATTGGGCACAAAGAATTTTATAGATACTAATGCTTCCTTGAGCTGAATGAGTATCAGAAATCTCAGTGCAGACATGACTGTGCATTTGGCTGCAATGTAGAGTTAGAAAATCCAAGCAGCTTCTAGCATTGCAATTAAAATAATTTAGCTAATAGATGAAGTTTAGCTATAGGACTGCACAGATTCATGGCAAACAGCCCTGTGAGAAAGAATGGAATTTCAGCTCTGATATTAAAAAACTTTAAAGGGGTGAAGGTAAAAATTTCTTTTCAATTTACAATAAATCCAATGGTAGAATGACATTGTCATTATTATTTAATTGGGATTTTTAACTCAGCTATAAAATTGATTCCAGACTAATATGCATCCTCAACTAAAAAGAAACCCAGTAATTCATTGTTACACTTTTCTTGCAGTCTAAACCTTTCTAAAATGTGTATGCATGTGCTTATAAAATAAATATATATATATATTATACTTATATATTCATTTCACTGTTTTTCATGTATTTCTTATTCTGAAAAAAAAAAGTGTGGAGGAAGATGGCATCAAATAAAAAGCAAATTTCAAAGCATAAGTACAGAAATATATTTGCTTGGCTTTTTACCAAAGAAAATTTATCAACCTTTGTTACTATACATGCTTTGTTATGATGCCTGAAGTGTTAAATATTGTAGCTGGCAATATGAGAATATTTAAGAAGGTGTGAAAGACTAACTGCATTTAAAACACCATTTTTCCTTGACAGTACTAGCAAGACGGCTTGACTGAGATCGTAATTTTTTTCTCCACTTTATAAATAATTTATAAATTCTATTTAGTTGAACTACTTTGTGCCTACCTTACAGAGAAAAATTATGCTCTTTCTCACAGGCTTACAGGTATTAGCAATATGTGAGTGAATTGCCAACCTTCTGCACATTATAACGGACACAGTTTCTGTTCCAAAGAGCAAGAAGCACAGTACAAAGCAGAGTACAACAATGTTCTGTGGCTTTTCAATAATCTCGCTGTGAAAAATTGCCTGACTGCTCATAGAAGTGAAGCAATCTACCAACGAGATGGCTGTGAGGTGCTGTAGAAGTGGCTCAGCTGGACCAGGGTCCATCGGTTGGAAAAATTGTGCTTTAGATTTCTGCAGATCATGTGGAATGCTTCAAATTCACAACTGGGGAGAATACTGCAGGTAGTTCTACCACTGTTGAGTCTAATTTAGACAGCTTCCATAGGACTGGGCACTGTAAAACAAGATATGGTAGTGCCTGCCATTAAGGAGTCAGTCCTACCATTGGCTTGATCTTTTCTAACCATTAAGAATGTACTTTTCACTTCAAGGTTATTGCAGCATGGCCAGGCTTCCCAGCTAATCTGTGAAACCTCCACCCATGGAATTTTTCAACAGTTCATGTACTGAAGCTCCAGCTGACCTGCTACTTCCCCCACTTCAGGACATAGTCAAAAAGAGGAGACCCTCTAGATGTCCATTCCAAACTTATAAGGGATTCCATAAATCTTAATTACCTGGTTTCAGGGAGTCACCAATGTAAGTGTGATGTTCTAAAAAGACTGAAGTGTATGAATCTTATTTTTTCTTTTTCTTTTAAATCTAAAAGAAAAAGGAAAAAAAGTAGAACAAAGTGTTTTTCAAAAAATAATCAATATTGCTGTGATTGCTGTTACTGAAGTGGCTTTATGCAAGTCCAAAACAGTACAGAAGACAGAATTCTGAAACAAACAAAAAATCCCATTGAATCAGCATGAATTTTTTTTGCAAACACAGCACAGATAACACTTTCATTAGTGATAGCACTGTTTTATATTTCACTGCTTATTACAGTGAAAGAAATAAATATTTTAATAGTACTTTCTCTTTTTCACAACAGAACAGTAGGATTTAGAAAGAATCATACTCCTTCTGCCTATAAAGATGTTTTTCTAAACACAGATAAATGCAGTATCTCTCAGGCTGGAGAGATGAACATAGTGAAGCTATAGTTCAAAAAACTCTTTGAGCTGTCTGAAACGATTATTGACTTTATTACTCTAAACTCTTGGACATAGTCATCTTGAACTTACATTAGCTGAAGCAAAGTCAATTGTGGAGGAGCCAGGTGTGGATTCCATGCCTTACACAGTTCTAGATATGTGATCCGTCCCCTCTTTATTTTATGAAAAGAAAAAATATACTTTGACAACAAAGGTTATAGCTACAACTTTAATTTTATTCTAGATTAAAAGAGTAGCCTTAAGGGCAGCCAATTCCTTCCCACTCTCATACTTAAAATAAATAAATGTAGACCAAATTTTATGAAGAATTATCGGCATCTAGATGATGCTCTTAACATCATTATGTCAATGAAGGCCTTAAGCAACTTTATGAAAAGCAGATGTATGATTAGAAAAGAACACCAAAATTTTTTTTTTTTTTTTTGTTTTGGTTTCCTGCGCTTGTAAATTGGTGGATCTATCTAGGTACATTAGAATTTCACTGGACATTTAAAAGAAACTTCTCTAGATGAACCTGAAAGTTTTGCATCGTGCAACAAATTTCATTGATAATGTGCAAGTTTAGGAAATAATTAACTCTGTCTCTAGCCTAATCTGTCATACAACAATTGTATTTTTTACATAGTATTAATTTTATTTTATCTAATTAACTAGATAGAATATAAAATTTAAACTAAGTCGGTAGCATTCAAAGACATGATCTACTGAATCTTTTAACTATTTCTAATTAAAAATACTGTCAAAATTGCCAAAATTGTCAAAATGTCAAAAAACAACGTGTCTTTGTTTTTAATTATTCTACAATAATTGAGTGAAGGAACACTTTCTTATTTATAATTCTGATGGAACATTATCTATTGGGTTTGCATGGCAGGTTTTTGGTAACAGGGAGGCTACAGGGGCAGTTTTGGTGAGAAGTTGCCCAAAGCTTCCCCTGTGTCTGATGGAGCCAATGCCAGATGCCTTGAACTCACCACTGGCCAAGGCTGAGTCCATCGGCAATGGTGTTAATGCTTCTAGGATAACAGAGTTAAAGAAGGTGGAAAATTTACTGTGCCAGACCAAACTGCAGCTGGAGAGAGAAGAGAGAATGTGTGAGAGCAACAGCTCATGATCTGTGAAGAAATCAGAGGAGGTACTCCAGGTGCTGAAGCAGACATTCCTCTACAATCCATGATGAAGACATCCCTGCAGCACATGAAGGTCCACTATGGAGCAGATATTCACCTGCAGCTCATGAAGGATCCAGTTCGGGAGCAGATGGATGCCAAAAGGAGGCTATGACTCTGTGGGAAGCCCACGCTGGAGCAGAATCCTGGCAGTGGTCCTGTGATGAGAGTCGCCTACCCTGGAGCAGGTTTGCTGTCAGGAGTCGTGATCCTGCAAGGTACCTGCAGTGGGACCAGTCTGCTTCTGAAGAACTGCAGCCTCCAGAAGGGACCCATATGGGACCAGAGGAAGAGGAGTCTTCCACCTGAGGAGGAAGGACCAACAGAAATGATGTAATGGACAGACCATGGCCCCCATTCCCCATCTTCTTTCATTGATGACAGGAAGGAGGTAAAGAATTTGTGAATGAAGTTAAGCACAGGAAGTAGGGAGCTGTAGGGGAAAGATGTTTTTAAGATTTGGTTTTATTTCTCATTATCTTACTTTAATTTGATTAATAGTAAATTAAACTAGTTTCCCCAAGTCTGTTTTGGTTGACGGTGACTGCTGAGTGATTTTTCCTTGCTCTTGTTTCGACCCACAAGCCTTTCATTCTGTTTTCTCTCCCCTGTCCAGCTGAGGAGAGGAGTGATAAAGCAGCTTTGGTGGGCACCTGATGTTCAGCCAGCTTCAGCCCACCACAGGCAGTATATAAAACCAGTATATTATTTAAAGTGTAAAATACAATTGAAACTTATGGAAAATTATTACATCTTGATATGACATTGGTAATAAGTTTATAGATTTTTTACATAATGGATTTACAGAGAATAAAAGTAATATTGTTTAATCTATGGCTAAAATTTACTGTATCTTAGTATCTTTTTGAACTTTGCAAGACTACTGCCGTGGAACAACAATGACTTTAAAAATAACTTTGTCCAAAGTTGTCATGACATTGCAGACTTGTCACATTGTCACATATTACTGTACCTTGTCTTTAGATGTAAGAAAGGCATATCCCTTTCTAAGAAAAAATAGTCACCTACACTTTTATCCAGAATAATTAAAATTCATAAAATGACTAGCTAGTAAATTTAACATATTATGATCTAATTATACTAACATTTGGCATACACTAGTAAGCTTTATAAATAATACTTGGTGAATTAGCAGGAAAAGAAGGTAATTAGTCTACAGACATCAACATATCTTTTGTGATAAACAAGAGCTTTTGATTATGAGGTTCAAACCCACAGTCTTGTGACAGCACAAGTGACCATTTTATGATCGTGCTTCACTGGTGAAAGTTTAGCACCGAATTAGAGGGAGAAAAAACCAAACACATAATGTCCACCCTGCTGGGATTAATGTTTACTTAACAAGAAAAAAACATAGCTAAAAATAAAATTCTTAATTCTTCCACCTTTCCAAAGTTATGTTATTTTAAAAGGTTAATTTTCAAGAAAAAATATTCAACAAGTAAAAATACATGCAGCCGTGCTCGTTAGGTTTATACTGTCACTTTTTGAGCAAACTTCTCAATAGGAAGTCCCTTCTCCCAGAGATCATTATCAGCATGCATTACACATTGTTATTGCTTTTAGTATGAGGCTAAAATAATCCTTAACCTTAAAAAAAAATTAATGAACATACTTGTACCAAAACCTAGAAAATGTGTCATTCTTTTATGTTTCTATCCATCTGTTTACAAGATACCTAGGGGCTTCAATATTTTCACTGTAGTCTTATGAGTAATGGTAGAGCATATGACTTTTAAATGATTTATTAGGAATCCATAGAGATGGGAAAAACAAAGGATGCAATTAGAGGTGGCAACTATTGACTAAAAATCTTGATATAGTTCACTTAAAGAAAGGAAAATGATAAATGACACGATTTTATCATTGGATGGAATGTCAAAGAAAACACTTGT
The DNA here is from genome assembly GCA_018697195.1 of Certhia americana. Classification (NCBI taxonomy): domain Eukaryota; kingdom Metazoa; phylum Chordata; class Aves; order Passeriformes; family Certhiidae; genus Certhia; species Certhia americana. Next base: position 32,180,265 of record CM031860.1, read on the forward strand.
TTCTCATATATCTCTAGTGTGAACTTCTCTGGAGCAGTTCAATATGCTTTTTGATATTTGAAAAAGAGGGAAAATAATATTATTAGTGTTTCATAAGAGATGTAGGATGGCTACATCAGGTAGGAAAAGAAAGGAAAGTGAAGGCACAGGTGAAAAATCCAGCTGACTCTATGACCTTTGTAATGGCCTCTTAAATAGTAGTTGAAAGAAACAATAGCACTGAAAGAATTTATTCTGCAAAGTTACTAATAACTATTCATTTTTTCCCTATTTCACTAATAAACAGGTCCAGTACTACAGATCTTAATAATTTATTTTCACTGCCAAAATAAGAACTCAAGAGGCTAAATTAATTTCTGGCATAGCACTAATGAATGCAGCGAAATCACACAAGGGGTGATTTTAAATCATAATGTTGGATGGATGTCAAATTCCACCAAAATTTTCTCCCAAACCTCATTATATAAAATGCATAGTGGAAAAATCACATCAAAGAAAACAAACAAACAAATAAAAAGCACCACAAATCGACAACTCAAAAAAAAAAAAAAAAAAGGGCAAAAAAAAAAAAAGGAAATAATTAGGAAATCACCCAGCATTTGGGTGTTTGGACCATATTAAAGAAAAACAAACAGAACAAAATAAACTACCCAATCAATCCTGTTTTCTAAATAACAATAGAAAAATGGCAGATGAAAAGAAAATTATGACCTCCAGGTAGCTTAAATAGAAGCCTGGATATAAAGATCCTTTTCTCTAGACCACTTTTCTAGCTTGCAACAGACTGGTAGCCAAGCAAAAAAAGCAGTGTAGTGGGCCAAAATCCATAGAATAGGTGAACTGTAAACCATTTACACATAAGTGAATTGTCTCCAGATGAAATGACAGTCAAAATATTTCTTCATTTCTAGCTTATTCTTCTGATTTTGTTTTTTTACATTATAGAATAATACTTTCTGCATTATGAGAAACAACATCAGAGCTTAGCTTACCAAATCTGTTTCTAGTGTCACAAACCAGGCACTCCCTGGAAAGTACAAGGACAATCCATTCTTCCTTGAAACTGCACAATTGGAAAACCCCACAAAGCAATGCAGAAATATCTCAGTCAACACTTACATGGAATTAAAAGGGTTTTTTACTCCATCAGCTGTGCATTGGTAAGTTTGGATTTGTATTTGCAGCTCAGCAGAGGGAAGAGTTCTTCCATACTTTGCAACAAGTATGTGATTCTTTACAGATCCTATAACTACTATTGTTTTTTTTTTACTCCTGATTTTGATTCTGGAGACAATATATTCTGACACTAAAATCAATACAACTCAGCATACTGATTTGAAAAGGACTTCCTCATGGCACTACAGGAGGCAATGGAGAATGCAAAAGATTTAATTTTTGTTTTATATTATGACAGGGTTTCATTAATAATTTCAGTAAAATGTCATTTTTTCTTTTACTCAGTTATAAAATGGAGATAGTAATACCTCTCTGCATCTTTAGAGAAATATGTGCTACCACACCAAGGAAAACTACCGTAAATAGATTTGGATTCTTATTTTGGGGGGGTGGGGTGGGTGGGTGGGTTAAGGGCACTGCTCTTAAGCAAATAATATGAGAATCTGGATAGTTCCATCTGGGATAAACTTTCATCCTCCTTCCTTCGGCATTCAGAAAAATGCAGAAACTTTGGGTTTCACCTGCTTAATTACAGCCTTCAAGAAATGCACCTTTCTTTTTTTACTCAAATCGGTTAAAACAGCTTCCTGGCACTTCTGTATGTCTGAATTCAAGGCTTCAAGTGTCCATAAAGTACAGTGACCACCAGAGCACATGAGAGAAATTTATAAATTATTTCAAGTATGCCACATTCAAATGCATTATTTTCTTTTAACTCATTCATAAACTACCTCTTTCCCTCTTGACAGGCATCACAGTCTTTTTACTGAGAGAGACACTTGTATGATACTTCAGCAGGCCCTAAAAAGAGACCATGTCAAAAAGCAGTGTTCACTGTGTTTCCCAGAAAAACTCTAATGTCATCTAGTCAGTGATTTTAAGTATATGTAAGTGGTTTTCAGTGCATATACAGGCAATTCTTACAGCACAATGAAAGTTAATGTTTTGAGCTTGATTTCACTAAATTTAAAGTTTTCATAGTGCTTTCAGATAAAGTCTCCAGCAACAGAAGAAAGAAGTGCAAATATTTAAAAAGGAACAAGTTGCTATATTGACACCTTGAAAAAAATTTCCTCCTTGTTGTTATTTTAGTACATAACTAGCATCAGGAAGAGTTTTCAATGACTTAAGAAAGATTAGAACAAAGCTCTTTTCATTATGGTCAGAAAAAATATTGGAACCCAATGTTTTTTACCTCTAAAAATTAGGGGTTTTTAAAAGTATTAGGTTATATCTTAAAATAATTGATAAAAATATACTATGTGTGACATAGTCATATATTTATGACATCAGTTATGCTGCTCAGTGTGATTTACAAGATCAGATCTTAGAGCAATTTTTAAGCTAAAACAGCAAAGCAGCAACACACCCTATTAGCCAAAACTTTATTGTCAGAACAACCGAAACCTAGTTTAATCCACATTAGTCCAAATAGAATTGTAACAGAAAAAGCAAGAATAATAATGCAGTTAAAATTAATATACACACTTTTTTTGAGTTTCTACTCTTTTTTCTGCTGTTATATCCCAGGTGCCAGTACTCTTCTACACCAAACCCTGGATCTCCTCAATAGCCCTGATATAAGATGAGGCTTGTATGTCTCTGTAGTACATCACTGTATTAGAGAGGTAAATACCTTATTCTTCCTGCAACAACCACTCATTATTGCTACCTGCAAAAAGCTAACTGTAGGCACTGCTAGCTCAATAAAACTGTGTACGGCTGTAACATAAACAACTAAAAGGTAAAAGAAGTTAGCCTTCGGCATCTGGTCAATTAAAGAAATTGCTGTCACAGCTAAAGCAAGGAAAACAAAGCTGCAGGCAGGTCAGAGAGAGTTCACAATGAGCAAGAATGACAAAGCCAGTCCTGAAGCCTTACAAACTCTGTGCAAACCTCCTGACCCATGTCAAGCCATGGCAGCACTGTGAAACAGAGTTACACGGTTACACATTTGTAAGGGCCCAAACTGACTACCAGCTGAGGTGCTGCAGTCATTCCTCACAGAACTCTGGATAATTTGGTGAGGGTTTAAGTTCTAAAAATAGGAATTTCACAGCAGCAAGATTTCTGCTAAATTTTCAATACAAAATGCAATCTAAATTTAACTTTTCCCTCTTTCTTCACATCATTATTTTTAATACAAATTTATTATACATAATAATTTAAATGGTTTTTTATAAATGGGATTTTTCAGTCCCACCATATCAGGCAAATGTAGTTTAATATGTCATCCTTTTCTCTACTTAATCAAAATTTTTCTGTGCTTGTTCCTCTTCAAACCTAGAAGAAAAAGCATACAATTGAAAGCCACCCTTTTTACTGTCCAAAAACGCTTCTATTATAATCTCGCACAAAATTTGATAAATATTATTTTGGTCACCTTCCTCTCTCACACTCTGTCATGTGATTATCACCTCTATCTGTTGCTAGACTTTGTTTCAGAAATACAAGCTAAGTGAAAGGAAATAAAACTGCTGTTAAATTGAATGTACTTTTTCATTTCAAAATATATATACACAAGGTTATCTCAATATATGTTTTTTTTTGTTCAAGGATAAAAAGCATCCAATCTCGGAACAAAGAGCTTAGCCTGGTGTTGCAGTTGAGTTTTTAAAGTTATTAGAAATGCCTCTGCCTGAATTAAAGGTCAAACAAGACCATATGCCAAAGTCAATAGTATGGATTTTATTTAATAATGAATATGAGAGAGAGAGAGAAAAAGAAAAGGAAGAGAAAAATAGAAAAGACAGAGAGTGGGGGACAGAGAGTGACAGAGACAGATCAAAGAAAATATCACTACTCCATGGATCCCACTGGCATCCCAGTGATTTCCCCTCTTGGTGGTGAGGGTCTCCCCAAAAAGCACAGAATCCAGTGGGTTAGCATATGCTCAGGCCAGGTGGGAATGCCCATGTACCTCCCCTGTGGAGTTACAGTTTGACACAGTCTCCTGCAGCAGTCTCTGAAACTGTTGTATCACTTTGTATGATGTGTGATGTTGTGGTGCAAGGCCTCAGGAATGAGTCTGGGGAGCACTTCAGGGGGTCTTTTCTGGATTATGACACCACCTCAGCTGCCTCCCATGTGAATGTCCCATGGATGTGGCCTGTGGGGTTGGGAGTTCCACAGCTGGGCCAGTTTGCATGAGGGAGGATGGGGGTTCACTGCCTTTGGCCAGAGGTTTTCCCACACATTCAAAACCTCCTCCTCATCCATTTCCGGGGGGGGAGTCTGTGTAAAGCTGGCCTCTGTGAGCTGTGGTCACCCCCCACTCAAACCCAGCCAGGGATGATTTTCTGCTGCATTTGGTTTTCTTATGGATGCATTCTTTTCTTTCAGCCTTTTTTACCTGTCCCTAGACCTAAGATAATTGAACCATGGTGTCCCCTTTATGGCATCCCCTTCTTACCTAGGTGGCTTAACTCACTGTCCAAGGTTCCAGTCAGGCATCTCCAAGGAGGTGTGGGTTTCTGTGGTTGTATCTTCTTTATACAGTTTTTTGCTATAATAGGCAAAACTCCTCCATAACAATGTTTAAGGCATGAACCATTTCAGTCCCTGACTCCTGGGGTATACCTTAATACTGAAGCTTACTACAGGAATTTATTTATAATATCCTAGGTGTGTGTTGCATCTTTCACATATAAAAAAGCAACAGAACTCTGACATGCAGAAGTTACACTCTAAATTAAACATGGCAAAATTTATACTGCATATTTGTGTACAGAGAATCTATTCAAGGGAAAGGAACATGAAGCTTCAAGCACTCAGAAACTGCAGGCTAGGAATTCAAAATTATTCTCATGACAATATTGAAAAAAAATTGGGAGAAGAGAGATCCTTCTTATTTATAACACAATATAGCAAATTGCCCTAGGAGTTAAAGAAGAGTAGAGGTCTCAGAAGACATTATGGAAATACAACATTGATAGCTCTTCAGTAGTACTAGCATTAACTTCTTATTTTGGATACTTACAGATTCTCTTTCAATGCAGGCAGGTAAAGAGTGGCAAAACTGGATGGGATTAGGTACAGTGGGCTGAAACTGAGGTATGCCATGACATCTTTATCTGTCTTATTGAGAACCCCCTCAAGTCAGAAAGATTTTTTTTCCATGAACACTCATTTCATACTGTATAAATTTCCTAAAGAGCACAAATTCAGAGGAGCATCCATTCAGAATAGGATCTGTAATACTGCTGTGCCAATTAAATTAGGCATTCAATTTATAGAGGATATCATGGCAGTATAATAGGATTTCCTATAACAGGGCATCATTAAAAATTATAAACTGGTATCTGCGACATTTGACTTCCTTTTTAGAAGTCTACAAGTAATTAATAAAACATAGTTTAATTAATGCAGTTCAGTGTTAGTAATTTGCCTGTTTGCATTAAAGAATCATCTAAGATAATATAGTAATGGCCCAAATTATCTCTCAAGAGTGTATGCAGTTGCATTGGCATAAACCTGGAAGACCTTGGTTGACCTGTCAATTTAATAACTAACACTTGCTGAAGTATATTATACTCAGTTATAATTTTTGTTAATGTTTATCTATGTCTTAGAGAATATATATTCTCTTAGAAAATTCCCTCAGGAATTCTTAATTCCTACTGTTAGCTGTCTTTCACATAAATTCAAATGTTGTCTATAGAGTTATTGAAAGACTGGGGGCAGAGGTCACAACTGTATATGAATTGAGAAGAACACAGTTACTCCACTGAAAATATGACTTTCTTCCATTAAAAAAAAGTGAGACCTAATAATCTTTTTTCCTATAAACTCTTTTCTGAGTCTTTTTGCAAACTTTATGCAATATTTCTTCCATTGTGGTGAGTTTGGGACATAGTAAGAGAGTTCTTCACAAGAGCACTCTCAGCCTCATTTTAAAAAAGATTACCATGAATTACTGTGAAAGAGAAATAACGTCTTGATCTCTAGATAGAAGCTGCTTTGGCCCATGTTTTTTTGGAAAGATACAAGTAGCAAATACCCATTCCTCTATCTTACTCAGCATCTTTTTTTTCATAACACTTTGCAAGCATTGTACAAATAGTCCTCCATCTCTATTCATGCAAACTAAAGAGCTTTATTAACTAAATATAACACAACAGAATTTTAAAAAGGCATTAGTGCTGCAGCATTACCTAGAGCCCATCTGACTAGTAGCCCCCTAAACAAAACCCTCAGTTTTATTGATCTGAAACTCAGATGATGGGAAAATAGAAGTGAATCTATCTGAGATTTCTGGTAAAAATATGAACAAAAAGGCTGTTTAAGTATTGGAGAAATACTATTTGTGTGCATACAGCCTAGGCCCTTCCAGAAGCAGACTTGTAGCCTTTTCCAGCCTGGACTAACAGAGAAGGAACAGAATACAAGACCGTACTGAACAACAACTTTTAACCTCTAGAAATGGGATCACTTATTCTTTAGAGTATAGTAATATCTCCAGTACAAACTTCCACTTTCCAAAGAGATTCTTAAAGCTTGACCAGCTTGACTTGCTGTTAAATTTCTATCTACCTTGAATTTAACAATTCCCAAACTAAATTAAAACTTTAAAAAATCCAATATGAAAAATATTTTCACCAAATCTCCTTCTCAGAAGACATAAGAATATTTCAAGTGTCTTTATTTTGTTCTGTGCTTTTTTATAGCTATGTTTGTGATTACAAAAGAGGAAAGAAAAGAACAAAGGAAAATCATCTCAACATTGTTTAATTTTTTTTTTTAATTTTTCAAAAATCATTAAGTGGAAAAATAATGTATTTTGACATCATTATCAAAAAAAAAGAAAATAAAAATGAAATGCAACAAGAAAAATACAATAAAATTTAAAGTAATTAAATATAAAGTAAAATTGTAATGATTCTTAATATTAAAATCAAAGTTGCCTTTATAAAGTATTTGCATCTGCTACAAGTAGATTATTTTACTTAAGGAAAACTAAAAAAAAGCAAAACAAAAATATAACCCAAAGGAACATTATTTATTTATTCTGAAATAAATGTTTTAAAACATCATGAGTGCAATAAACTGAATTCCACTAAACACAGTAATAAAAATCTATCTTTGGGAGACATACTTCTGTCATTGAAACAGGAGAGATCCAAGAAGTACTCCTTCCCCATGTACTCTATTAGAGTTACTATACTCTTGATTAATTTTCTAACTTTGTATTTGAATTTGTCTGGCTTCATCTTTCTGTCAGCTGTGTTTATTATGCCTTTTTCTGCTAATTTAATTAATCTTATATATTGAGCCTGTGAAAATATTTATGGACTGTAATCAAATAATCTCTTCATTTTGACAAGATAAATAGATGGAGTCCTTTCAGTCTCTCCAAATCCAAGAAACTGATGTCTGTATGCCTCCTTATTTACCTTATTTGTTGATTTAATGGCAATCATCGCAAATAGTTTCCAATACTTGCCTGATCTATACTATAAATGTATAGTAACCCAATATATACCAAATATTTATGTATAAATATTTAAGGATAAGATCAGGTGATTGTCTTCCTAGTGCCATCCCATTATTTTACATCCAGGGATTGCATTAGGCTACGTCTATGTGATGTGACACACAAAATGCAACACAAAAAGTGTTGGATGCCCTTGCTGCCCCCTAATGTTTATGCATGTTGCCTTCCTCTCTGGAAATAGGACCACTTTTCCTGTGCATGGGACATAGTTTTGCATTTAGCTGCTTTAGAATTACACTTGGGTTTGTTTGCTTTTTTTGATCAAAATACTGTTGCATGGGATGGCCATTGACATTTTTGTGAATGGCATGTCCCCAGTAAGGTCTTGGTCAACAGGCAGACATAGCCCAAAAAATGCCAAACTTAAAAATTTCATAAACTGCTTCTCAGTCAATTTTCCTCAGATTCTGAGAATAGAGTCTTTATCCCTGAAATGCCATGTTTGATAACCCAGTGTAATTGCAGACAAATACTTACACATATTTCTATTCGTAGGAAACTTTCAATTAATAATGCAAATGCCCTTCTGAAGGATGCTTACTGACATAATTTGCTGACATTTAAAATTACAAGCCTAGTGCAGAATTGTGAGGTTTTTTCACAAAAAGGTTCCAATTAGGAAATGCAGTAGGAGGGAGAGTGGATCTCAGTAGGAAGAGATAATATGTGCTGCAATGTCTCAGAACAATAGAATTCAATCTCTATAGGAAGTCTTTATTTAGAATATCCTCTTTTGTGTGGCTGTCTTAAGAATGTTGTTTAAGTGTTTCCCTAAAAAGAAAAAAAAAATATTTAAAACATGTTTGATTTGGCCAAAATCTATTTCCTCTATTCATACAAGAAGCCTTATTCCTTCAAAAGTCAAACAGAGTTCTCAGATATGAATGTAAACTGCAGCATAGCCCATAATTATTACTTTCTTTTTCTGTGGTCATCTTGGTTTACAAAGTATATTTTGGATTTAAGAATTAATTAGAATTCAGTGTTGCTGCATACACTGCTGTAGATGCAGAAGCTCTATGGAAGTCAAGGATCTCTGGACTAATCAGGACAGTTCCGGACTGGTAAAACTGGCCTCTCATTTCCAAACACATGCGGTAGAAAATCGAAAGCATCTCTCATATAAATAGTGGAAGAAACAAGCAGAACAACTGAGTAAGAGTTAACCAGTAAATAGGCACCACATGACAATCTCTCTTTCATCAACCAGAACATATAAAAGATTAAAATTTTTTAAATAATTATTTTTGTTGTGTAGGGAAATAATAATTCCTATTTTATGGAGCAAAAATTCAAGTAGGTTACCCAAAATTAACTTGAAATTATTGGTATAAAAGTGTTTTCCTATTACCTAAAGCTTTATTAATCTCCAGACCCCATTATATAATCTCTGCAGTACTGATTTTTAGATTGGTCTAAAAGGGGAGGCAAAAATATATATTGCTGACAACCATGATCTTTATTTTCCTCAAATAGTCTTTACTTTAAAATATTTGATACTGTTTTCAAATGTAGGAGTTTACCTATTAAAATATAAACTTCAGTAGGCCCTTCCACATTTTGTGTTCAGGTTTTTTTCCTCATTTTCTCTTTCCAGTGAGAAATAAAATCACATGTCAAGGATATTTTCTGATGGTGTTTTGGTACATTTCTGTGATTTTTCTCCATTATTTTGGTCCTTTCTTCAGGACAGATGTATTCTCTCCTTCAAAGAGAGTTGGGGAGAAGTGTTCTTCAAGTTTGTTCTAATTTCTTATTATTTTTCCTTTAGTTCTATTAACAAAAATTTCCTCATGCCCTTTAAAGTTTTGAGCCTGTTTTTGCTCTTCTCCTAATCCTTTTCTCACAGCAAAAAATGAGGAAATAATTTTAGTGGGTGCACTGGCATTTGGCCAGTACTCATCCCACTACATTAGCTGGTGCACTGGCCAAGAAACCCAGGACTGGAAAAACAAAACCACTATACTTGTTTATTTCTTCAGGAGAAAAATACATAAAGAAGACACAAAGAAGGTGAGGCATGAGACCAAAGAAGCATGGGACCAAAACCTCATAACTGTTTGGCTGAAGAAATACTTCCTGAACTCATTTAAATGCAATATAATTGGGAAGGCAATGCAACACTTCAAAAGTTTTACATGATTTTGGCTAACATTTGTAAAGCCCCGATCTTGTCTGGCAAGTTTCTCTAAAGGGGCTTAGGTACCCTGATTCCCTGAGATGGGCACAAGGGAGAACGTGGAGGAGTTCTCAGGAGGTCAAACAAACTTTAATTAGAAAGCATTAAAGGAAAAGGTACTTGGAAAATTTTAAAGTGTCATTCAATCAAAATAAAGAATTTTTAAAAAATGTTGACTTAGCATATTCTAACTCACCCAAAATTAAGTTTCCCAGATTCTGAGAAAGAATCAATCTGAAAAAGACAGAAAGAGGGGGAGGGCAGAGAGGTAGAGTGAGAGAGTGAAATATTAGCTGCTTGAATTCCAGTATGATCTCAGATACTATAAAATTCATGTGGTCTGTGACCCTCCCTTCCAGGTATACTTCTGGTGCCAGTGGCTAATAGCTACTCTGGGGCTGGGCTAAAGGCTTCAGGGAGGGTGGGGTGTGAAGCAATGCACCATTCTACTCATACAGGACTCCTACACACACACTCACTTTAATTGGTTTGAGCCACTATAATTTTCTCCACCTTTAACAGTGGTCTTTAAAACTAAGAATTAAAGTTATATGAGCTTTGCAGGGAAGAAGTGTGGTTATGGCTTTTTTTGAATGAGTATATAGAGTTCATTCAATCTATTCTACCTGAATTTTACAAACAGGTAAGATCCTGCAGGAACTCAGCTAAGGTTCAATGACTGATTTTTCTTTTTAAAGACTTGGGCAGTGATAATTACATCTCTGATCAGTAAATCTTTTAAATCAGAAAAAGTCAAGCATGCCCACATCAGACTAGAAGTTTACATGACCAGACTAGAAGTTTACATTACATAATATGTTAGCCATTGGGTGATGTGTAAGACAGAGTAAAACAGAACAAGCATGTAATGATATTTCCTCAGAATATTTTCTCAGTTTGCTACAATTCACATTTCAGTGATTCTGAACACATCATTGTTATTATTTTAATCTCTATAGATTCTTCTTTCATGCTTTTAAACTGTGTAGATGGCTAGCATGCAGATGAAACAGTTTTACAATTTTAATCATATTTTAATTAAGAACTCCCTCCTGTTATTTATTTTGAATTTATCCCTAGCTAATTGGATTTAGTGCCACCTAGTTTTGCATAGAAGAGTCAATGAACACTTTGTTCCTGTTCTCTTTCCCCATAGTTTTCATAAGTTTCTATGTTCTTAACATACCCACACATGAATCATCTCTCTCTCCATACTAAAGAATCTCAATCTATTTATTCAGTCCTCACAGTTAGCTCTCTGCATTTGATAATATTTACCTTTTCCTGTTCCTTTTCCTTTTTTCTTATTATTTCTGCTTCATGTTTCAATACATCAGACATTAGTCACGCTTCAACTATGAATTTTTTTAGTGACATAACAATGTTTTTTATTCTGCTATTTCTTTCAGTCCTCAATATTACAATAAGGTATCGGCTACTATTAAAAAATCCCAGTTCTTGCCTGGCATATCATTCTGTGAAATATGATTGAAAAAGTTAGTGTATGTTATTGAAAAACTATTTATTTCAAATACACTATAAATTATATACATAAACTAATACACTAATTAAAGCTCTGAATTGCATCTCATTCTTGTGTTGTAAAGCAAGTATGTAATATTTTTTCATTCTTTTAATATTTGCTCCTTTTTTTCTGTGTTTTAATCAATCTCAAAACAACACAGGTCAAAATTTAGATAAATGAAATCACAAGAGAAAGTTGCTCCTTTTTAACATTATATTTCTTGACTAAAAATCATTATAAATACTTAAATATATTTATATCATGAATACACATAGTTATCTTGACAGTGCTACTTTAAAACTTTGCATTGTGATTATTAAATAATGCTAATAGATTTCCTAAATTCAAAACTAATTTCTTCTCAATTATTTGAATTATATAATAATATATAGAATAATAATTATATGAAATTATTTTCAGATGTAAATGTTTAGAAGATACACAAATGGTTATTTATTCAAGACAGTAAAAGAAGTAAAAAATACTTTTAAAAATACTTTTAACTTTCAAAATAATTTAATCATTGCAAAAATAAATTTCAGTCTGTTTTATTTGATCTGACAGTTATAGCACCTTAACTTAAAACTGTTGGTATATTCCCAAGAGCAGTCTTTGAAAAGAAGGCCAGAAGAAAATCCCACACAGAGAATAAACCACAGGAAAATGTTTAATCCGATACTGCTGGCTTCATTGTTAATTACCTCTCAAGGGGCTAGGATGTCAATAGATAGTGATCTGGTATCTTGGAGTCTTTGCTGTTAAATGCATGATCAATACTAAATAGAATTTTAACTGCCCATGATTTAATTAGGAGTGGTTCTTTTTATCCTGCATACAATAACAGAATCTCACTCAATAAAGTACAAAGGAAGATTGCAATGATGGTTGTGTATTCCCTAATTCTGAGACTATGCAAAGGAAGTGGGGAAGAAGACTACGCTGCTCAGAATTTGTAATTAGCTTGTAACATATCAGGAGTCAATCTTCTTCTATAAGTCATATGAGAAGTGGCTGAGGGAGCTGGGGTTGTTTAGCTTGCAAAAAAGGGTGCTTGTGGGAATCTTTGTTATTTTCTACAACTGCTTGAAAGGAGGATGTAGCAAGGTGGGGGTCAGCATCTTCTCCCAGCCCACCAGCAACAGGACAAAAGGAAATGGCTTCAAACTGTGTCAGGGGAGGTTCAGGTTGGACATGAGGAAGAATTTCTTTCTGGAAAGGGTTGTTAAGGATTGGAACAGACTTCCTGGGGAGGTTGTGGAATCACCATCCCTGGAGCTGTTCAAGAAACAGCTGGATGCGGCACTCAGTGTTCTGGTGTAGTTAACAAGGTTGTGATCAAAGGTTGTATTATATCTTAGAGTTCTTTTCCACCTAAATGATTCTATGCTTGATACTGTGAGTTTCCCTTCACTCTAAATTAATCCAGATTATTGCAAGTACAGAATACTGAAAATTACAGTTTTATATCCTTTATACTTTACAGCTCCAAAAAAAGAAAATTCAAATTTTAAATTAAGGCAATTGTTTTTAAATGGAGGTAACATGTCTTTTCAACTGGAAATAAATGATCCATAAAATATTCCTTGAATATGCCACATTCCTGAGCTCAAATGTGCACTAGAAAATAAAATTATTTTAATATCTATGGAATATCAGAACTTTTACCAGGTTTATACACATACATCTAGAGAAGACATCTTGTTCATTCTGCCATGTGACTTATCTAAATAGCCTGTTTCTGTAGAGGGTAAATGCTGCAACTAATTAAAGAAGAAACATACAAGAAAATGCAGTTATCACTTCACAAAATTGATTAAGGGGACATATACTACCAAAGAGAAATTGATGGACTGAGGGACCAGTGAAAACAGAAATGTGTGTGAAAAATATGAAAGCAAAAATATATGAAAAAAGACTAAATTTTAGAATACAATGGTAATGCAGTTAATGATGGAAGAAGATAGAAGAAGTCAATATATATTTCTATTCTTTACTCAGAAGGAAACAGCATGATGAATCCTCTTATCACACAAGGAAGATAAAGTACTTTCCAATCCATTAGTGAGCAAAGAGATATAAAACAATATCTACACATTGTAAACATTTAATGATGATATACATTTTTAATAAATTTTGGAATATGATGGAATTTCCTGCAGACTGAAGACAGATGTAACTATATAGCCATTTAAAAAATAAGGGAAGTGACTCTCATAAGTGCAGGCTGCTACACTTTCATCAAATCTGAGGTAAAATAAAGAAAGAAAGTAATTGAGATTCAGTTAACTAAGATTTAAGAACGGAAACCTATTTAATCTTCCTCAACAATTTTTTTTCAAATAACTGAAGTGAAAAAAGGTAAATATAGAGAGCTACTGATTGACAAATCTCAAAATTTATTAACAGTTATCTCAATGATTTGATTTGATAATTTTTTTTTTAAACTAAATATTTATAAGCTAAAATAAACAATACAAATTAACCAGGAAAATACCAGGGAAAATTTAGAGAAATATTTCACAGGAATCAAGTGGTCTTCCTCTAAAATGACGATAAGCTTGACAGCCCAGCTGAAGTGAACTACAGACAAGTAGAAGCCTGAGGTGCCCAACAATTTTTGGAGGACAGGGTGGAGCTTCTAGACAGACAGCATGGCTTCACCAAGGGCAAGTTCTGCATAACTAACCCAGTGGCCTTCTATTATGAGGTGATTTTATTGATGCAGACTTCCATAAAATCTTTGACACAGTCCCTCACAACGTACTTCTCTAAATTGGAGAGAAATGGGTGAACCACTCAATGGATAAGGAATTGCTTGAATGGTTGCCTCCACAACTTGATAGCGATCAAGAGCTCAGTCACAGCAAATATCAATAGTAAGTGATGACCTTCTGTATATGGGGTCTGTATTGGGACTAGTGTTATTTAATATCATCTTCATTAAGGACATATACAAATGGATTGAGTTCACCCTAAGCAAATTCACTGTTGACACCAAGCTGAGTGGTGGCATTGACACCAATCTGAGTGGTGGTGTTGACACTGTGAAGGATGAGATGTCATCCAGAGTGATTGGAAAAAGCTCCAGAAGTGGGCTCTATGGACTCTAATGAGGTCTAACGAAACCAAGTGCAAGGGGCTGCATCTGGTTTGGGACAATCCCTGGTATTAACACAGGCTGGGGGATGAACAGATCAAGAGCAGCCTTGCCCAGAAGGACCGGAGGGGGGCTGGCTGTGGAAGAGAATGGACACGACCTAGCCATGGGCACTTGCAGCCCAGAAAGCCAAATGTGTCCTGGGCTACATCAAAAGAGCTGTGTCCATCAGGGCAAGGGTGATGATTGCCTCATTCCGTTCAGCTCTTGTGGGACCCTACCTGGAGAACTGCATCCAGCTTTGGGTTCCTCAGCACAGGAGGAGGGCAGAGACCTGTTGGAGCATGTCCAGAGAAGGATGGCAAAATGCTGTCAGTAAAGTGTCACAATGTACTTTATTCTGAATTGAACAAAGAAATTAGTTGTAAGAATCTAAATTTTATGTTTGCAGGTCGATCTTAAGCTTTTTAAATATCAAAAATTGTATTTCAGAACTTTATTTTTCCTTAATATATGCTATTTTCCTAATTTTGTTCTTGAAAGTATTTGACACCTAATACTGATTGAAACATCTTTGTTAGAGTTCTAAGCAGCTTTGTTTGTCTTGCAAGAAGCAAGCATTATGCCAGAATGTCAAGTTATTTCCTACCATGACAAGCATTCTCTGATCTTGAAAAATGCCTGTCATGCCCAAGTAACAACCAACCCTTGGTATCTAGAAAACAGAATTTTTAGCCATTATGCCTCATCAGCACTTTCCTAGTGCTTATTTAACAAATAAGTTCAGACACAGAAATTTCTCAAATTAATGTTCCCTATAATAAAAACATTTTCCCCTAATTTTATGTAAATACATGTCACATATAAATTTTTACATTGAAGAAAATCTATATTACTACTTGTATTTTATTTTAATTTTTTCTTACTGATTCTTGTACTCCTTTGAGTTTTAACATAACCATGTCAACTGACAATATCTAAAGTCAAGGAAAGAGCATCAAATTAGACATTTAGTAATATGTCATTCAAGACTGCATTTCAGAAATGGATTTTTTGGATTGGGTATGAACAGTTGGAGTTTGCACCCTCTTAATCTTATACCAAGATCTAAAAAGGACAGTTGAACATGACAGGAGTACCCAGAAAGAGAAGCTGGAAATTAAGACAAATATTATTATCATTATTCTTAGATGTTAAGAAATGTTAAAAGATGTTATGTTAAGAAACATAACAACCACTCAGAATAACTAGGGAATTACTTCCTCTTTTTACATTGAAATAGACTTTTATGTTTAAATTTACGTTTAGACAAACACATGCTGTGATTTTTAAAGATGCACCCTTTCAGTACACATACAACCACAAGGATTACTATGACATTTAGATCCTTATAAATGCAAGAGAGCTGACAAAAACACCTAGAAACCTGTCCTGATATTATAATTTTTAATGGGATATTCACATCCGATTAAATAGGTATAAGAAATAGGAAATGCAGAACTTTGTATTACAAAGATATATTAAAATATTCAATTTCTGGGTAAACAAAAGGGGAAGGAAGGAAGGAAGGAAGGAAGGAAGGAAGGAAGGAAGGAAGGA